>CAWUFW010000043.1:4957500-5265000 GCA_963921515.1 Calotriton arnoldi | reverse complement strand
GGTCGCCACGTCTGATCCGAGGTCGTAGTCGGAAAAAAACGCCGAAGCGTCGGGGGAGCCGCCTTCTCTAGAATTACCACAGTTATCCAAGTAACAGATGGAGCGATCAAAGGAACCATAACTGATTTAATGAGCCATTCGCAGTTTCACTGTACCGGCCGTGTGTACTTACACGTGCATGGCTTAATCTTTGAGACAAGCATATGCTACTGGCAGGATCAACCAGGTAGCCGCACCTGCTGACGGGGTGGGTTTGGGAGCCGCGTGCCTGTCTCCCCGACCGGCAACCTTCGCACACCCCTCCCTCTCGGGAGCCTGCTAGGGGAAGGAGCCCGCCCGCCTGGGCGGGAGGGCTCGCTGGAGGGGTGGAGAGGTGCAGTCGCACGGGCACCGGCGGGCCCAGCCGTCTCCCCTGGAAGGGAGAGGCGGGCCGAGGCGCAGCCTGAGCGAGAAGCAGGGGTGCCGGAGCCTGGCGGCAGCGGCACCCCTCGGAACAGTCGTTCCGAGCTGCTGCGGAAATGCGCTGGGCGGAGAGGGGTGAGGGCCTGGCGCCACCCGACCCCTTCCGCTCGGGTCGGACCACTGGGGGCCACGAGCTGCCGGGGCCGCTTGGCCTTCGCTCTGCTGGGTAGGGTGAAGGGCCTCCCGCCAGGCGGCAGGCCCTCGAGTCGGACGGTCCATGCGGGGTGGAAGCTCTTTGCTTGAAACAACAGCCGAGGCTGGCCAAGCAGTCCAAACCCTAAACGGACCGAGAGTGCCCAATCGATCGGAGTACGGCTGGGGCCTCCCCTGGCAGGCCACCCTGCGCAGGGGATGCCGGCTTCGCGTCCCTGCCTGCTCCGGGGGCGAGCAGGCTCGGAGGAAAGGCCCATCGGGAAGGGGCTGAGAGGCAGGCGTGGGCCCCTGGACCCAGCCGGGGCAAGAGGCGCAGGGGAAGCCTCCCCGGGCCCGCGGGACCCCGTCCCGGGCACCCTGCCACGCGGCAGGCCCGAGGACGGAGCCCGGGGTGGGGAGGCCGCCCTACCCGGGGCCCCGGACGGAGCTCCTGAACCCAGCCAAGCGATGGGGGCTCCCCGGGCACGATGTAACCCCATCTCGGGCCTTTGGCATGGCGGCAGGCTGGGGGACGGGGTCCATGGCTGGACCACCCGACCCGGGGCCCGGCGGGGCCTCTGGACCCAGAGGCGCAGGGGAAGCCTCCCCGGGCCCGCAGGACCCCGTCCCTGGCACCCTGCCACACGGCAGGCCAGAGGACGGAGCCCGGGGTGGGGAGGCCACCCTACCCGGGGCCCTGGATGGAGCTCCTGAACCCAGCCAAGCAAGGGGGGCTCCCCAGGCACGACGGAACCCCGTCTCGGGCCTTTGGCATGACGGCAGGCTGGGGGACGGGTCCCAGGGCTGGACCACCCGACCCAGGGCCCGGTGGGGCCCCTGGACCCAGCCGGGGCTCCCGGGGCCAGAGGCGCAGGGGAAGCATCCCCGGGCCCGCGGGACCCCGTCCCGGGCACCCTGCCACGCGGCAGGCCAGAGGACGGAGCCCGGGGTGGGGAGGCCGCCCTCCCCGGGGCCCTCAGGGGCCCCGGACGGAGCTCCTGAACCCAGCCAAGCGAGGGGGGCTCCCCGGGCACGACGGAACCCCGTCACGGGCCTTTGGCATGACGGCAGGCTGGGGGACGGGGCCCAAGGCTGGACCTCCCGACCCGGGGCCCGGCGGGGCCCCTGGACCTAGCTGGGGCTCCCGGGCCCAGAGGAAGCCTCCCCGAGGCCCCGGCTCGAGCGCCTGAACCCAGCCAAGCAGGGGGAGGCTCCCCGGGCTCAGCGGAAACTCGTCTCGGGCCCCTGGCAGAGCGGCAGGCCAGGAGACTGAGCCTGGGGCCCCTGGACCCCGTTGGGGCTCCCGGGCAGAGGTGAGGCCTCCCCGGGCCCCCATCCTGGGCACCACGCCACACGTTGGGCCGGTGTCCCGGGCTGGGGGGGGCGTCCTGGCCCGTCCGGCTACCGGTTGGGGACCGCTAGGCCGAGAGGGGTTCCGGAGTACCCTGTCCCTTTCTGGTAACCCATGCACACCGCGAGACTGAGAGGACCCTAGGCGCGGACGCGCCCGACCTCCTGGAGCCCTGTCTGGGATCGGGGAGGCAAACGAGCCCTCATCAGGACTTCCAGGGCAGCCTGGCCATCTGGTCGCCCCATTGGATAGCATTGCGCGCGACCAGATGCCCGAGGGGGAAAGGCGCGACCAGATGGCCTGGACCGAAGGACGCCCATCTGCCCGCCCCGAGCCTGGGCGGTAGGGGTCCCGCCTGCCCTTGCAGGGCTCGGGGGCTCTGCGTCCCGGGGGCTTGGAGACCCCAGCTGGGCCTCAGGCACGGCGAGGCCCGCAGGAGCTCTCGGGCCCGGACGCCCAAGTGAGGACCGGCCGGGGTCCGATGGAGCCCGTCCCGGGCACTTTGCCGCGCGGTGGGCCGGAGGACGGAGCCCCGAACAGAGGGGAAGGTGGTGCCCGGTCCCAGCCCATCTGGTCCCCAGCTGAGAACCACCAGCCCGAGAGGGGTTCTGTCCCTTAGTAATCCGGAGGAAAGCTGCCCTTCTTTCTGCTAACCCGTGCGCACCGAGTGACGGTGGGGACCCAGGGCGCGGAGGCGCCCGACCTCCTGGAGCCCTGGCTGGGATCGGGGAGGCGGGTGAGCCCTCATCGGGACTTCCAGGCCGGACCGGCCATCTGGTCGCCCTATTGGAAAGCATTGCGCGCGACCAGATGGCCGAGGGGAAAGGCGCGACCAGATGGCCGGGACCGAAGGACGCCAATCTGCCCGCCCCGAGCCTTCACCGGAGGGCTCCCGCCTGCCCATGCAGGGCTCTGGGGCTCTGAGTCCCGGGGGGCTCGGAGACCAAAGCTGGGCCTCAGGCCCGGGGCTGAGAATGGGGGTCCCCGGTGGACCTCCGACCCATGGCGGAGCTTAACCCATCCCTGGGCCTGCCTGGTGGTCCCGGGACAAGCAGCGTGGGGGAGGCCTCCACCGGCCTGCGTCGGGCCACCAAGGGCCCCGGCCTATGCTCCTGAACCCAGCCAAGCTGGGGAAGGCCCGCCCGGGCCTAGGGCGTGGGACGGAGCCCGGGGTGGGAGCACCCGGCCAGAGCTCTCGGGCCCGCACGCCCAGGGGAGGACTGCCCAGGACCGATGGAGACCGTCCCGGGCACTTTCCCGCGGGGCGGGCCGGAGGAGGGAGCCCCAGGCAGTGGGGAGGTGTTGTCCAGGCCTAGCCCATCTGGTCCCCGGCTGAGAACCATCAGCCCGGGAGCGATTCCGGCATACCCTGCCCCTAGTAATCCGGAGAAAAGCTACCCATATTTCTGGTAACCCGTGCGCACCGAGTGACGAAGGGGACCCAGGGCACGGAGGCGCCCGGCCTCCTTGAGCCCTGGCTGGGATTGGGGAGGCGGGCGAGCCCTCATCGGGGCTTCCAGGCCGGACCGGCCATCTGGTCGCCCTATTGGAAAGGTTTGCGCGCGACCAGATGGCCGAGGGGAAAGGCGCGACCAGATGGCCGGGCCCGAAGGACGCCAATCTGCCCGCGCCTTCACCGGAGGGCTCCCGCCTGCCTATGCAGGGCTCTGGGGCTCTGAGTCCCGGGGGGCTCGGAGACCCCAGCTGGGCCTCAGGCCCGGGGCTGAGAATGGGGGCCCCCGGCGGACCTCCGACCCGGGCCCATGGCGGAGCTTAACCCATCCCTGGGCCTGCCCGGCGGTCCCGGGACAGGCCGCACGGGGGAGGCCTCCACCGGCCTGCGTCTGGCCACCAAGGGCCCCGGCCTATGCTCCTGAACCCAGCCAAGCTGGGGAAGGCCCGCCCGAACCCATGGCGTGGGACGGAGCCCGGGGTGGGAGCACACGGCCAGAGCTCTCGGGCTTAGACGCCCAGGGGAGGACTGCCCAGGACCAATGGAGCCCGTCCCGGGCACTTTGCCACGCGACGGGCCGGAGGAGGGAGCCCCGGGCAGTGGGGAGGTGTTGTCCGGGCCTAGCCCATCTGGTCCCCGCCTGAGAACCGCCAGCCCGGGGGTGGTTCCGGCATACCCTGCCCCTAGTAATCCGGAGGAAAGTTACCCTTCTTTCTGGTAACCCGTGCGCACAGAGTGACGGAGGGGACCCAGGGCACGGGGTCGCCCGACCTCCTGGAGCCCTGGCTGGGATCGGGGAGGCAAACGAGCCCTCATCGGGACTGCCAGGGCAGCCCGGCCATCTGGTCACCCCATTTGAAAGCATTGCACACGACCAGATGGCCGAGGGGAAAGGCCCGACCAGATGGCTGGGCCCAAAGGACGCCAATCTGACCACCCCGAGCCTTCGGGAGAGGGCTCCCGCTTGCCCTTTGGAGGGCTCGGGTGCTCTGCACCACGGACCCCTGTCCCGGGCAGACGGACCCTTGGCAGGCCGCAGGACGGGGGCTCCCACACCCCAGGCCCTGCCCGAAACCCAGGCCCCTGCTTTTCAACCCAGCCAGGCCGGGGGGATCTGGAAGCCTGGCCGGGCACGAGGGACCCCCATCCCGGGCACACCGACCCTCGGCTGGCCGCAGGACGTGGGCTCCTGTTCCACGGATTTTTTCCATAACTCCGTGGAACTCGGCGTAGTGGCACTACGTCAACTCTGCCCACCCCTACTCAAAACATGCAATTTTGGTGGAAAATGGTGGAGCAAGAGGAGAGCGGTCCTGAGCTGTCTGGTGTGCGCTCCTTCAATGATGTGGTAGACGAACCTGTTGTGGATTTGTGGTGGTGGTTGGGTGATGGTCTTCTTGATAATCTGGACAACAGTTGGGTGGAGGCAGTTGGTGGTTCTGAGGGGTTTTCGCATGCTAGCGGGACACAGTGTGGGAAATCTTTGTGTTACGGTCAGCTGTGAGCAGAACTAAGAAACTGGTTGGTACTCCAAATTATTTGAATGATTTTGTTTTGTCTTAATTTGGTTTTGTTTTGTTAGGGGGAGGTGTTTTATATTCTGCATGTAATTTCTTTTTAACATGTGGTGTTCTTATTGGTTCTGTTGTCCAGCGTGGTATGACGAGGATTCCAGTTGTTCGGGTTCTGGGATCTGCGCCAGGAGACATCGGTGTGCTGTTCATATCTCAGAATAAACTGTTTCTACTCAAGCCTTCGTGTCCTTAATGTATGCCAAAACACCACACAATTACAACAACCTCAAGGGCAACACCATACTAAGAATCTTTATACAAACTTAGAATAACATTCAGCTAAACCCAAGAATGATCTGACAGCATCCTTGTCAACAGGAGATGGAGCTTTAGCAATAGATTCTGCTAAGTTGGTCCTTTCTCCAGAAAGTGTGTCCCAACTACGACACTGTGACAACTCTAAACTTGTATTCCTCTCCCTTGAGGGTAAGTCCCTTTTCTCTTGAAATCTATCAACAAACCCAACCCATCCCTGAACACCTCAGAATATCCCCTCACAACATCTTCATCATCACAGAAATTTGCTAAAAGCATAACCTGATCAGGAGAACTGGGATTAAGTATAATTCCTAGGTCTCTTTTATGGCACCAACCCAATAAATTATCACCACGTTTCGCTACGTATACCTTGCCAAGCGTTTCTCGTTCTTTAAAGTTGATGATCATAACATTGTATCCAACAAGATCAATCTTAACACTTCCATAGCTACCAGGATTTATATCAGGAGGAATTATCTCTATATTTTCATTACCAAAAATTGTTTCCCAATTCTTGTCGCCTATTAATGTATGGGGAGAACCAGAGTCAGCTAAGACTGTGACTTATTTCCCTTCCACCAGTATCTGTCATTCAGGCAGCATAATTCGGCCTCCATTCACAACTCCTTCCACCTGAATTGTGCCTGAGTTATACAAAAAATGGCTTGCCGACTTCATTCATGTTGATCAGTCACATTATGCACTTAAGGATTCTTACGCACATGTGCCAAATGTCCCTTTTTCCAACCGTTTCTACAAATTAAAATGAGAGCAAAACAAGAAGGACTGTTCGAAAGGTGACAAGGGTTGCCACACCTATAACACTTAACTTTAGAATCTTTGAATTAATTCTTATTGCCGCTGTAATTTGTGTTACTCACTTTTTGTACAATCAGTTTAGTTTCCTCAAAAATATCAGTATTCTCATTAAAACCTATCACTCTTTTCACTGCATTTGTTGGTTTGCCTCTCATTTCTTTGACTCAACCTGAAGTATGCTCCATTCCTTCAACAACGTTAATGGCATCCCTCTGACATAGAATCATACTTTCGAAGATGTACATAAATAATGGTTTGATAATAAGGGAAGGAAAATATGAGACAGCTTTACAATTCCTTCTGTGGCTCAATCCAAGTGATAAAAATGAAAATTTTACCCCCACCATAAGTAATGTGGAAATAACATTCCTAATAACCTATTGAAAATCGACAGCTTCCGTCATCGCCCCCTATGTAATAACCTCCCATAAGGCCAATTAATAAGGCTCAGAAGGAATTGTAGCAGGATAGAAGACTTTAAAACACAAGCTGACACACTTTCAGACAAACACAGAGCAAGAAATTATCACAAGATGATAATCCAGAAAACAAAGAAGAAAGCCAGGAATAACAACAGAGAGGCCTTGTTGGAGAATAGACAACAGGAATCCAAGGGTGACAATCTGGCTTGTCTCACTACAAACAATATTTCTTCAAATCTAGTTAAGAAAATAATTAACAAAAACGAGCATGTATTTAACATGGGTGAGCTATCTCTGGAGATATCATGTTCTCACACAAAAAGGGAAGTCTAAAAGAGACACTACTCAATACATGACAAGAACCACTCTGACTGGTACGCCATCGGCTACGTTAAGGGGGCTGCCTAGAGTAACAGGCTGCTACCCATGTGGAGACTGCAGCATATGTTAATTAACTACTCCAACTAAAACACTGTATCTAGGCCTACAAAAGCCTTGGACCTTAAAGAAACATACCAACTGTTACACAACACATGATATATATGATCACATGTCCACGTGATAAAAGATATAGGCATAACATGCAGAAAGATAAAGACTATCATCTGCGAGGATCGCAGCAATGTACACTGCAAATGCAATACAATGAAGATGTTGAACCCTTACATAACAGTGGGCCACACAGTTGATGATTTCATGTGGGTTATCATTGCACATCTAAACAATGCAAGGCCAACTTCAAAAATTGATAAGATACTGTTTGAAAAAGGAACAGGTGGATCTACCAGTTATCTACACACAAACAAGGTATGAACGAGGATATCCCGTGGGTACACCTTAATAGATAATTGAAGGAGCCTTTCTCTATAGGATGGCACATACCAATGATCCTCCTGGTAAGGCTTGCTGACTAGAGATACCAAGTCCTTTACCAATTCCAATAAGTCTTGAGATGAAGAAAAGAAAATTGCTAAAATCTTAGGGGTCATATCTGTTGCGTCCACCTTCTCAGTATCATCTGTGTGTCAAGAAAGACAAATGGCTTTTCCAGTCTCCTACCAGGTCTATAGGTTATTTGGTAGTCAAAGTGGGAGAAGAATAAAAATACATTGTGCATGTTGAGCAGGTTTTTATGGCCTATCCAGGCAGTGATCTGATGTCAAGCCCTTTCCAGATAATGTCTCCACTATGCAAATGCATCTTTGATGTCCAATAATTCCCTAGGTTATAGGCAACAAGAGAACCCAAGTGTCGTCTGGGACCTTGGGTAAGCTTATGCGTAAAGAACAGTGGTCCCAAGACCATAGATATCAACTAACACATACATCAAATGATCTATTTATTCAATTGTATAAAAAAACATTAAAAATAATGTGACAGCGCAGAGGGTGTGTGGTGATAAACGTGCTTGGTACTTTCGTACAAGTGATACACACGTGTGACAATACATACTCAAGAGTGTGTATCAAGTAAGAACAACATGGCCCACTTTATTCTTATGTATAATAAAATTGGGTCCGCAGAACTAGACGACGTTTCGATCTTTTAGACATAATTCCCTGTCACAAAATGTGTAATTCTTTGAATGAAGCACAGATGTGAACTAAGCATAAGCAAAGAGCTAATGCAAATAATGACTCGTGGCCTGGCAAGACGCACAAGTTAAAACAAATGCTCCGGAACTGACCTCAGACTCTGGAAGTGAGTAACAAGGGTCTGCAGTTAGCAGTCTAGTGTTCCACATCTTCTAAGTTTATACTTACCCGTCTTCCATCTCCTCGAGTCGCCAACTCAGGTTGAGTGCTATTTCTGTCTCAATTGTAATCCTGCCACTGTGTCTCTTGCTATCAGAGAGACGTCAGGGGCATACAGGATATCACCCAGTTCAGTAATTGGCATTAGCCCTTTCCAGTTGTTAAAAGGAAGACTCCATACCTCTGATGCTTGTGTCTGGTGGCTTCCACAAGAGGATAGTAGCTGCATCAGAGCTGTACTCAAGAAAGTCAGGACCAAAGCTAAGTCTTGGCAGGATAAAAACAAACACCGTTATGACACCCCAGCTGACATTTCTGTGGGAGATCTGGCAAGAATACGACTCCTTGGTCCTGTAGAGTAGGGTTGTTTAAAGTTCACCAAGGTCCACAAAGAAGCACCATCATTCTGGATGGTACATGTAGGAATATTAGGAGGGTTGACAAGCGTTTGGATTATTGTTTGCCTGACGATGCTGTCAGGGGTGTCACGTAAATCCATGCAGCACAAGGGGAACCCTGAAATTTCAGGTGTCCCCCATTCAGCCAAAGGCCAGTGAATATCTGGGCGATATGTGAGACTCCAGCCCCTCATCATATTCTGCAAGGGGGGCATTATTTTGCATGTCACTGCAGGATGCTGTTGTAGATACTGAAGTGGGGTTGGAGTATAATTTGACTGACTGCCCTGTAGTTAGAGTTAGAGTATATGTTAGGCAAACAACACAAAAAGTCAAAAGCTGTATTCTGCAACACAAAAAGCACATTACATGTGGTGTCATCAGGACCCCATTGTTGGAACACTTTGAAAATGCTCAACAAACAGCTGAAGACATCTGCTGGCAAGTGGTTGAAGAACTTCAACCGGACGCCAGTGGAAGTAACTTAACAAACTGGTTGGCAAACAGTGAATTGAAATGGACTGAAAAAATTGACACAATAACCAAAGAATTTACAGTATCAAAGATTGGAAACAGGTGGCTCTTTTCTGAACGATGAGGCGGTGTCCTACACTTGTCAATGTTGCTTTGCACATTTTTATCAATGTGTGTCAACTTTCTGTTCCACAACATAAGTAATTTATGTGTATGATCATCTTTATAGCTCGGTATTGCATAGTGGCATCAATTGACCAGAATGATATGGTAGTTCCAAGTGTATGTGGCTGTCAATCTGAATGTAAATCATGAAATTAAAAGTAGAATTAACCAATGTACAGGGTATATATAGGGTATGTGCAAAATTAGTAATATGGCTGCTACTCTGATTTCTGCGTTATTCTTACCGATCTATTTTGAATGGTCTTACAATCATGGGTATAGATAAGACTTGTAGACCTATACAGCATATGGTATTTATGGGTGTTCAGCATTCCAGTCATATGGGTTTCTGTATAGGCATCATTTGGTTTTTGTTTATATTTCCCACCCCTGAAGAATTGTTATTGTCTTTTCAGACGTTATCAGCGTGCAATTGATATCCACGCAGTTCCAATCCTGTTCAATTGGCTCATGAGGATACTTTGGTCTGACCCGATTGCATATATGGCAGTACTTCTTCCTTTTCTATTTTAGTTCCAATTCGATTCATACTACAGTTCTTGTGTAAGGGCCAGATGTACAAACATGACAATTTGCAACTCGCAAATTGTGCTCGATTGCGAGTCGCAAAATGCCATGTACAACAGTGTCTGAGACACTGTTTGCGATTCCCAATGGGGTCGCAAATTGCATGCCTCATGAATATTCATGAGGCACTTGCAATTTGCGACCCCATTGGGAATGGCTGGCCCTCCCAGGGATGGTGGCCTGCTGGGCTCAGCAGACCTCCATGTCTGGGACTGCTTTGAAATAAAGCAGTTTTTTTAAAATGCAGCCCGTTTTCCTTTAAGGAAAACGGGATGCATTTAAAACAAGCATTTGCAATGCAATCGGTCTCGCATTTGAAAGTTTCAGTTATTGGCATTGTAAATGATATTGTTTTTTATATATGTTTAGTTGTTTGTAGTGCAGTGGATGTATGTTGTTTGTAGTGGAATTATGTGGTTTGAACTTGGATTGTTAGTTGCTGAATTGTGTGGGATTGAATTGTGTAGTGTATTTGTGTATTGTAAATATGTTGTATGGTGAATAGATAGGGGTGAGAGCTATAGAATAGATTGAAAGTAAGAATGAGAGGGATACGTAGTTTGTGTATGAAGTGGTGAATGAAGTGCAGATAAAGTAGTATAAACAGTGTGTGAGAAAGAGAGATAGAAGGGGAGAGAATATTATAGACGTATAAAGAGGCTGTGGTTATGTATGTAGAACATAGTGAAAGAAGAGGAGGCGAATGTGTGTTTGTTGTTATTTTTTGAAAAGTTATGGTATTGAAAGTGTGCCGAAAGATATGAAGTGAATTAATATGATAAATGCTGGATTAGTGTGTGAAAGTGAGACAGTGGTGTGAGAGAGAACGAGAGAGAGAGAGAGTTGTGGGACGGTGATTTCAGGGGAGGTGTAAGGTTGAGCTATACCCAGTACGAGGATGTAAAGGTTCGGTCCACCTCAAGTGTCACAAAACTCTGCCCATCATTGGTGCCTTTGGCATGCCTTAGCATGTTTTAGGAGAAAGTTGTGTGTGCTGTAGTTAGTCCTATTCAGTTATGAGGGTAACAAATCAAATATATTATTTTGGTAGTGGATTATTACATCAAGTAGACAGAAGAGGAAGTTAAAGAACAGATCACGGATACAAGCACTGAGAGACACTGAGAATGAATTCTGGTGTCCAAAGAAAGATAGGAGACACAAGTGAAAATAATGCAAAGTTTTCTGAACCACGTCACATAGTGATGGATTTCAGAATCAGGTTCACTGCCAGCTGAGGCTGTTTTGCCTGATGGTATTATTCATAAGGATTACATTTAATAGTAGTTCCTGTTCTGGTTAGATGGCAACTTAAATAAAGACAAAAGAGTAGCAGGCGGTGTACTGTTGGAACCCATATGGGAAAGTAAATGAAACGCACCTGCTGCTTGAAATGCTTTGCATTCCACGCGTGAAGTGAATGTAGTCAGGTGCCATGGTATGTGCACATAATTCCAGCATGGCACGCATCTGTAGATGCAATGCGCACAGATGAAATAACAGTAAAAAGCGGAAATGCAATTTATTTAAAAAGAAAGGTGTGGTGGTATGCTGGGTGAAATAAATAATTAAATACCGCTCAGTTGTATCTATTAGGTGAATGAATTGTTATCTCATCTGTGCGCATTGCATCTACAGATGCATGCCATGCTGTAACTATGTGCACATACCATGGCACCTAATTACATTCACTTCCCGGGTGGAATGCAAAGCTTTTAGAGCACCTCGTGAGTTTCATTTACTTTCCCGTTTGGGTTGCAACAGTACACCGCCTGCTTCTGCCCGTGCTACACGCCCAGCGGCCGTATAGGTAGAACCAGTGTAATTTGTTGTTACAGTACGCATGCATACGTCAAGCAAACAGGAAACGAGGCACCCACTAAGAGAACACATTCCCGGCGGGCCGGACTGCTCTATCAAGGTACTGGTCATTGTAGAATTGTCATCCAAGTGTATGTATGTTTGCCTTTCCCAAGTGAAGAATGTAATTTGATGCCGCAGCACGCCTATATAAACAGAGCATGACGTGTACCCACAGCAATTCACACGCAGAAACGAATAAAAACAAGCATTTAGCAACGCAATCTATAACATATTATCACAAAAAGAGAGGGGAAAACAATACTTAGATGTGTCCTAATTGTTGTAAATTCCATGCACCTGAACTTAAAAATGACTCAGTGATATTTGAAAACAAACCGGTGGCACGGTTTGTTGTTCTGTTTAAAGTTTGCTGTCTAATGATGTGCTGCGGGGACTGCGTGTTTGAAAAAGACATTCCGCTAGTCTTAATAAAACATTCCGCCAGTCTTAATGCTCAAATAAGTGAGATTGGCTATCGATCCTGGTTGCACACTTGCAAGTGCAGTCTTTAACCTCGCTAAAGACCCAGTTAAGCAGCTTCTTTTTGCAGTATTCTATAGCGCAAATTGGACCTAAAGGTTTTGGAGGCCTTTACATGAGCACCAGTTATATTCCACAAGATTACAAGCTTATAGAACAGAGCTTTTACGAGTCCTTTCAGAAGTGTTCAGGAATTCCGTGATCAGAACACGCGAAATGTAGAGTTTAAAGAGAAAATTTGGATCTAGGCAATTATTTTACCATGTGTTTGTGGAAAATTTGTCATTTCAGTTTCAAAACTGCATTTACTTTAACAGCAGCAGTGACGTGAGTTAAGAGCGGGCGATGGTAAAATAACACGTAACTGGTGCCAACCGTAGCGGTGTGCGTGGGGGTCGGGGTGAGCAAGAGGGGACACAAACATTACCAGCAGTAACAAAGATTTTCCCGCCAGCCTGCAAGGAAGCTCCAAGGGCCACATGCACTACAAGGAAGACATGGAAGTTCAAGCGCTTGCAAGCGGCTGGAAGGCAGGATATTGGCGCTTTACCATGACTCCTTTTGGGAAGTTGCAACACTTATATTAGCCTTGTCACTGTGGTAGAGGCACTTTAAGCATGCAAACAAAAGGACTAACCTGGAGAAGGGCTGCCTCGGAAAAAGGGCTTGAGTGCCATTTTAGAATGATAAATGTTAGGCAACACCACAAGATAATCTTTAAAAGTGAAAGCACTGGGTATCAGGACAATAACATTGTCGCATTCTTCTCTCTGAGGTCAATAACATGAGTATCCTTGAGTTGGGAAATAAATACTATCTCTTATCAGCGCCCACAGAACAAAGACAGAGCTCAGTAGGTAAGTGTAGTACTCATTTTTTTGTCGTTAGTCTGTAGGTTGCATTTAATATTATAGCACTACTTGTAGGAACACGTCATCCTAACAGGGCTTCAAAGGATTAGACATAGACAACAGGAATGCATTCCTCGTACGCATTTTCAACCTTTTCTCCCTTTTAAAAACAAAAAACGCATGTTTTTAGGATAAGCTGATGAGGATTTTTGTTAACAAGTGACAAGAAAGATGTCAGTGGCCGAGTGCTGTGAAATTGTTAGGGCTGAGTTAAAGGGGTTGGTACTAAGGGGTGTTTTTTGCAGGCAAGCATTACGGGCGCCTTATTGATTAAATAACAGGGCACTGCAATTACTGCTCGATGCTATTTGGGAGGTGGGAGGGGTGTTCTTCATTATTTAGTACGCACATTTAAAAAACAAGAGAGGCTTGTTGTCAAAGGAAAAAAAGTTGTACTTACAGGATGCCTACTCACAGCGTGCCGCTTCTTATGCCCTGCAAGACTAAACACCAGCACTGGTTTACTGAAAGACAACATATGGTCGCTCTTTTAGATTAACAACACGGGCGCACGTGAACAATGGCGGACGCAGCCCCTCCCGCTGCACTTTAATTGAAGTTAAAAAATGGGGGGGGCGTGGTCTGCCGAGCTGCAGAATGGCCGCTCTGTGAGTGAGCTCCGCCGGCCGAGAAACAATCCTTCACTTATCCTCACAAACGGAGAGCTAAAGTCCTGCTAAAATCCACCCGCTGACAGCAGATTGCCTCGGGTCTCGAGCGGTGTGACCTGCAGCTGTGTGCCCGGCTCCGGTGCTGAGTTGTGCGATATACGGAGCGGACGCCGGCTGTGGAGGTGAGCCCAAGCGCCGGCTGCGGAGGTGAGCCCAGACGCTGCGCGGGCGGGCAGCACTCGAAAATATAGCCTGCAGCGGGTGGCGCGGTGCGGGCCGCAGCGGCGGAGAGGTACCCCACTGGGCTTGGCGTTCCCGCCTGAATGTTGAACCGGACAGCGGTGCAGTGCGGTCCCGCTGATTTCCTCACGGCGCACACCCTGCTTTCATAAGGTGAGACACGGCGCGACGAAGGCAGAGAAGAGCCTCGTATACTGTGGCCGCCATTTTGCAGCAGCGCCGGTTGGAGGTTTGCCTCAACTATCTCTGGCGGGGAGCGTTGGCCCGGTGGTCGCTCTCCCTGGACCCACGGACACATAATTCCCTCACAGTGTATTCAGACCCTTCTAAGTGTATTCCCAATCGCCCCGACCGGAGGCGCACTGCTTTAACCCCCGCGGAGCCGCCATTTTGCATGAAGGGCATATTCGGCGGAGCGTGAGGACAGCAGCAAAAGGCAAATTGGGGTGGACATCTTAGGCGACACGACAGGCTGTTCGCTTTGACTTCAACTGTGGCACAAGTTGCGTTTGCAGGGTCGTGGCGAACCCCACAGCCGTGACTACTGGGTGGTCCTCCTTGTGTCCCTGTGGGCTGGGACTGAACATCCATCCACGTGAGGTTGATCGAGTCTGCCCGAAACGTGAGGGAGAGAGGTTGGTGTGAGCCCTGCGCCTCGATGGTTGGTGTGACTTCGCAGCTGTGGCCGGTGCTCGCTATGGGGAAACAGGACGCCAAACAACCGAAGTTAACCTTTGACCAGCGGAGAACGACCAGACTCATGGAAACTGACCCTGAAGCTGGAGCGGAGAGAGCCGTGGAGCAACAAGCAGAGGATCGAGGGGAAGACCTCCGGACACTCATGCTGGAAATGCGGTCAAGTTTACGCAATATTGATACCAAACTTGACACGCTCACTACACAGCTGGAATCCGTCAAATCTCAGGTGGTAACTCACGAACACAGGCTCGACGTGCTGGAGAATAAACAGATCTGACTTCCATGAATTTCAAGTGGAAACCAAGGAACAACTCCTACAGATGGACAGAGTATTGGGTCTAATTCGCGCCAAGAATGAAGATTTGGAAGCGAGGTCGCGCCGCAACAATCTACGCATCACGGGCATACCGGAGACCACGGCCATTGTTAAAATGGAGACCTACGTAGCCGACCTACTCCGCGAACTGTTTGATACTCACCTCTTCCCTGTCTTTGCGGTAGAGAGAGCTCATCGCACTTTGGGACCCAAGCCGCCAGTCGGAGCTCCACCTCGGCCCATCCTGGCTCGAATCCTTAACTACCAGGACCGTGATTTGATTTTGCGCCGAGCGCGCGAAATGGGGAAAATTGAACACAAGGGCAATCAGATTTCCTTTTACCCGGATTTTACACCTGCGGTGCAATCGGCGAGACGTGAGTTCCTGCATGCGAAACGGATCCTCTTGCAGGCCGAAGTCCCTTACTCCTTATTGTATCCCGCCAAACTCAAGGTGACACATGATGGCTCTCCCCACTATTTTACCGATGCCAAGTCTGCCCTCAAATTCGCAAAACACATCGGTGGCAAGAGGTCGAAAAATGATACCAGAACGACGGACTTGGCAGAAACCCAGCTAAGTGACAATGACTAACAGTTCCCTTGTCAATCCATGTTCTATGTTCACTGTGTCCAATATTGTTCTCTCTGATGGGAGCCCTGTCTGGCCTTCCAGGCTGGGCTGGCCCAAATCTGATCTACCATGCGCTCCTGTGGGTTGCCTGTTCCTTGTACAGTTGGTTTCCTCCGGGTGGAGGTGCGGGTCCTGTTGCTGCGTAGGCCTGCTTGGGGGACAGCGGGGGTTTGGGGGGTCTATACATCGTATCGCACACAGGATTGGCGCAATAATCGGCGCAAAAGTATGAGACGGGATGGGCCCGACTGTTATGTGGATGGTTCTTTTTTTTTTTCTTACTGTTTGCTCTTTTTACAGACTTTGCTCTCTGCAGTATCTTGGCCACCCTGTCATGGCAGGGAAGTATGCCGGTGTTCCCGCATCCCTATGGGAGGATTCCCGGGTGCCTATTGTTTCTATTTTTGTTCATGGGGGGGTTTTCTACAACCTGATTGGGGGGTTGGAGTGGGTGGAGGGTTGGGGGATGGGAATGTTGTTGTGTTTTTTGCCAGTATAAGTATTCGCTGCTTGTTGGACCGCACTGATAGATCTAAGCATAAGAGGTGCTGCTCTCGCCCCGTGAACTACGTACACTTTCCACAGTTCATCACCACGCTGCCAGTCTAAATTTTCTCACATGGAACATTAGGGGACTGAACGATGGCAGGAAGGCCAGGCTTGTCCATACATATCTCATGAGGCACAACATAGACATATGTCTCTTGCAGGAAACCCACCTTAATGTCGAGCCCTCCCCCAAGTTGAAGCACAATAGGTGGAGGCACGTGTATTCCTCCATCTACTCCAACTACTCGCGAGGTGTAGCGGTGTTGGTTAAGCGGGGTTTGGATTGGAGGGAGGGAGAGCTTCACAGGGATCCTGAAGGCCGATACATTATCTTGTTGGGCACACTGTGTAGGGCCCCAGTTGGGATAATAGTGATATATGGTCCTAACGTAGACTCACCTGTTTTTTTTCGAGACATCTGGGCTCGGATCCGGGCGACTGGCTGCAGCACCATCATCTGGGGGGGAGATTTTAATGCCATACTAGATGATGATTTAGACAGAAGGGGGGCGGCCCGGGCCCTTCATCCCTCAGCAAGCAATGCCCTGAATGCCATCATCTCAGATGGAGACTTAGTAGATATATGGCGCTGTAGACACCCTGCGAGTAAGGAAGGTACCTGCATTTCAGAACACCATGGAGCCTGGTCCCGCTTGGATTTCTGGCTGGTCTCACGAGATGTGGCCACCCGGACTACCGAGGTGTCACATCTACCTAGAACCCTGTCAGATCATGCCCCCTGTCTTTTGAAACTGGCACTTCCTATGACCCCTCCACGCATGTACTCCTGGCGGCTCCCCCCACATGCCCTTTTAGATGAGGCCTTTAAAGAAGAAATAAGGACAGATATCATAGACTATTTCACCCTAAATTCTGGATCGGTGGACACAGAGGCCTCACTCTGGGAGGCATTTAAAGTGGTCATACGAGGTCAGTGCATTGCCCGCCAAGCAGGGGTGTTAAAAGCCATTCGGGGCACACTTGCCTCTCTCGAGTCTCAGATCAGGGGACTGGAAACACAATTCTATTCCTCCAATGACCACAACACTCTGGCTCACTTGAAGACCAAACTGCTTGATTACGATGAGGAAGCGCAACGCGAGGTTAAATTTCTTGGGAAATATGCCGAGGCAAGGAGATATGGAGAGGGCGATAGGCCGGGAAGGACGTTGGCCAGTATGATCCGACCCCCGCGCTCCACTACTTTCGTTCCCGAGCTAAATGGCACACAGGGAACTGTCATTAGAGGTCAGGCGGGTATCCTGGACGGATTTTCCTCATTTTATTCTAAACTCTACACTGCCACCCGGGAGACGAGCCCAGAGGGTATGCAGTCTTTTCTAGACTCTTTGGAGTTAATTTGGTTTAGTCAACGGCACAGGGAATACATGGACTTCCCGTTCAGTGTAGACGATGTCTCTCAAGTCATCAAAAGTCTGCCTCTGGACAAGGCCCCCGGGTCTGATGGACTAACTACTGCCTTCTATAAAGCTTACGTGGAGGAACTGGCACCATGATTGTTCGCATTGTACGAGGAAGCCCTAACTACTGGTATATTGCCACCAACCATGCGGGAGGCAATCATAATCACTCTGCTGAAACCCGGTAAACCTGAGACTGAGCTAGATTCCTACCGGCCATTGTCTCTGATAAATGTAGATGTTAAAATTCTGGCCAAATTGATAGCCAATAGACTGCAGCCTCTACTTCTCCTTATTGCTCGCCCCGACCAGTCGGACTTCATCCCCGGGCGTTCTACCTCCCACAACCTCAGGACTGTTTTTTCGGTGCTACATTATCTTCACCCTGACGTTCAGGCCGCTGCGGTCTTCCTTGACGCTACCAAGGCGTTCGATACGCTCGAATGGCCATATCTATTCGCTATTTTAGGCCGCATGGGATTTAGCCCGCTTTTTATTAATCTCATCCGATTGTTATACACTAAGCCCACAGCTCGGATCAGAGTGAATGGCCTCCTGTCGGACCCTTTCCCTATTTCACGTGGCACAAGGCAAGGATGTCCCCTGTCCCCCTGCTCTTCGCGATTGCGATGGAACCCCTCGCGGCGCGTATCAGGCAACATCACACTGCCAGAGGGATCGGTTTTAGCACCAGAAGCCTCCTCATTTCGTTATATGCTGATGATGTAACTTTGTATATCACGGACCCCGTGACAAATCTGGACCCCATCTTGCGAGAATTCATCAGATTCGGAGGGCTGGCTGGAGTCTCTATTAATTGGGCTAAATCTGTTGTGTTTCCCTTGACGGATAACACGGTCCCGGTGGTGTCTGAATTTCCTTTACGATGGGAGGCAGAGGCCGTTAAATATTTGGGCATCTGGATCAGCCGGAGTCTGCAGGAGGTGTGGAACTTAAATTACGGACGCGCCATCACCTGGCTAGAAGAGAAGGTCTCATTATGGGCTAAACTCCCACTATCCCTGGCAGGTAAAATCGCCCTAGCCAAAATGGTCATACTACCGAAATTTCTTTATTTATTTGCTAACATCCCGATTCCCCTTACTCACGCCTTTTTCAAGTCCTTGAGGACACTGCTGATTTCTTTGGTATGGGCGGGCGGGCAGGCTAGAATATCATGGGATTTGCTGACACTCCCGCTGAGACAGGGTGGGATGGGTGCTCCAGATATGCATTTATATGCCTGCTGCGCTCAGGCTCAGTTTCTTCACTACTGGGTACACCCCACACCCTTCCAGCCTCATGTAGCAGTGGAAACGGATGCGGTGGCGCCTGTTCCTCTTCGGGTGGCAGTGTACCAGCCGTATCGCAGACCCCGAGACGGCATAGACACTGCAGAGACCTTACGTTGGGCGTGGAATGAGTTGCGGAAGCGGGCGGGTGCCCCTGTACTATATGCCCCTTCTATACCAATAGCCTAAAACCCTATGTTACCAAACATGAAGGACGGTATTAGTGCAACACTGACACAAAAATTGAATCTCCGCACTTTTGCAGATCTTTATCCAAAGAACACATTCAGATCCCCCCCGGTGGCAGATGAGGGTCAAAAGGTGCCCTTTGCTGACGTCTTCCTGTATTATAAGCTACGCGCTGCTTGTCGCTCCTTGCATGACAGCTTTCCGACGTCCCCATTACCGCTGTCAGCATTAGAGAATCTGCTGAGTTCACCCTCCCCTCGCAAACTTATCACACGTATCTACACACACATGCAAAACACGGCTCCACTGGTGACACCCAGAGCATTACAGGGGTGGAACGACGAACTCCCTGTTCCGCTGACTGAGGATCAGTGGGTGTATTGTTGCGGCCAACTCACTGAGCTGTCCCCCAATTACAGGCTTCGCCTGATACATTTCAAATTCCTCCATAGATTTTATAGGACACCTGTCGGTCTGCACCGCATGGGGCTGAGGGAAGATGAGAGCTGCTGGCGCTGTGGGTTCACTCCCGCATCTTTCTTACACATGGCGTGGGATTGTCCGAGGCTAGCGGCATTCTGGTCCATGATCTTCACGCTGATTAATCAGATAGTTGGCACACCTGCATCGCCCACCCCCGTGCTGGGATTATTGAGCTATGTTAAGGACACGCCAGTGAGGGTACGCAAGCTGCATGCACTGCTTCTCCTGTTCGCCAAACGCCGGGTTGCCGTGCACTGGGGGCGGAGGAGGGTGCCTTCCATTAAGGAGTGGATCAGGGATGTCACGTATGGTCATTCCCAATTGACTACTGTTAGACCTGGCACCATTGGCGTGGGTCTCCCTTCCATTTTTCGCTGTTGTCTCCTCTGTTTTACTGGTGTTAGATGCTCTGGGCGCTGTGCCACTGCCATTCAGTGTCACAGCGCGAATGCTCCCTGTATAAATATGTCTATGTGAATTGGTATATCCCTGATTGGCTTATTTGGGTTACCTGTTAGTCCCTAGTAGTGTGGCCTATGTGTGCCCAGGGCTGGTAAACCAAATGCTGCTGGTGGGCCTGCAGCACTGATGTGTGCCACCCACAGAAGCAGCTTGTAAAGTGTGTCTCAGACCTGCCACTGCAGTGTCTGTGTGCAGTCCAGAACTGCCATCTTGGCTGTGAAGTGCAACCACTTCCCAGCCCCTGAACCTTCCCTTGGCATCCTGTAAGTCGCCCCTCGGGTAGGGTGCATTGTATGTGTAAGGTAGGACATGCCTGGGTGTGTGTAGCATGTCCTGGTAGTGAATTATGCCCCATTTCGTTTTTCACTACTGTAAGGCTACCTGTTCCTCATAGGCTAGAATGGGCAGTTTGACTATTACATGCTATAGTCCTAACTGACCCCAGGGACATGGTAGAAAAACGAATTTAGTATGCCTGAGCTCAGAATATTAAAATACACCTTTTAGTGAAGTTTATTTTTATATTCTGTGTTTGAAAATACCACTTTTAGAAAGTAGGTATTTTCTTGCCTAAGCCTTCCAGTGTGCTCTGCCGTTATGTGTATTGGCTGTCTGGTTTTAGAGGGGCAGGACAGGCTGAGTCAGACCTTGGTGGAATAGAGAGATCTGCATTTAGAGTGTGGGGAAGGGTGGCTCTTTGATCTGAATAGGGCTGTGCCTGGCAAGGTGAATGCTGGCTCCACCTCCCACTGTGTGTCTGCTAGCAGACCCCTCTTTCTGAAAGGAAGGATGCAGCCTGGTGAACAAAGTGCTCCAGGCCTGAGCAGAACTGGTTCTGGCTAGGTTCAGGGACTGGTAGCTTCAAGGATCAAAGGCTTTTGGGGTATAAATATCTGTGCTCAAACCCCCTACTTTTGTATTGCTTTTGGATCTGGAGAGGAAACTCTGTCCGTGCCACTGGAGGAATCTGCAGGAAGTGACTGTCCTTGTGCTTGTGTGTTTTTCTTGCACTGGCCTGCAGCAGTGACCACTGGACCTTGAAGAAGAGGAAAAGGAACTATTGAGAGAACTTTTATTTTTGTGCAGCAATCACCCAAGGGCTAGGAAAAGAGCTAGCCTCCTGCTGGAGTCTCAGGCACAACAGACTCCACCACCAACCTCCTGCTTCCTCCCTGCGAGGACTGCTGTCTGCTGAGGAGGCTCCTGTGAGTTCCAGGGCCTCTATTTTGCATCAGAGAGAAGAGGGTAAGAAATCAACGCTAACGCATCTTTGCGGGCCGCTGCAGTCGAGAGCGCTGGGAAAATCATCGCGCTGCTGCCGCCGAGGGCCCGCAACCCGAAACCATCGCTGACGCCCCTTTGCGAGCCGCTGCAGCCGAGACGCGCTGGAAAGATCATCGCGCTGCTGTCGCCGCGCACTCGCAACCCTGACAGAAATCATCGCTTCGAGACATCGCAGTGCGGACGCCGTGCGTTCGCCACTTTGATCGCATCACACCGGATTTCGTCGCTCCCTCGCGGAGCGTCTTGTCTTCGCATCGCAACACGATCGCACAGCGCAACAGGATCACCGCATCGACTTCTCCCACGCGGCAAGAAAGTCATCGCATCGGCGGTCCAGCGTGCAGAAGTTTGTCGCATCGTCTCCGCACGCATCCCGCAGATCGGCGCATCATCCTCCCTTGCGGCAAGGATTTCAACGCATCGCCGGCCTCGCGTGCCGAGAATCATCGCTACAACTTCTTTGCGACACTTTGTTGGTTTTGCAACTAAACCCAGGTACTTTGTGAAAGAAAGGGTCGCAGAGACCCCTGCTTTGAACTTGAACCTTATTTTTGCAACCTTTGAACTATTTTTGACAGCCCTTCAACAGCTATACTATTTTTGACAGTATTGTGGCTTTTACAGTTATTGGTCTTGTGATAAATCTGCCTTTATATAAAGATACTTATTTTTTATAATAACTACTGGTGTGGTGTCCCTTTGTAGTGTTCCTCATTGTGTTACTGTGTATGATCATAAATGCTTCACACCCTGCCTCTGAGATAAGCCTACCTGCTCGTGCTACGTTACCACAGGGTTGAGCAGGGGTATTAAAGAGGGTAGCCCTCTCACTCTGACTTAGGAAGAAGGGTCCCTACTTGGACAGTGGCCAGCCATTGCCAACTAGAGACCCCCATTTCTAACATTGGTGGTCAGCGGTGAGGATCTGGACTTGCATTTATGATCGCATACAGTAATTATAGTGTACACTACTAGTGAGTGCAGACCATAACGTACCGCATACATTTTTTGAGAATTTTTTTTTGCTCCTATATTGTGATTGATATTGCCGGTGATTTTTCACCCGCGCACATTTTCTGAGAGTTTTTGGGATCCTATATTGTGATTGATATTGCCGGTGATTTTTCACCCGCGCCCATTTATTGAAAGTTTTGATCCCCTATTGTGATTGATATTGCTGGTGATTTTTCACCCACGCACATTTCTGAGAGTTTTTGGGATCCTGTATTGTGATTGATATTGCCGGTGATTTTTCACCCGCGCACATTTATTGAAAGTTTTTGATCCCCTATTGTGATTGATATTGCTGGTGATTTTTCACCCACGCACATTTCTGAGAGTTTTTGGGATCCTGTATTGTGATTGATATTGCCGGTGATTTTTCACCCGCGCACATTTATTGAAAGTTTTTGATCCCCTATTGTGATTGATATTGCTGGTGATTTTTCACCCACGCACATTTCTGAGAATTTTCTAGGATCCTATATTGTGATTGATATTGCCGGTGATTTTTCACCCGCTAACATTTTTTGAGAAGTTTTCTTCTGTCCTTTATTGATATTGCCAGTTATTTCTACAATGGGCAAGCCCAGATCCAATGCCTCAGAAGATCTCTCCTGGGAAGAAGAGAAAATAGAAACCTACAATGCCAAGCAGCTCAAATATTTTTGCAAGCAATTCACAGTCCCTATCACAGGTCTCACTAAGAGGGAGGAGTATTACAAGGCGCTGAAGGCCTGGCTAGAAGCCAGGGATGCCCCTAAGGATCTAGGAGAGCTTGTGGAGGGAGGAGAGCAGCAGGGCGATGTAGTAGACTTAGTAGGAGACCCAGCCCTTTCCAACCCGGGCTCTAGTGTGTCCGCTAAGGGTCTGTCCCCAGAAGAGCTGGAAGACAGGGAGAGAGATAGGCGGCATAATATGGAGATGGCTAAGCTTAAAATGGATGGTCACCGGGACCTAGAGAACAAGAAGTTAGAAATTGAGATCATGAGGATGAAGCTTGAGCATGAGAGAGTATTGAGGGAGTTGGAGATTAAAGCTAAAAGCATGGAAATCTCCCCTCTGGTGGCAGCGTACCTGTAGTGCACCCTGAGAGTAGGGTGTATATACCCAAGGAGGTTATCAAAGATTTCCACAAAAGTGAAGATATTGGGCAATGGTTTGCCGCTTATGAAGTAGCCATGGTGTCCCACCGGGTCCCTGAGAAGGATTGGGGAGCAGGGTTGTGGGGACGCTTTGTGAGTGAGGGGAGGGATACCCTGTTGGACCTGCCCCCAGAAAGTAGGATGGTTTACGCCCACATGAGGGAAGCGCTGGTGACCCGCTATGGTTTGACCCCTGAGATGTATAGACAGAGGTTTAGAGTCTGTAAAAAGCTAGAGGGTACCACGTGGGTTGAATATGTGTCCTTTTTTTGCAGAGCCATGGAACGCTGGGTAAGAGGTAGCAAAGTAGAAACTTTTGCACAGTTTTATGATTTGGTTGCATGGGAGCATTTATCTAGCAATTGTTTTCCTGAGCTACGCCAGCACCTAATTGATTGCAAGCTGACTAACCCTAGAAAGCTTGCTGAGGAGGCGGACCGCTGGGTGAGCACCCGGGTCCGCAAGGGTCCAGTGGGAGACATCGCCAAAGGTGGGCAGGGTCCCCAGCAGAGGAGTGGGGGGACAAGGGTCAACAGAGGGAGTTCCCCGAGGGCCCCAAAGTAATCCCCCAGGGAACCCAGCAGTGGTGTCCCAGCCCCCCAAGAAAGGAGGACCGGGCCCCCACCAGTTAGGCCTGTTCCCAGGGGGCCCCCACGTGTTACAACTGTGGTCAAGTGGGCCACAGATATTTTGATCCCCAGTGCCCCCAAAGGGGGCCAGTGCACCCCCGTGCACCACCCCGCCAGATTGCTAGTGTAGCCCTGGGAGAGGAGGAGATGGGTGCCCAAGAGGGGTGGGATCCCGTAGAATTGACCCTTGTCTCATTAGGGGACTTTGAGATGGTCCCCAAGCCTGCACTGCCTGCTAACACTAAAAATACAGGCAGTGGGTGACCATCAATGGCCATAGGGTGGAGGCTCTAAGAGACACAGGGGCCAGTGTAACTGCTGTCAGCTCCCGGTTGGTGTCCAAAGAGCAGGTTGTCCCCCATGCATTCTACCCAGTAGTGTCCGCCGACAACTCAGAGAGCCAATGCGAGGTGGCTCAGGTTCCCTTTGAGTGGGGGGTCTCAGGAACTCTTCAGGTAGCTGTGAGGCCCGCCATGCCTGTAGACTGTCTGCTGGGCAATGATCTAGAGGACTCCCCGTGGGCTACGGTGGAGAGGAAGGCTCACTTAGAGATGTTGGGTCTGCCTGAGTGGGCGTGTGCTACCACGCGGTCCATGGCAGCCAAGGAGGGTGTTGAAAAGGATCTGGAGCCTGAGAGTAGGGCCCAGATCCCTGCCTTAGAGAGAAGGGGCAAGGGGCGCGGGAAGCCGGCCCCTTGGTTCCCACGGCCCAGGAAGAAGCAGACCCTGAGGGGGATGCCCTGGAGCCTACCGGGGAGCAGATCACCGAACTGGGGGACCTGCCTGAGCTGACCCATTGGCAGCAGGAAGGGGGACCCACCAGGGAGAAATTTTGTGAGCAGCAGAGAGTTTGCCCCTCTCTTGAGGGTATGCGGCGACAGGCTGCAGCCCAGGCAGAAGGTGACATGTCTGGTTCACATCTGATTTATTGGGAGAACAGTCTCCTGTATAGTGAGCCTAAGGTTGCTGAGCCAGGGTCAGCCCGTGTGCTGGTGGTACCCGAGTGCTTCAGAACCTTCCTACTGGGGTTGGCTCATGACATTCCATTGGCAGGACATCTGGGGCAGACCAAGACCTTTGAGAGGCTGGCTGCCCACTTTTATTGGCCCCAGATGCACAAGAGTTCAGACTCTCATTGCAGGACCTGTGAGACTTGCCAGGCAAGTGGGAAGAGTGGGGGAAGATCAAGGCCCCACTCCAGCCCTTTCCAGTTGTGAGTACCCCATTCGAGCGAGTGGGCATTGACATTGTGGGGCCTCTGGACCCCAAGACAGCCATGGGCAACAGGTTCATCCTGGTCCTGGTGGACCATGCCACCCGGTACCCTGAAGCCATCCCGCTCAGGACAGTGACGGCCCCGTGGTGGGACGTGCACTGATGGGGATTTTCTCCCGTGTGGGATTCCCCAGAGAGGTGGTGTCTGACAGGGGGACCAACTTCATCTCCCAGTACATGAAGTCTCTGTGGAAGGAGTGTGGGGTAACCTATAAGTTCACCACTCCTTACCACCCCCAAGGTAATGGTCTGGTTGAAAGGTTCAACCGGACCTTGAAGGGCATGATCATGGGCCTAGAAGAGCCCCTGAGGCGTAAGTGGGACGTCCTCTTGCCATGCCTGTTGTTTGCCTACCGGGAGGTGCCACAGAAGTCCTTAGGGTTCAGTCCCTTTGAACTCCTCTATGGCCACCCGGTTAGAGGACCTCTGAGTCTGGTCAAGGAAGGCTGGGAGCAATCTCCCAGGAAACCTCCCCAAGATGTATTTAGCTACATGTTGGCCTTCAGGAACCAGACTCGGCGTTTCAGAAAAATTGCTGAGGCAAATCTGGAAGCCAGCCAAGAAGAAATGAAACGCTGGCACGACCAGAATGCCACTCTGGTCGAATTTCAACCTGGTCAGAAGGTTTGGGTACTGGCCCCAATGGAGCCTTGTGCGCTCCAAGATAAGTGGACCGGTCCCTTTGAGGTGGTGGAGCGCAAAAGTCCAGTTACCTACTTGGTGGACTTTCAGTCTCCCAGGAACCCCTTGCGGGTCCTGCATGTGAACCGCCTAAAGCCCCACTTTGAGAGGTCTGAAGTGGGCATGCTTCTTGCCACAGATGATGGGGTTGAGGAGGAGAGTGAGCCTCTCCCTGACCTCCTGTGTGCAGAAGAGAAGGATGGGTCAGTGGAGGGTGTGATCCTCTCCACCACACTGACCCCTGAGCAGCAGAGAGATTGTCACCACCTGTTGGGGCAATTTTCTGATTTGTTCTCCCTGGTACCTGGTGTCACTGATTGGTGCGTCCATGAGGTGGATACCGGGGACAGTTCTCCTGTCAAGCACAAGGCTTACAGGGTAACTGACAGGGTCAGGGCTTGCATTAAGGAGGAGGTCTCCAAAATGTTCGCCCTAGGGGTGGTTGAGTCCTCTAGCAGCCCCTGGTCCAGCCCCGTGGTCTTGGTACCAAAAGCTGCGACGCCTGGTGCCACTCCTGAACTTAGGTTCTGTGTGGACTACCGAGGTCTCAATTCGGTCACCAAGACCGACGCGCACCCCATCCCCAGAGCTGATGAGCTCATAGACCGGTTAGGGGCTGCCCGGTACCTCAGCACGTTTGATCTGACGTCTGGGTACTGGCAGATCGCCTTAACGGATGGGGCAAAGGAGAGGTCAGCATTCTCCACACCAGATGGGCACTACCAGTTCCGTGTGATGCCCTTTGGGATGAAGAATGCCCCTGCCACCTTCCAGAGATTGGTCAACCAGGTGTTGGTTGGGCTGGAGGCTTTCAGTGCTGCCTACCTGGATGACATTGCAGTGTTTAGTTCCTCCTGGGAGGACCACTTGCGCCACCTCTGGGAAGTGTTGATGGCGCTGCGCAGAGCAGGCCTCACAATCAAGGCCAGTAAGTGCCAGATTGGGCAGGGTTCTGTGGTGTACTTGGGACACCAGGTGGGGAGCGGCCAGGTGGCGCCCCTGCAGCCCAAGATTGAAGCCATCCTGACTTGGGAGCCCCCAAGGACCCAGACCCAGGTGAGGGCCTTCTTAGGACTCACGGGTTATTACAGGAGGTTTGTCAAGGGGTATGGCAACATTGTTGCACCCTTGACTGAGCTGACTTCCAAGAAGCGGCCAAAGATTGTGAACTGGACTGACACCTGTCAGAAAGCCTTTGATGCCCTCAAAACTGCTATGTGTACAGCACCCGTACTCCAGGCGCCCAATTTTGCTAAGGAATTTGTTGTCCAGACAGACGCTTCAGAGCATGGGGTGGGGGCCGTTCTGTCACAGATAAATGAGGAGGGACTAGACCAACCTGTGGCCTTCATCAGTAGGAGGTTACTTCCACGGGAACAGAGGTGGAGTGCAATTGAGCGTGAGGCATTTGCTGTGGTCTGGGCACTGAAGAAGCTGAGACCATACCTGTTTGGGACTCACTTCCGGGTTCAGACAGACCACAGGCCCCTCAGATGGCTGATGCAGATGAGGGGTGAGAATCCCAAGTTGTTGAGGTGGTCCATTTCCCTACAGGGTATGGACTTCACGGTGGAACACCGCCCTGGTACAGAACACGCCAATGCTGATGGTCTGTCCAGATTTTTCCGCCTTAGCGATGAGAACTTCCAAGGGGATGGGTAGTTCTCCCCACATTTCAGCTGGAGGGGACGTGTGTTAGACCTGGCACCATTGGCGTGGGTCTCCCTTCCATTTTTCGCTGTTGTCTCCTCTGTTTTACTGGTGTTAGATGCTCTGGGCGCTGTGCCACTGCCATTCAGTGTCACAGCGCGAATGCTCCCTGTATAAATATGTCTATGTGAATTGGTATATCCCTGATTGGCTTATTTGGGTTACCTGTTAGTCCCTAGTAGTGTGGCCTATGTGTGCCCAGGGCTGGTAAACCAAATGCTGCTGGTGGGCCTGCAGCACTGATGTGTGCCACCCACAGAAGCAGCTTGTAAAGTGTGTCTCAGACCTGCCACTGCAGTGTCTGTGTGCAGTCCAGAACTGCCATCTTGGCTGTGAAGTGCAACCACTTCCCAGCCCCTGAACCTTCCCTTGGCATCCTGTAAGTCGCCCTCGGGTAGGGTGCATTGTATGTGTAAGGTAGGACATGCCTGGGTGTGTGTAGCATGTCCTGGTAGTGAATTATGCCCCATTTCGTTTTTCACTACTGTAAGGCTACCTGTTCCTCATAGGCTAGAATGGGCAGTTTGACTATTACATGCTATAGTCCTAACTGACCCCAGGGACATGGTAGAAAAACGAATTTAGTATGCCTGAGCTCAGAATATTAAAATACACCTTTTAGTGAAGTTTATTTTTATATTCTGTGTTTGAAAATACCACTTTTAGAAAGTAGGTATTTTCTTGCCTAAGCCTTCCAGTGTGCTCTGCCGTTATGTGTATTGGCTGTCTGGTTTTAGAGGGGCAGGACAGGCTGAGTCAGACCTTGGTGGAATAGAGAGATCTGCATTTAGAGTGTGGGGAAGGGTGGCTCTTTGATCTGAATAGGGCTGTGCCTGGCAAGGTGAATGCTGGCTCCACCTCCCACTGTGTGTCTGCTAGCAGACCCCTCTTTCTGAAAGGAAGGATGCAGCCTGGTGAACAAAGTGCTCCAGGCCTGAGCAGAACTGGTTCTGGCTAGGTTCAGGGACTGGTAGCTTCAAGGATCAAAGGCTTTTGGGGTATAAATATCTGTGCTCAAACCCCCTACTTTTGTATTGCTTTTGGATCTGGAGAGGAAACTCTGTCCGTGCCACTGGAGGAATCTGCAGGAAGTGACTGTCCTTGTGCTTGTGTGTTTTTCTTGCACTGGCCTGCAGCAGTGACCACTGGACCTTGAAGAAGAGGAAAAGGAACTATTGAGAGAACTTTTATTTTTGTGCAGCAATCACCCAAGGGCTAGGAAAAGAGCTAGCCTCCTGCTGGAGTCTCAGGCACAACAGACTCCACCACCAACCTCCTGCTTCCTCCCTGCGAGGACTGCTGTCTGCTGAGGAGGCTCCTGTGAGTTCCAGGGCCTCTATTTTGCATCAGAGAGAAGAGGGTAAAAATCAACGCTAACGCATCTTTGCGGGCCGCTGCAGTCGAGAGCGCTGGGAAAATCATCGCGCTGCTGCCGCCGAGGGCCCGCAACCCGAAACCATCGCTGACGCCCCTTTGCGAGCCGCTGCAGCCGAGACGCGCTGGAAAGATCATCGCGCTGCTGTCGCCGCGCACTCGCAACCCTGACAGAAATCATCGCTTCGAGACATCGCAGTGCGGACGCCGTGCGTTCGCCACTTTGATCGCATCACACCGGATTTCGTCGCTCCTCGCGGAGCGTCTTGTCTTCGCATCGCAACACGATCGCACAGCGCAACAGGATCACCGCATCGACTTCTCCCACGCGGCAAGAAAGTCATCGCATCGGCGGTCCAGCGTGCAGAAGTTTGTCGCATCGTCTCCGCACGCATCCCGCAGATCGGCGCATCATCCTCCCTTGCGGCAAGGATTTCAACGCATCGCCGGCCTCGCGTGCCGAGAATCATCGCTACAACTTCTTTGCGACACTTTGTTGGTTTTGCAACTAAACCCAGGTACTTTGTGAAAGAAAGGGTCGCAGAGACCCCTGCTTTGAACTTGAACCTTATTTTTGCAACCTTTGAACTATTTTTGACAGCCCTTCAACAGCTATACTATTTTTGACAGTATTGTGGCTTTTACAGTTATTGGTCTTGTGATAAATCTGCCTTTATATAAAGATACTTATTTTTTATAATAACTACTGGTGTGGTGTCCCTTTGTAGTGTTCCTCATTGTGTTACTGTGTATGATCATAAATGCTTCACACCCTGCCTCTGAGATAAGCCTACCTGCTCGTGCTACGTTACCACAGGGTTGAGCAGGGGTATTAAAGAGGGTAGCCCTCTCACTCTGACTTAGGAAGAAGGGTCCCTACTTGGACAGTGGCCAGCCATTGCCAACTAGAGACCCCCATTTCTAACAACTACATTCTGGGAATTAATGCCCGCTACTTCAAGACCCAGGGACATATGGGAACCATTCATCGTTTGGGCCCGGGAGAGACAGGGGGCAGTCGAGGATGCTTCAAGCGGGCCGGGGTCACCAGATTGGCCATTGCGAAATGTTATTGCTTCCTCTAAATAAAGTTAGCTGGTCTGAGATTCCGGTGGGCTGAGCTGAATCCATAGATTTGTGGGCACGTCCCCCATGTGATTATTTCTTATTTGGTGCCGGACTGTGGTCTTACATATCTCCGGTCAGTATTAGGGTAAGGGCGCATAATGTATAACATTTGCAATTGAACTGAATGTGCAGATTTTACTCCTGAAAATGTATCGCTTATATACTGGCTTGTTGTTTTGTATGTGTTATTGTACATTTTCTTTGAAAATGCTAATAAAAAGAATCTAAAAAAAAAAATAAAAAAAATTTGAAGTTAAAAAATGCACTGTGCGCCCGTGTTAATCTAAAAGGGCGATTTTGTGGAGGTCTCACTCCAGCAGTAGAAAAAGACACAGGAATCGTCATGTGATGCAAAATTAAACAAACACGAACAAAAAGCATACGGGCACCTTATTAAATAAGTAACTAAAAGGCCACGGCATCGCTGCTGGATGATGTTTGGGAGGTGGGAGTTTTTGGGGTTTTTTGCAGGCAAGCATTACGGGTGCCTTATTAATTAAATAATTAAATAACAGGGCACGGCAAATACTGCTCGATGCTATTTGTGAGGTGGGATGGGTGTTCTTCATTATTTAGTATGCACATTTAAAAAACAAGCACTTGCACAGCATCATACAGGCGTTTGGGGCAGGCAGACACAGATGCTGAGACTTGGAGAATGATACGAGGAACGGGGCCTTTTGATATTAGGACAAACATGCAGTGGGACAGGGAGACAGGCGTACTTTGGCAGGGGGACACGACCACTGGGACAGGGAGACACGTGTACTTTGGCAGGGTAAACACTTGGAATCGAAGACAAGATCATTGCCACTGGAGCTCAGAGACACGAACAGTAGTAATGGAGACCCCGAGCCCACCGACCCCCAAGATTTACACTTGTAATAGTGTCAACTGACACGCACAGAAGTAAGTTACACGCACCCTTCTACTCCTCCGTAGTGCACCGACATGGCGATCCTCCAGCTGCTGCGGGTGGTGGTGAACGCGGATCATGTGACACCAGCTGGGTCCATCCAGGAAGGGACGGGAACCAGGCAAGGATGGATGTCCAGGAAAACTACAGCGCCACACCGACACAGAAGAAGGACTAGCTGGCACAAAGGAGGCGCCCTGCCGCTAACAAAGGACGGAGATAAGCGTCTCAGCTGCTCACAGCACTTTGGGATGGATAGCACACGGGTTGTCAATAGCTGGGACAGCAACACGAGGAGTTCCGCGGCTGGGATCCTTGATAAGTGTGGTGGGGATCGGCCAATGGGGTGTCCGTGACTTTCCCCTCCAAAGTTACTGTATACGCCCCCTCCTCCCCTAAAACTACAATAATAAAGCAAAGTGAACCAACCGCCTTAGAACAGCAGGATGGGCGTGTCCCCGCCCCAGACATCTCTTGCTCTGCTAGGGTACCTCTCCGCAACTGCCGTGACTTGCTCATCCTGAATATGCAACGCAGCCAACGAACGGGCCTGTGATTCCCCTTCAACTCTCCACGATCACTGGTACCGCCGCCGCTGGGAGCTTCAAATTAAATGACAATGCGCATGCGCGCAATGACACGCATGCGCACTAAAAAACGCCAAAATAGTATTGAAGACAAAGTGCAGAATGCGGTTACGTAGCATGATGGGCAGGCGCACACACGCGGTGGGGAGCGCTTATAGACGGGAAGCTGGAAACGACAGAACACCGGCCAGGAACAAAGCACGTCATCGCGTGCACGCCAGAAGAAAGTGCGGGAGTAAAGGGGCCAGTAGCCTTGGAAGGATACAAATGACGATATAATCGTCATGAGGAGGGACTAACGAGCCTTAAACCAATCGGAAGCCAGCATTTACTGACCTAAGCCAATGACAAAGATTGGCGGAAAGTGGGCGGAGCTTCCCCCACTATAGTGTATAAAGCATCTCTCGTCGAGACAGCGCATGCGCTGCCTAGGCGAGACCTAAAAAGAAAATTAAACATTTTCGTTTCATTTTTTAAGGGCATGTAGTGGTCACCTACAGCAAAACTGACAAGCTTGACTCTGTGTTTCTCATCATAATACTTTTATTTTAAATTGCCTCTCCATCAACCTACTTCGAACTGACTCCACAGACCAATGCTGGATTCCAGTGTCATGCAACCAACAAGGATTGAATTTTGATCTGGGGTTACGCTCTCTCATTATTACAAAAGGGAATAACCGAGTAACCTTATTCTTGGTCACTTTGTACGCCCAAACTGCTTTGTGTAATTGTACCTTCCAATTCGCTCTATTCACAAAGGCAGATTGAATGACACCTTTGACAATGTGGTTGAATCTCTCAACTGCACTGTTTCCACTTGGATTATACAAAGAAGTGGTTTTATGTACCACTCCTATCTTCTTGAAGTATTCCTTAGCTGCATTCGACATAAATTGTACACCATTGTCACTAAGCAGAGAGTTTGGTAAACCCGTCAAAACAAAAACTTCATCCATAAATTCCAAAACTATAGATGTGTCAATCTTTTCAACTACCCACAGGCGACCTTGAAAACAAAACTAAAAGCACTATAAAGTACTTTTGATCCACATCATCTGGATTAAAAAGGTCAACGGCAAAACAATCCCATGGAGGACAACCCTCCAACATAGACGGTCGCAAAGTTTGTAAAGTTTTATACACCGAAAAACAACTTTTACAGTTTCTGATGCACCGCTAAACCTCAACATCAACCCCTGGCCACCAGAACAAATCTCTCACCACGTTCTTTGCCCTAACAATTCCAAAATGACCTTCATGACATAATTGGATGATAGATTTGCGTAGAGGGAGAACAATCCTTTCACCTCTCAAGATGGTGTCATTATCCACAGACAATTGTGACCCAACCTCCCAAAAAGGTCTGAGATCAGAACTAATTTTCTTCTTGTTATTCAATCACATTGAATGCACTCCTTAACTTGTTTCAATACTTCATATTTCCCACACTCAGCTAACCACTCCTCTTTGCTCAAAGCATGAGCACCATTACCGCGAACAAAAGCCACTTGAAAATTGTTCAGTGCTTCATCTTCACACTCCTCCTGTTTTGTAGGTAACCTAGAAAAACAATCAGCCAAAATGTTGTCCTTTCCAGGTAAGTATACCACTTTGTGTATGTAATCTTGCATACGTATACAAAAGCTCTAAAATGGTTCAACGCCCAGGAACATGCAAGTGATTCTCTCTCAAATGTAGGTTATTTTTCTTTTGTTGGAGTTAATGCTCGAGAGGTGAAGGAAATAATGAACTCCTTCCACCCTTGTCTTTTTTTAGATAAAACGGCTCCAATACCCTTTCCACTGGCATCAGTGGTGATGCAACTGTCCAAATTAGAATCGAAACATTCCAAAGCTTGCACCTTGTCAACAGTTGAAGTGATCACTTTAAATTTCTCTTGGCAGGCGGTAGCAATTCAAATTTTACTTCATTTGTTAATAATTGTCTCATGTGGAAGCTCCTTGCTACAAAATGTGGGATAAATTTTGAACAGTATTCCACCAGGCCTAAAAAAGAGCTCAGCTCATCCTTACAACTTGGAGTTGGAGATTCTTTGATGGCATTGACTAAAGAAGCCTTAGGTTTCACACGTTCAACACCAATTTCATGCCCTAAATATGATACCTTTTCCTCAACAAATTTGATTTTTGACAAGCTCAACAGTGAGGCCATTATTGCCTAAAATATTCAAGACTCTCCTTAATCTGGCATCGTGAACATTTCTAACCTCTTCAAATACCAGAATATCGTCCTCGAAAAATCTAATCCCCGGTTCCTTGCTAAAGAGATTGAACACTAGTCTTTGAAAAGCTGCAGCGGCTGATGCCAAGCCAAATGGCATCCTTCTGAATTGATAACACCCGAAAGGTGTAATAAAGCAGTGTATTTAATCGAATCTGCTGTAAGGTAAATCTGGTGGCATGCAGCCGACAAATCAAAAGTGGAAAATATTTTGGACCCTTTAAAACTACTCACCATCTCATTAATAAACGGTCAATTACAATTTTATTTAGATGGTGTAAATCCACATATAAGCAGAGCTTTCCGTTACTATGTCTGCCACAACCAATGGAGAAATCCATTCTGAACATTCAATAGGCTTGATGACTCCACTAGATACTAACCTGTCCAATTCAGTCGAAACGTCTTCTCTTAGCAGAATGTTTGTAACTTTATGTACTTTGGGTTCCACACTGCTGTTAAGGACAATTTGGTGTTCAAAACCCTTCAGATCTCCTAATGTTGCACTAAACACTTTTGGGAATTCTCCCAATAACATTTTTGCAACATTCAATCTTTCATCCACCACCTTAACCTGGTCATTGCTGTTGGGGTCCAAAATAATATGTAATTTGCCCTGGTCTACCAAACCTAAAACAGGTGAACCTTTCTTAGCTATATATAGTTTTGCGCGAGCACTCCTCTCTCTGAATTTAAATGTGAACCATCTGTATCCCAATATCTCGATTTTTTTCTCCTGAATAACCCTGAGGTTGTATATCTGGTTCACTTCCAACCTTTCCAACAAATTTGCTTTTCCACAGACTTTTATTTTTTATAGTATAGGGTGAACCCGAATCTGCAAACATTTTGATTTCACCTCCACCCACACTTAGTATGCACTCAGGCTTATTCATAATAGCATCTTCTCCTATGTTTAGGACTAGTTTGTTGGAGAGATTGAGAATGTTATCATGTCCATTATCATTAAACATAATATCATCTTAAACACTATGCTCATCCTCCTCGTGTACGCATTTCACACCACTTTTCCTTCTCTTACATAAATTGGCAAAATGCCCAGTAATCCCACAATTGCTGCATTTTATTTCAAAGCAGGGCAGTTCTTGCTATATGCCTAATGATCCCTGCTATCGCACCTCTAACACCTCCCTCTGACATTAACACCCTGTTTAGGACGGGCAACAAAACTCTTCTTTGTGGATTTTGCATTCACCTTTGCAATAACTTCTGTTTCTTTCCCTTTAACCAAAAGTTCTTTAGCACAAATTCCCAATAGTTCACCCTTGCGCACAATATTAATGACATTGTTAAGGGGGTAATCACCATGAACCCATAACTTTTCTTGTATAGCTTGGTTATTAGTATGCATAACTAACTGGTCCCTGACTCGATTGTCCTGTAAGCTACTAAACTTACAATATGAAGCCAACTTTTTAAGCTCAGCAACATACTGGTCCACAGACTCTCCCTTGCTTTGCTTGGGTTGAAAAAAAGTATACCTTGTTATTCCTATACACACTTTAGGTGCAAAATACACATCAAGATTTTTTAAAGATGCTAAGAACACATTGCTATCTCCTACCACAGGAGCTTTAGACATTTCATTATACACTTTCAAACCATATGGATCTAGGGAATGTAATAACATTTTCTTCTTTTGTACAGCTGGCATTTTTTCAGATTGATCTATAGCAGCAATATAGTTTAGGACAGCCAGAAAGCATGATGAGTAGAATAGGAGAAAATCTGTGTGGCCATTAGTTTCCTCCCAAAGCAAATGGAAAATAGAATTAACTGGTGAAGTACTGACTGTGCAGAAAATGTATCCTGTATACGCTGTACTGATAAGGTATCCTTACGATGGGAAGTCAAATCAAATTATGTTCAGCGCTCTTTCCGCTCAGTACTCCTCAGAATTAAAAAATATATATTTTGTCACTTACTGCTCTTCCAATCATTTTTCAATAGAATGCAGCACTCTGACACTCCGGAATGAAAAGAATCAGCTGTATAATTAATAGTAACGACTTTAAGAAATTACAGCGCTCGTTCTCCGGTATGGAGAAATGCGGCTGTGAAGAAACAGCTAATTGTTAAAAAAAAAAAGGCATTAACGCAAGCTCATGTACGTCTTAACCTTGCATAAGGTCAAACGTGTGCTACGCATTTTAACGCCTGACATTGCTGACATACTCCAATGAAGAAGACTCTGGACGGCAGTGTGAAGGAAGGCGTCGCTGGAACCTCGGTGCAGAAGACTCTGGAACTCCAACACAATGACGGCAATGTCAGATGCCGCCCGTTGGAGTTCAAACAATTACAGATGCGTTAACCAGTGTTGACATTTAAAAAAGGTGAGTACGCTACTGGTTAACTCGTACTTCCACGTTGGTTAACTTAACAGTTAACATAATTTAAGCTCAACGACATCTCCACAGAGACGTCGAGTATTCGCAGGCTCCAAAGTATAATTTCTGTACCTCTTTCGTTCTATACTTCCAACTTCCACAGCTAAGCAATTTTATGAACGGAACAGACGTCTCTCACAGATATTCCAATAAAATTAATCCACATAGGTTCAAAAGCTCGAATGGACACTGTATTCTTTTTCCTGAACTTCTGCTAAATTAATCCTTTACGATTGGTGCTCGTTTTAATGCACCATAATAAAGTAGACTGTGGCTGTACAAATCTTTAAATGTTTGCGTGGGTCCGGCTCCAGACACTCACCGCCAAGTTTGTTGTGTACAAACGACAGGACATCAAATAAAGTACAGAGGTTTACTGTCTGGAGCCGTGCAGCGCAGCACATCACGTCCACATCTCTCCTTATTCCATTCTCTTCTGCCACCCTTGTGGCTGTATTCCAGCACTTGAATGTCGCCTCACACTATATCCTAGCAACCCACAAGGAAGGCACATAACACCTAGCACCTCACCAAGAAACTGAAAATCTCAAACACTGACAGAGATTTCAGCAACACTTAATTGCTTCTCCTCGAATCCTCCACCTTTAAGCATGAGCGATACATGTATCAATTCTTCCCCAGAAGCGCAACAAGGATCTGGAAATCCCTCCCACCAGGCCTCTACTTGACCACGTCATGTCATCTTCGAAAAAGACTGCAAAGCTCTTCTCTTTAAAAGATCCCATCCTCGTCGCCAAATGTATGTTGTATTTCCAGGCAATAGAAAACAAGGATGAAGAGACAAGGTTCAGAAGAAAGGATTTTATTCCAATAAATTAGTGGTATAGCAAAACCCACAATGAGCAAGCAGGAACAACTGGCGGCACTGCTGTCCAGTAGGGAATCCAAGGAAGAATGCCCAACTGAACAACAGTGGACACCAGGGAAACAGAATGAGAACACTCAAATATTCAATCATATACAAACACAAATACCATGTCATTATTAAAGGGCTCCAAGAATTTGGAATGCCCTTCCAACAGAGATCAGAGCCAATCCCTCGACTGCCTCATTCAAAAAACAGGTCAAATGGCTACTATTGGAAGAACTGCATCAACAATAGCCTCCATGTCATTTGCTAGTCAATTACCTGCATCTTGACAAGCATTTTTACTTTGTTGTGTTGAAATTTATGCTTGACAATGTACTTTCACTTTATGTTTGTAACTCGGGCTTGACAATCATTCTCACTTGGGGTTTATAACGTATCTCAGCTGTCTTAATAGTAAGGTGATGATGAAACTGCTCGGCCTCATCTGGGTGGGCTGTTTATTGTTTGTTCATTTTCTACCTACTTTTCCCTAGCGTCCTCATTTATTTTATGCCTCAGGTTCCTCTCATGTTGCCTTATGGGGGTGCTTGGGTGTGTTATTGTATGCTTAACAATTTACTTTCACTTTATGTTTGAAACTTATGCTTGACAATCATTTCTACTGGGGGTTTAAACTTACTTTGTTTGTCTTTGAAGTCAGTCTATGACGACAATGCTTGGCCTCATATTTGCTTTTTTGTAAGTGTATTTATATTGTCTCTGTACGTATACGTCAGCTTTCCTCTTTGTACAGCGCTCTGATACCCGGTTGGGTCTTGTTCGCGCTTTATAAAACTTTTCAAATAAATAAATAAATAAATAAATAAAGGGATATAACACTGGCCTAAACCGCTCCTACTACCTCCTAACACTCCCTTCAATCGCATACCAACCTCACCCTGCACAAACTATTGATGATCCTCACGGAGTACCGTACCAGCTGTTTTTCATTGATATGTTTTGCTAGTGATACGTGTGAAGTGCTCTACCTTCCGGGATTGGCTAACCAGGAATTCAATTCACTTTTAATATGCATGTATATTTTATATTTGTTATTGATATGCTCTGGCTTTATTGTGAAGCGCTTTGATGCCTCAAGGCCATGTCCGCGATATATAACAATTAAAAGCACAAAAACAAAATAAATAAATACGCCTCTTTACCCTTCCACCACACACAGCAAAGCGCTGATGCAGATTCCCCTGTAATGCACCTACTCGTACTGCAGCCTTCCCTGAGGCGAATGCATAGGTCACATAAACTAAGAAGCGTCGATGTTATAGGAACTAGTCACTATCATTTCCGGGGCGCCAGGGGCTGTCTCTTCTGGGAGGCTTGAGTTGAACACTTCCGGCGTGACCGAGGCGGCTGTTCTCGAGCCTGTCCTTTCTCTTTCTAACCAATCGCAGGCCTCAACGGCTGATACAGGCCACTCGGCACCTCCTTCTACCGCCCCCAGTCTGTCAGTCACTATAGGCTAGCGTTACCATTAGGTCTCCCTGCCTTCTGTTTGTCCTGTTGTGTTTTTAGAGTCGGAAGTAAAAACAGAGGCAATCGGATTTTGATAGGTCTCCGTAAGGAGACGGGAAGTAAGTCCTGTGTACGGGAAGCTCGCGACGTGTTTATAAAGTGCTCACTTGTTTTAGCAAATATTTTTTTAGTCTGTATATTATTTCGCGTTGATGGGGACTCTTTTCCTAAAAGTCAGACGTGTACGCCTCCGGCTGATGTGAGGATCGAGCGTTTGCTTGAAGAGCTGTCCCTGGGAGGCCGACATGCCTGCTGTACTTCCAACACCTAAGGATCTCTATGTATCCAACTCTTTGGGAGATCTAAACAAGAAGGCAGAAGTGAAGCTTGACAAACCAAGCACCAAAAAGTACGATATTTTCTTTTTTACTCTAACGTTTGTGTGGCCGTTGTATAAAATGAAATCATGTATTTATTCCGTATTGGTTCGCGAATACGCGTGTAAGTGTATAAGAGTTGGCTTCTTGTTATTCTTTCGTAATGCAATATTCAAACCAAAACATAGGGAACACCACTACGCGCCCATTGTGATAAATCTTTACAGCTAACTAGAAAAACATTTTGGCCATGTAAAGATCGTAATCCCAATGCCTTCATTAAAATCAAAAGGCACGTCATCCACGTACCTCATGGGCGAAGCCCACCTCCTTCCCATAAATATCCCACAACAGTAACGTGAAGTTGACTACAAGTCTTACCCTTGCCACAGACATCAGGCCAGCCAGCAACCTGCAGTTGCATGGGCTTTTAGGTCCCTTGAGCTGATCCCACCATTGAACAAGCATTTGCAATGCAATCGGTCTCGCGTTTGGGACCTTATATGTTTTTAGCTATGCAGCACATTAGCCTGGGTCCTGAAACATCTACTGTTTTTTAACATGGAGGGAAAGTAAGCACCAAACTGCGTGACACGCCAGGTATGGGAACACATGGAGAGAAATATTGCCTTTCAGCGGGAAATGGTATAGTCCAAAGCTCTGTTTTTAATATAAAATCAGGGCCTTCGGTGGTCCTATCACTAAAAATACAAGATTTAAAAAAAATGTTATTGTCTACGGTGCTCATGGAAGACAATTTCTATGGACTGGAATCTAGAGCATGCTAAAGTGATTCTGGTATTTTACTGACCTCTGCTGGTCGTTTTCTAGCAAGAAAGTTAAATAGAGGCAGTTGCCAGAGAAATAAAAAATGAAAGTCCCTCAGCAGAAAGCAATTCTGGTATTTTACTGACTTCTACTGGTCATTTTCTATCAAGACAGTTAAATAGAGGCAGTTGAACAGAAAAAAAAGTCCCTAAGCGGAAGCAAACAAGTCCTAGGGCTGATCTCCAGAGCCCACAAAGTACATACACATATAAGTATATACTAAAGTATATACAAGAGGTCTCGAATGCTCGACCTAAAAACAGAAGAGAAGAAAAGAAAAGCGAATAACGTACAAGAATGAAGCCTCAGGGATTGCCCAACTGGCTAGCGGAGTCATGTTGCAGGAAGGAATCTGAGCAAGACTCGCTGTTAGAGCTAGCAGCCTGCTCGGGCTGTCCTCATGGACGTCGATTCACCAAAATACCAGGGGTCGCAAAAGTAACACAACACATCCTTGACCTTAATGACATCACAGGAAGCGACTTCATGACCTTTGACCCTCAATCTTCCAGGACAGTGTTTCCCACACTGAGGGTCACAAGCCGATTTTTGGTAGCACATGAAAGTCCACGCAATAAATAAAAGTGCATTTAAATTCTATATTTATCTTGTCACATGTGCTGCACTTTAAAGACAGTGGTCAAATGCCAGGCTATATCTGTCTGACAAATTGCTGCTTATGTTTCTTAAACATGAGGTGTTTACACACGGGTTGTGTACACACTCCTCTTATTTTGCACTCAGAGAAAAAAAGTTAAGTGAATTTGTGACAATCTCTCTGGGTACAGGGAGTGTTAAAAGGAAAGGCTGCAGGATGCCATTTTTTTTAACCTACATCAAAATGCAAATATGTCTAAATTAATTATACACATTCAGCAGTTGGGAAAGCAAAAAAAAAATGCACTTTTTTTGTAAGTCTGAAATGCGATGGAAACAAAGATTTTAATAGGCTCAAAACAAATCAAGACACTATACTTGGTAGTGCACAAATATAAACATTCACTGAAACCCGATTTCCACACATTATCATTTCTGTCCAATACAGTTTTATCAGTAAAACTGTATGTCTGTGAAGATTTAGTGTCCGTTACAAGGGAAAATGTGGTGTCTGTAAATGACAGTGTGGTAGCACACGATGCTTTCGTTACACGAAAAATCACCTGCCTCATGTCCATTAAAGATAGGTGGGATGCGAAATATTGTTGTTCTATAAAGTGGGTTGTGCGTCTTGAAATTCTGGGAAGCACTGTCCTAGGAAGTAATGCTATTTGACCTTAACCCTGATGACATCACATAGTTGAAGTTTCATATTAAACTGCTGAAGTTTCATATTAAATGTACCACTAATAGAAGAAAATGGACTAATGTCTGTTTTAGATACCACATGTATTAGGGTGCTGATGTGACACGCAAGGGGATCATTACTCGTTTCTCTTATTATTGCATGAAACATTGTGTTCATCTGAAGAGAATACAGTGCTACAAAACACACAGCAGCACTGGGAACATATATATTTTTTTATGCCACAAAGTGTTACAATATATTAGTTCTCCTACTGTATAGTACAATGAGAAATGTATTGAATAAATCATAGTCAGAGAAAATAAGAGACTTAAATAAAATAATAGTAATTATGTTTTTATAGATGTAGACCATATATTGATTCTGAACTATATTATTGACCTAAATTATTCCTTACTGTTAATAAATGTTGATTTAAGATGATGTGCTAGGCTCCATCACTCGTTTGAATCACAGAGGTGAAGGTTGTATTCAGACACTTCATTGTTCATGTATCACAATAATGAAACATGGCGACAACTTTTAAAACAACTTTGTTTTAGTTGATTCATTTATTTAATCAGAAAAGTGCATATTGCACTGTTGAATTTATTAACTCTACAAAACCTAACGTAATGTCCCAGCGATTGAGCCTGAAATCTTCTTGGAAAGGTTGTGTGTGGGGATTGGGGGCAGGAGGGTGGTCTTGCCCAAGAAAAATTTGGAAGTGCATTTTGAAGCCCAGTTTTCACATAAATGTGCTAAAATTCCACATGCTCTGAAAAAGAAATCATTAAATATTCAAGTCTTTCACCGTGTGCCAGGGCATTTTAACCTTACACTCCCCAAGAGTTCACCCTATTTTTTCCACGATATGCTAGCGGTGTCCCTATTTGCCAAAAATGGCCTCCATTGTGCCAGGTCCAGCATATTGTCATGGGTGCTCCCAATATGCCATGGGTGCACCGTAAGTTAAAAAATTACATACAATATGGTACTGCCAGAATTTATTTTGCCATAGTGCCATTCATAAACTGTGGGTGACCCTTATGGCAAAACGCTCTAGTATATTCGTGCCAGCATTTTGTCACGATTACCCCCTCCTACATACCCAGAATGGCCACCTTTTGCAACAAATCACCTTCCGTGTGCCAGAGCCAGCATTTTGCCACTGGTACCCCCATGCCAATAATTCCCTCCAGAATGCCTGCTCCAGCAGTTTTCCACAGGTGTCCTTATGCTAAGATTTATATCCAGTATACCAGTGCCAGCATTTTGTCATGGATATCCCGATATACCAACTATAACATTTAGTGTGCTCTCGTTTGCTAGCATTTTGTCACAGATGCCTGTCTTGTGAATAACTGCCTCCAGTACGTCAGTCTCACTCATGCTCACTTATATTCACTAATTCACACTCACATTCAGTCATTCAAACTCCCTTGCATTCACTCTTTCTTTCTCACTCACAGTTGTCACTCATTGCCACACTCTCTCATTCATTCTGCTCACACTCCTTCACACTCTAACACTTCCTCACACTCATAGTCATTCATTGTCACCCAAGTACTCTAACCTTTTGCAGCCACTCTTTCTCTCACTTACTTATTCTCACTCATACTCTATGACACTTAGGGGCATAGTTATTAAAAAAAAATAGCACCATGTAGCGCATCAACGAATGTTGCTAAGCTGGTTTTACTAAGGAAAGAGAGCATTGCGGATTTATATATCCTAAGATATGACACTACTGTTCTCTTCCCCAGCACTGTTGCACAAACAAGCTGCCTAGCCCCTCACACACATTTCTTTGCACCATGGTGCAAAGGTGTGTGCATGATGTATAACATAGGTTTTGTACTTGAAGGGTAGTCTTCAAGTACAAAATACTAGGGCTAGACAAACTTTTCACACGTGTGTTGTATGGAGCAGCACACATGCAAAGTGTAGAAAGTTAGAAGAAAATAAAACATTTCTCCAACTTAACACCTGCCTCAAGAATGTGTTACTTTTTGTAACAAAACCCTTGCTAACGTTTTTAGTAGCTAGGACTTTAGGTAAAAACCTTGGGTTGTAGCGTGGGCATGCCCCCATTACTTTAGGGCTAGTTTTCAGTGTACAAAATGTTTGCACAGGAAAGTAAATAGTTTATAAAGACTTTATGCCAGTTTGTGTCACTCTGCGTGACTTTGCATGGGCACAAATTCTTGATAAATCTTTCAGGAGTGTGGAATTTTATAAAATCTTTATTTTTCCATGGGGCAGGATGCTTCATACACCTATTTGTCCAGTAAAAAAACCACTTGTTTCTTTATTGCTATGCAATGTGGCGACAAATTATGTCAGCAGTCTCGTTATGTAAGAGCTCTGTGCCAGGGCTCATACCATATAGCAGGGTTTGAATACTTGTAATTCTCTTCTCATGCCACCTTTCCTCAGATCTACATACTGTGCCTGGAGGTACCAGTAAGCAATAATTCAAGGGTTGGAGTGCCCTTTTGAGTCTGCGCCAACCTACAAACTTATATGGTTTAGAAGTTTTCACCAGATCTTCTCTAAACTTTTCCCATACTTCAAAAGGTTTGAAATTTAATCCTGACAAAGGCTGAAGTAAAATGTCTTCCCCGGGCTGGGGAAAAAGAGGTTGGAGGGAAAGTGAACTTGGAAATGCTCAGCAAATTTTCGTATGAGCAAATCTACACATGCATATCTGCTGGTGCTAAAATGTAGTTTATAATATTTTCTAGGAGTACAATTTCCTGGCCTACTTATGTAAATTCTTATCAATCCATGAAAGCTGAAAATCTGCACTAATGCAAGGACATATACTGTGGGTGGCCTTTTGCAATTTAAAGAATTGGGCCCCTAATTAGGTCTGGCAGTAACTAAGACCTTTATGTTTTAATTAAATTGGTCTCTCTCTCTATCTTATCACAGCATTCTGCTCTTTCACAAGGAGCATATGGCCACAAAAAAGTTTCTTTCAGTGCTAATGACTACTGTGGCAATTTATGCTTTTTGAGATCAAAATATTGTTTTGCTTTTAGCCAATGTTTTTGTTATACTAGTGAGGGCTCGGCAGTTTCACAACATTAAAGTTTTACAAAAACCATGTCAAAACAAGACATGCATTGACACAACTGAAAGGTTGACCACCAATGTCAAACCTATTGGCTTTGCCAATGATTGTATATTTTCATGCTTCCCATAATCTTGTTGATACTGGTTACACCGATTTTCCATTATGAATATTTTTGGAAATATTAGCATGTATCAAACACATTTTACTAAATGATGCTTTAAATAAATGGTACATAAAATGTAACAGTAGATTAGCAAAACGTTTTTTTTCTAGTTGCATATTTTTTTGTGAACATTTAATTTTGAAAGCATATTTGCATCTAATTAGAGAGCATTCTGGGAACATTATATGTTGCCTAATATTGTTAAGCACTGCAAATTGTGTGTACACATTTTTAAACTGGAACCACTGTCAGTAGTGCCTTCCGTGCTTACAGCGCGTGCCCTAATGATAAAGGCTTTGCATTAATGAACCATAAATATAAGTTCGAAACAGCATTAACACATGGATGCAAATCTTACCTTAATTTCAGACAATGCCCTTCACCTGTCCATAATGTGGTACTGTAGACTGGCAGCCAAAGGGTTTGTGCTGTTGGGTTTTTAGCCTACTTGGCCCAAGGACAAAATAAACATCAAAACTTGTTGTCCTTGACCCCCAAACAATATCTCCTGGGCTTCGGGATATAGGAATTCAACACCCCTATCGGCCCTCAATCTCAGTAATTTTCACTACTGTCACTCACTCTCACTTTCTTGCACACACACGGACACATGCTCACACATGCAGACACATACTCAAACAAGATCTCACCTGTATGCAGACAACATACATGTAAAATAATTTTATTTTACTTACCACAGCCGTATTCAAACTTCATTCAGACCGCTGTATTTAGACACTCTAAAGAATCCATGTATGTGTGACAGAAAATTCCCCGTTCTAGCTCCTGCTGCTTTATTTTTAGGTCTTGGCTAGACAGCTCAGGCACTCTCTCAAAGAGACATGTTGTGTTTAATCTGTGGCCTTCAGCCCACCCACCGGCTTCCCATTTGCTCGCTCCATCGTCTAATATTCTTTGTCATCGTTTGTCCCTGGCATGCATGGTTGTGCTTCTTCTAGTGTTTAGCCCCCCCTTCCTCCCTCCCCCAGCATATACTAAGTACTTGTAAACATCCACTGCTCCAGTTTTTACAGCCATTTTAGGACCCACTTTTTTCTTTCTTTTTTAGCACTCTACACAGTGCTCATGCTTTTATCAGCTCCATCTTCTCCCACCCGCCCTCATGCCCTGTTCACAGATCACCCCGTCACTGCTTTCCGTTTCCCCCATGTCCTCCCCCTGTCTCTGCTTTCTCCCTCGCACATCCCAGGGCTTGCCCCGTCCACAGATCACTGCCTCCCCCGACCCCGCCACTGCTTTAAACCCCAATTGTGCTGTTTCGTTCTAGTGAATGGTGGTATTTTGCCTTTTAATGTCCTGTTAGTGTATAGCTGACATGCTGATTGGAGCATGTGTGCAACGCTGCTACTACTTGGAACAATTGTAGTCTCTGTTTATTTTCTTTGTGTCTGTGTGTGTGTGTGTTTTACACTATTTGTGGTTGTTCGGCAATGGTGTTTATAGCTGGAAAATCAGACCTCAAGTGAATCAGGTATGTGTTATCACAGGGCATGTCAGAGCTTCTAAAGTACCTGTGTCTTCTGCTTTAATTGCATAGCCACGTTTCTCATGTGCAAAATGATTAAACTGTTCATGTCGCTCCTTGTTATGTCTCATTTCATATGGTGGGACTCTTATTTCTTCTAATTTCTCCCATCGGGACACTTTCTTACTTTTTCCGCATTCACCAGTGAAGTGTTTCCGTGGTCCATTGTTGCTTAACTTGAATTTTCTTAAAAGTAGCCAGGTTGAGTCTTGATGTCATCAAGGTCAGCCTGCCCCTCTGTGTCCTTTTAATGTGGTTGCATATGCGATGCATTTCCTCATGTTCACGACTGTAAACCAGCCTAACACTGAGATTCTTTCTGGGTTTTTTTGTACAGTTTTATATAGCGCCAACACCACCGAAGGTATTGGAGTGCTTTACATTAGCACCAGTTCCTTCACACAAAGACACATTAATTTTTGAAGGCACGGGGAGATTAAGTGATTTGCCCAGATTCAAGTATGTTAAGCCAACACGAAAACTCAAACCCGATTTCCCAGCTCCATAGTCGGCAGCTCTGGCCCTTACGCCACATCCTCTCCCCAGAGGACGCCACATCCTCTCCCTAGAGGACGCCACATCCTCTCCCTAGCCTTGGCCTCAGTTCCACATTTTGTGATTTGCGGGCAAATCACTTAATCTCCCCGTGGCTGCCCGCATTTGCTGTTGGTTGCCTGTCCAACTCCTGCTCATCGCTGCTTGCCCCCATTGAACTCCATTGCAGAGATCCCCATCACCACCGACTCTGTTTTTCAAATTTAGTTGTGCGGTTTTATGTAGCACCAACACCACCTGAAGGTATTAGAGCACTTTACATTAGCACAAATTACTTTATTTTTGTGCAGTTTTATATAGCGCCCACACCACCCAAAGGTATTGGAGCGCTTTACATTAGCACCAGATTCTTTATGTGAGGACACATTTTGTAGGCACCGTGAGATTTATTGATTTGCCCAAAATCAAGGACGTTAAGCAGATGCCGAAACTCGAACCCGGTTCACCAGCTCTATAGTCAACAGCTCTGGCCTTTACACCACATCCTCTCCCGAACGGACACCATATCATCTTCCTAGCCTCGACCTCAGTTCCACATTTTGTGATTACAGATAAATCACTTAATCTCCCTGTTTCTAAACGCAACAAGCATTTACAAAGCCAGTAGGTTTCGCCTGTGCGAAATCTATTATTAGGTCTTGGCTAGATAGCGCATGCGCTGCTCAGCTAGACAGCGCTTGTGCTGTCTCGAAGAGACGTGTTGTGTTCTGTCTGTGGACTTATGGGCCGACCATCACCTACCATTGGTAAACTTCAGCGTCACTCTCGTTTTCTTTGCCATTCATCATGGCATGCGTGCGTCATGCCCTCTTCTTGTGTTTGGCTCTCCCGTAGCGCATTGCCCAAGCACATGTCTCCTTACACTGCTCCCGGTTTGCACAGCTATTTTTTCTTTGTTTTCTCCATAGTAGTACTTGTGTTTTCAGACTGTCTCCCTTCTACACATACCACTAAAATGCATGCTCATAAACGAATGCATTTCTTAAAAAGTTGTTAAAACACAAACAGCACTTGTTTGTTATTTTTTTGCACGATCCAATGGTATTGGAGCGCTCGCTCTGTCTTGCCATAGCGTGAATACGAGGCAATGGTATTGGAGCGCTTTAAGTGCTCACCAGTTACAGTCCACAATTACACATTAATTTTTGTTGCTGATCCTGCTTCAATAAAGGGATTTTCTTTACCCCTTCATTGTTGCTTTCTCCCGCCCTCTCCCGTTGTTGCGTGCCCATCCCCTGCTGCTTCCCTGCTTGACCTGTCCCCCCACTACTTCCCTCATCACTGCTGCTTTTATTTTTTTTGTGTACCATCCGATGGTATTAGAGTGCTCGGTCCGTCTTCCGTTTTGCCATAGTCTTCCTTGTACACATACACACATACCACTATATTGCATGAACATGTGTACATAAACGAATGCATTGCTTAAAAAGTTGTTAAAACATAAACAGCACTTGTCTATTTTTGTTGCTCGATCCAATGGTATCAAAGACCTCGCTCCATCCTCTGTCTTGCCATAGTGCGAACACGAGCGATTACTGGAGCACTTTAAGTGCTCACTAGTTACATTACACAATGACACATTCATTGTTGTATGCAGGGGCAAGCGTAAGTGATTTGCCCAGAATCACAAACTGTTCAGCCGACCCCGAGATCCAAACCTGGTTCCCTAGTTCCCCTGTCGGCAGCTCTGGCCGTTATGCCACATCTTCACTTCACTTTAAAGCTCCTCAACTGTTTCTCACTATCACTCCCACATGTGTTCAGCAAGACCCCATCAACACGAACAAGCATTGGCAAAGCCAATAGATCTCGGCAATGCCCAAGCTATTGGCCCTGTCAATGTGAATGTCTTTTAGCCATGTTGTCTAACAGCATGTGCTGTTCAGCATGGCTGAAAGTCACTGAAAAAAGAGCTCTGATGCGGCCAGTGCAGGCCACGTCATATCGTTTTTTTGTGTTAGGAGGGGCAGGACAATAAACTCAACATGGGTGGTGAAGGTGCTCAACATCCTGTGCTTCGTTGCTTTCAGTGACTTTCAGCCATGCTGAACAGCAGATGTGCTGCTAGACAACATGGCTAAAAGAGATTCATATTGACAATGCCAATAGCTCGGGCATTGCCGAGACCTATTGGCTTTGCCAATGCTTGTTTATAATGCGAATACTGAATGAAACACCATTATTCAGTATTGGCATACTAAAAAATGGACCTAAAAGGAGGATGGAGCCTGGCACCAATAAGGGTGAGCTGCTCCAGTGTACTTGGCATTGATATTGCCACCTCTGATGCCAGGGGTCGCACAAGCAGTGTCAGGGGTCGCAAGGGGTAATATGATGTCTCTAGTTGTCCCTGTCATCCAGGCCAGATGGAAAAGTACTGGCTTTTTCCCTACTTTCGCCTGTGCTAGTCATCCTTGGACGTAGCCTCCTCAAAGCTGGTCTGAGACCCAGACTGAGGCGGTGTCACATGTTTACTGTTAAGGTCGTTCAATGCTACCTACTCTTTCCCAGGCTTTCTTATGTGTTTTGAAAGGAATTGGAGTTCTGCAGTGAACAGGAGGATGTATGAAATGTTCATGGCCCATAGCTTCTATTTTAGCCCTCCAACTTGCTTGCTTTCGACGTGGAGAGTGTACCGGGGAGGGGGGGGGGGAGGAGAGTGGGATTGGGGAGCCAGACTGGGCTTGATAAATGTTGCAGACAGTTTTAACGATGTAGTTGCAGTCTTTATAATTTAAGGATTTTGGCAATCAATGATTGTGGCGGGACCACTGGAGGGGATCTTTGGTTGAGGGCGTGGTGAGCCACCATGGACATCACCACCAAGCACACACATACAGAGTGTCGCTCCCCCAGTTAGGAAGGACAAGCGGGGGCAATTATCACCAGTCAGAATCAAACTATACCCAAATGGCCTGGGTAAGCCCTATTCTTCTTCTTTTTTTTTTTTATTGAATCACCATATGCCAACAATGGCAAATATTACAATCATATTGCAGCAACGATACGAAAACCACATAATATACAGCAGTGTTTTTTGTTTTATGTAACTCCAACCCTCCTCCCATCACCCTTATCCCAACAACCCCATGGCAGAGCAGGTAAGGAGAAGAAAGCAACATACCACATGTTCGACAGTGTACAGCAAAGCAACTTCAGATCTTATCACAGCATTATATCCAATAGCTAACATAATTACATGCACTTATGCTAGGTCAGGGTGCTCTAACAGGTACGTGGTAAGTGGCGCCCAAAAGTCTTTTGCCCTGGAGGCCTCTGGTAGCTCCTCGGCATAAACATTCATTTGTTCCTTACAGAAAACGAGATCTCGAATCCACTTGACCAAGGTTGGTACTGCCTTGGTGTTCCAGTGCATAGCAACAGCACGCTTAGCAAACAGAGTGGCTATAGCAACTATACGTCGGTTACATGGTTTGATTCTGTTTAGAAGCCCCAACAAACACAACTCCGGCGAGCATTCAATTTTTTCCAGTGTCATATCTGTAAGAGCCCTCACTACCCTCTGCCAGATTTTGTTATAGCAGGTCATCCCCATGCTAAGTGTTTAAAATCCGATCCGTCCTGCCGGCATGTAGGGCATCTAGCATCATCTCGCAACCCAAATTTCAACAGTTGCGCGGGAGTGTAATATATCTGATGTAAATCTTTAAAATGAATAATACGGAGATTACAATTGGCAGTCAAGCGTCCCGTCAGTTTGCAGCAGACCTCCCAGTTTTCCCGGGACAGGGGGACCGCCAGGGCAGCATTCCATTTGTCTAACGCAGAGGAATCAGACCACTCATTCTCACGTTGAGAGGCACCATATACTCTGATAATGAGCCCTCTGCTATCACCCCCTTTTAGCACCGCTTGTAACGCCTTTAACCCACATGGTTCCTGAGGAAAGTCCGGGCACATGGAGCGCACCGCCTCACGTAGCCTGGCATATATGAAACCGTGCGTTGCTTTATATGTCTGACTGGCTTGAAAATCAGTCGGAGATAAGAATGTGCCGTTTCGGTACATATCCCCTAGTATAGTAATCCCAGCACTTTGAAGGACGTCAAGGGCCCCAAGCTCACGCTCCCCAGAGATTCCCGGATGGGCAGCGATTTGCATATTTGGTGCATATATATGGTCTCTCTCCGCACGCGCGGCACGGGCACCCCTCACCCAGACAGTGCAACTAACCGGGTTAATCTCCCTCCTAATACCTCCCTCACATTTGTATAGAATCCTAGCAGGTAGCGGCGTTGGATATGTAGTGTCCGCCTCCACAGCTAAATGTGGCATATATTTTGCGGGAAAAACCAATAGTGCGCGAACTGCGCCTGTGCACACAAATAATAGAGACGCAGATCTGGCGCTTCAAAGCCCTGCGTTCAAAGGGTAATGTTAACGTGCTCCAACTGCACCTCGGTTGCTTGCCAGCCCACAACAACGACAGCAGACAGGACTGCAGCGTCTTAAAAAATGTTACATTTAGCTTTATTGGAATATTGACGAATAGGTAAAGGAGCGGAAGCACAGCCATCTTCACCACAGCGATCCTGTCTGCCAGTAACAACGGCAGGCGCTTCCAGCGGGAAATCTGTTCTGTGATAGTGGTGACAGCGCGTCCATAATTCATATTTAGTACAGTCTCGGGATCTCTATATACCCAAACCTCCAAGTACTTCACAAGGTCTACAGACCAGGAGAGAGGGTAATCTAGTGAAATTTCTTGAGTACAGTCTGTTAATGGGAAAATCGTGGACTTAGCCCAGTTTATCCCCAACCCGGATTGCCTCTCGAATATGACATAGCCACGTAATAAAGATGCTAAATGTGTAGCCGGATCTCGGACGTATAATAACATATCGTCCACATAGATTGAAATAACTAGCGGGCGCTGCCTGAACCCCAGTGCGGCCTCTGCGTGTTTCTGGTGCACTTTACATGCCAGCGGTTCCAACGCCAGAGAGAAAAGCATCGGAGACAGAGGGCAGCCCAGCCTTGTGCCCCTGCAAATTGAAAATGCATCAGACACCCATCCATTGACTCACACCCTGGCAACCGGGTTTGTATATAATAATCGTACCCACTTTAAAAAGAACGGTGGCATTCCCATTCTTTGTAAAACTACAAACATATACCCCATTGAAGCAAGTCGAAAGCTTTTGCCGCGTCCAGCAGCATCGCTACAGCATGGGTCTCGGGATCTAGATGGTGCAGCACAGCAAAAATTGTATGGAGATTGCGTACTGTGGAGCGCTTGGGGACGAATCCCGACTGATCAGTGAGAACCAATTTGGGGATCCGAGGTTGTAGTCTACATGCAATCATTTTTGCTAGGATCTTGGTATCTATGTTTATGAGGGATAGCGGTCTATACGATTCACACTTATTAGCGACTTTCTCTGGCTTTAGAAGTGTAACTAGCAAAGCTTCCCTGAGGGAAGGGGGTAATGTACCATTCTCATAAGCCTCGGCAAAGACCTTTAATAGTTGTGGGGCCAGCACTTCAATGTAGGCCTTATAGAATTCACTGGGTAGACCATCAAGTCCCGCCACCTTACAAGTAGGCAGGGACATTATAGCCTCTTTAACTTCATCAACATCAAATGGTTGGGTCAAATATTCATGCTGCCCTTTAGATAACCACCCCAATGCAATGTCATCTAGATAGTTGTTAACTACATCGTCAGGGACTGTCTGTCTGGTCCCATATAATTTGGAGTAGAAATCAATTAATATTCTGCCAATCTCGAGGGTGGAGTGCTGGGCGACAGCATTTTCATCCAGCAGTTCAGTAATGTGCTCCTCTCCTTTAGGTAGTGATAGCTTATGTGCCAATGAACGGCTAGGCCTCCCACCCTCACCGTAATACCTTGCCCTAGATCTCCTGGATCTGTGTAATATCTCCTGATCCGCAGTTTGATTGTGTTCAGAAACCAACTCCCGTATGTGGGCCAGGGTGTCGGATATAGGATTCAGCTCATATTCTCGTTCTAGCCTGCCAATCTTATCTGCTAGAGCCCTTATTCTGTTCCTGAGATCTTTTAATACACCCGCCTGGGCACCCATGCACTCCCCTCTTATGGTGACCTTGAAGGCTTCCCAAAGTGTGCCTACACTGTCCACCGAGCCCTCATTCTCTGAAAAATAATTGCAAATCGCCACACTTATTTTGGCCCGGAACACTGGGTCTATTAGGGAGTACGGCTGTAACCGCCATTGAAATGGAGGCCTAGCGCAGGCCGGCATCCTCAGTTCTATCAACACTGGGGAGTGATCCGAGAGTGTGTTAGCCAGGTGCTTTATTAAGACAGTCCAGGGGGCTGTCTCCCTAGAAACCAGCCAGTAATCCAACCTGGACCACTAGCCATGCACTGTCGATACAAATGTGCCCTCTCTCACACCTGGGTCACGAGCCCTCCATACATCCATGAGCCACTCTGCCTCAATCAATTCACCCAGAGCCATCGCCGCTTGCTTTCTACGTCCTTCCGCATCGGTGGAGCGATCCAGTCGGGGGTCCAAACAAACATTCAGGTCCCCACCCCATACCACAACTGAAGACGGATAGGAGGAGATGCGCCTCCATACATCATTAAAGAAAGCGGGATCATCAGTGTTGGGCCCATACGTATTTACGGACAACACCATCGTGTCACCCAACTTGCCCAGTGCGAGGAGCACCCTCCCCTGCTCGTCCACCTCCGATTTGATGAAAGTATATGGAGTGCCTTTCTTGACCAGAATCATAACACCCCTAGAATATGAGGAAAACGAGGACGCAACGCGCACCATAGCCCAGCGAGATCCAACATTTAGGTCCGTGTATTTAGTGAGATGTGTCTCCGGAAGAAACGCAACCTGTACATCCTGCCTATCCAAGAAAGCAAACTCATTACGGATTTTTTTGGGATTATTTAACCCACGCACATTCTATGTTATTAACTTAATGTTGTCACCCAAACCCGCATCACCACATACCCTTGTACAGTACCATTACATGCGATACACTGATGTGACCAGAACATTGGAAAAAACATTGCATCCACTCCCCCTATGTCCGCCATGAAACCCCCCCCACCCCCACAACGCCCCCACCCACTTCAGCACCCCCAACTTGCTAAAGGCAACCCACTCTGAGAGTGATGAACAACCCAATACCCATATAACCCAAATGAACAGTTAGGGTACACTCATTAGGGGACACCAGAGTGCAAACAGCCGCCCGATGAGAGTGGGAGGTGGCTGCGTATATCTATGGTTCAACGAAGCAGTGCCAATCTGCAATCCAGTATTGTAGGTCAGCACCAATTAACATTTTCGCGTTGCATACCAATGCTACAGCGAGACATCAAACCCAGATGCAGTACTCACAGCACAATATTAGAACAACAACTAACGTATCCATCCTTTGGGAGGAGAGAGTGAGTAAGTCCAGCCCCAACTCACCCACCAGAGCGGTCCAGCAGCCACGAACCCTCCCCAGTGGTACACTTACAACTCGTGGTTACAGTCCAGTTCTCACTGTTCCTCCTCATCTGGTTCAGTAGTGGTTTCGCGGCGGCGCTTTTTAAAGAGTTTCGCATGTTTCATGGCCGCCCTTGGATTGGTAAAAATCATGGAAGCACCCTCCAATCCGATCCTCAACCTTGCTGGGTAGAGCTACGCGTATGGGATTTCCTCCGTCTGCAATAATTTTTTAGTAGGGAAGAACTCTCTCCTGGCGGCCTGGACCGCAGTGGTGAAATCCGGAAAAAACGCCAATGCGTTCCCCTGATGCGTGATCTGTCCTTTCTCCCGGGCTAGGCCGAGGATCGTGTCCCGGTCGTGATAGTTTAGTAGCCGCACAATAATGGGCCGCGGCGGGGCGCCCGGACTCGGGCGCGCCGCCAGAGAACGGTGGGCTTGCTCCACTATTAGCATAGGAGATAGATTGTCAGTGCCAAAAATCAAATCTCTTTGAGCAGCCCCTCCAGAAATAGTTCTATTTTACCCACGTTGGTCGACTCCGGCAGCCCCGTTATCCTTAAGTTATTCCCCCTGGACCTCGCCTCCAGGTCCTCATTCTTGGCTTGGATAACTGCTAGCACCTTCTCCATGTTTAGAGTTTTGTCCAAAACAGTGTGCAAGTCATCCTCCACAGTAGACACTCGCTGCTCAACCTCATCCAGCTTGGTACCTTGCTGGTCAAGCTTCGCCGCCATATGATCCATGCGTTGATTTAGCACATCGATCTTTCCGTCAATGGACTGCAGGCTGTGCTGCATCACCAGGAGTGTGGAGTCCAGAGTTGGGGCAGTTTCCGAGGGGGCCTCCGCTTCCGAGGTCGGCTTGTGCTGTGATCTGCCGGTTTTGCGCATATCAAATGTGAGGCGCGGCTGTGTCTTGTCCGGCTTGCCCATGATGTACAGCCCCCCAGTGAGGGTGACGGTCCGCTCCCACCCTGTACAAGCCAAGCACAGCAGCCACGCGCTGCCGGCCCGACCACACACCCAAGTATGGTGCTCAGGGGGGTCAATATGCTGCTATCTCTGCTATACAGAGCTGCCTCAGAGTCCAACGTCCTGCACACCCAGCCCGTGCACTCTACGCTGTAATATGGCTCCCAGGTAGGACAGCAAGTCTAAAAGATTGGTCTCCGGGTGAGTAGGCCACAGCTGCCCGTCCACACTGCAATATAGCAGACCTAGGCTGCCACACCTTCACACCCTTGGGTAGTTCAATCCCGCCTCAGCTCGCGTGTCCGCACACCCACCAGGCCGCCGCGGGGCGCCCCGATTGTGGGCAGCCAGCCAGTTGTCTCAGTTCAGCCTCTGGGGCAGCAGCACTGTAGGCCGAATGATCGGTGCTCCAGGGACACACGTACAACCAGACGCTAGCGTCCCAGTCCGCCACCATGCACGTGGAAGGGTCCACCGGGAGTCTCACATCATACAGGTAATGGCTGGCGAATCCGTAGGCCCCACTCACAGGCCGTGATACTCAGCGTCACCGCAGCCACCACGAGGCATTGGCAGAGCTACAGTGGCCGCTCCAGACCTCTCTCCGCACTTCGATATTTCACTCAGGGGGTCAGCAGCAGTCCACTCCTCCCCGCTGCAGCGAGTTTCTTTTTTGCAAACGGTAAGGCCCTCTGGCCGAAGCCGCACGATCTGAGGCCGCCGATCCGCAGGGGCCACAGCGTCGTCACCGCAGCACACCGCCAGCTGATCCGCCGCTTCTTGCCCACACCGCAATTCCCAGCGGCGCAGGGGCAGCAGCCGCCAGCAGCAGCGGTTGAGGATATCAGTGGTGGTCTGCGGCCGCCATCTTGATTTTACTGCCGCCGCCTCACCTCGCTAGTTTTTCTCTCGCTGCTTGACCAGCAGGGCACCCGACAGCTCCGCCTGGTACCGGGGCACTTGCTAACACCGTACCTCTTCGGATGTGTCACGCTGCCTCGTCAATTAGCAGGATTATGGGCATACTGATAACACGGTTGGCGGAGCTGCACTAATGCGCAGCCATCTTGCCGTGCGCCCTCTAGCGCCCCCCAAGGGTAAGCCCTATCCTTAAGCCCCAGGTTGAACCTAATAGGAATGATCAAACCCATTCTGTAATTTGATCAGTTATAAAGTACACCACACTGGATATGTTAATCAAGCTAATTTTAGGCACAGGCAAATCATGGGAATGAAATGTAGTCCATCAGGCTGTTTAGATGTGTCCAGCAGAAATTAAGTTTCCATATGCAGCACTAAAACCATTAGAGATCAGGGAAAGTACTCCGCATCTTATTTACCATAAGTCATAGTACCATGTGGACCATGGTCCTGTGTGCACATTCACCAATGCGGGATCTGCAGGGATGTTGGCATTATAGAATCTTTAGCTAAGCTGAATAATGATGTCACCTTAAGTGGGATCCTGAATAGAACCCTCCTGAAGCGACATAGTACTTGTTGCAGCCTTGGCCTGCTTGCTGGCTGCAGCAGTTAGAACCTCACAGGGTGGTGGGGAGCATGATATCCAGGCTAACCAGTGCTCTAAGATGCATGTTGTCTTGCTCTAGTCCAAACCAGTACATTTTGTTTAGTCCTCTTCTTGCAATTGATGTGGGAGGGAAGTACTAAAGCCCCTTCCTATTTCCACAAGTCAATAGGAGACAGGAGCGGCCTAGGCCCCGCTCTCTGTTCACCACTGCAATCCTCCTTCATATGGCAATGAAGCACAAGATGCAAGGCCATGAAAAACCCAGTGTCTGTAGAGTCCAATACAGCAGACTGTATCCAACTCCAAATAAGTTAGTAGGAAGTTCAGAAACTGTTGACAGAAAGTTTAGAGATGAGTTCTTGATGATATAATTTGTTTGTCATGCGGAATAAAAATAATATTCTAGGGCATAGTGCTCGAGCCTTAGAGACTCGTGCTCCATTGTGATTAGCCAGGGTATATACCCCGCTTGGTGCGGTTATTTCTGCTCAAAGTTTAGCAACAGTATTAATGTCATATATAGAGTTCTAGGTTCACCCTTCTTAGTCCATGCTTAGTATGATGTATTCTGTGCTTGCTGTGGGGAGATACTGTGTGTCATAGATTTTTTTAAAGGTCTGGTCATATTTGGTGCATGTAGGGGAAGAGTGAAATTGGATGGCACTGTGTATGGTAACCTGTTTATTGTCTGAGTGTTCTGCTTTTACGTATGATTAATGTAAATTAGTGGCAAATGTTAGTAGCCTGGCTTATAGGTGTTTTTAAGAGTGTTTGTAGCACAATTTTTGTGTGTGTGCATCTGTGAATGTTGTCCAGTGTGAGGTATGTAGAATGGGTCTTGCAATGTCTCTGTGAATTAGAAATGTAGCTAGATGTGGGTGAGTGGAAATCCATGAAAAGAGAGGGTGTTGGGTTCTTTTCCTATTGTAGTTCTGAAGCGGTGTGATCTGTCATATTTTCCAGGTGTCAATCAGGAATGAATGGATCCCATGGGGTAAAAGAGTGTGCCTTGCCATTGTTGTTTGAAGTATGTAGGGATAAGTGTCTCCCATGCCTGTGGTAGGGCAAGTAGTTCATGACCAGTTGCAGGGTAGGATTATCCATTACAGTTGTGATGTTACCTTGTTTTGTTTTATGTGATAGACAGTGGAATGAGGATTTGATTGTCAGTGGTGTTGCAAAACGAGCACGCCCAAGCAAGTTGTAGAGTTGAGAGGCTTGGAACCATATGTTTTTGTTGTGCTTTTATGACACTGTAGAACTGCCCTATGACCATGGGCTTGCAAGGCATGTAAGCCTTGGCGAAGTACAGGTACTTAGACCCTGAAATCGTACTGTTATTAGCTTGTCGTATTGTTTAGTTATGGTTGTGTAGTCTAGCATTGTATCAGCATTACAGTCTTTTTGATTCCAAAAACCTTTATTAGATTTTATAGCAGAACAGTAAATAGTGCACAAAGGAAAAATACATGGGTAAAAGGAAGTCATGGATTCATTAAGACTTGTCACATGTCTGTCGTACACAATTAATACTAGTTCTCTGATATATGAACAGTCATTCCATGGGATCAGGATCATTTATGTAGAAGTTCATTTGATACTAAACAATAAAAAATCATAGCAGTGATAATACATGCTAAAAATCCGAAATGCACTGTAGCAGTAGATTGCACCAGTTGGATTGGTGTATAGATATCTGGAGCATTTAATGTAGTGTGTATTCTTGTTACCACTAGCGTTACTATTATGAGCTCCCGGAGTCATGGTATACATAAGAGGGAGTTGTTCACGGGGGTTTCGTGTTAGCCATAAAATTGTCTAGCATGGACCGAATTGCTCTCGATTTTTGCTTTCCAGGGTGTAATCTGAAGTGATGAAAGAGATCTAGTTCCTCCAGACTGTTTATGTAAAAGTAGCTGTATTTTTCCAGTTATTAAGAATGAGTTTACACGCTAGTGTGAGTAAAAAGATCCAATAAATTTTCATCATCCTGATTTTTTAGGTGTGAATCCATTGGACCCGTTAGTAGGAACAGGAATTCTCTTTGGGGATGAATTCGGAAGAGCGTTCTGATGAACTTGAAAATGTCCTCCCAGAATTTTGTAAAGGGTGGGCAGTCGAAAATCATATGTGAGAGGTCACCAACCCCTTGGTTGCAGTTCCAGCAAGTGGGTGTTTCTATAGGTTTCAGTTTGTGTAGCCGGAATAGGGTCCAAAATGTTTTGTGGATTTACATTAATTTAGTTTGGGCCTGGACGGGAGGGATCTTGTGCAAAAAGGGGGAGTGTAGGATTTTAGTCCAGTGCTTGATATTCCCAGGTGGCAGGCCCTCCCTTACTTATTTTTCATTAGTGCTTTTTAGAAGGTTAGAGCAAGTTGACCTTCAATATTTAAAGATTTTGTAGACCTTGTGTCTTGCTTTGCTATGGTACTACCGAAAAGAGGCATTGATGGGGTTTCGTCTGAGTAGGTTAGTTTCTAAATTCAGGTCTTAAGTTTCAGGAAGTTATAAAAATCTAAATTAGATAAGAAATATGTTTGTTGCAAGTTAGCAAAGGTTAAGGGGAGTTTGTTTGAACCTAATTGATTGATAGTAAAAAGTCCTTGCAACGCCCACTCCTGTCACTGGATCGGATGATCGTCCAGTTTGATCCTAGGATTGTTCCATATGAAAGCTAGATTAGTGGTTATCTAGGAGAGAGTCAATTTGTAGTATGGCCTCTTTTGTGCTGTTTATGATATATTTTGAGTGTAACAGGTTCAGTTTTCCCATCAAAATAAATGAGATAAGGTTCCCGCAGGGAATAATACTAGCTTCGACTTCCCACCATACTGGTGTATATAGTCCTCTCTCTGTATTAGCCAATGGATACCTTGGTTGAACAGGAAGGCTATTTGATATGTTTTAAAATTAGGTAAGTTAACTCGTCCCTGGGATTTGAGCAGTCATAACTTTTTAAAGAGAGTCTAGGTTTTTTCCCTTGCCAGAGGAATTTATTGATGAGACAATCTATTTTCCCTAAGAAATCGTCAGAGAGGGGAGTGGTAAAATACTGATGAAATAATTTATTATGGGCGCCATCGTCATTTTCACTGTCTGTCCTTCCCCACCATGTTAAACATGTAGTTGGCCAGCCATCCAACTAATCAGTTACTTTCTTGAAAGTTAATGCTTCGTTATGACTGAGCGAGTTGATAATATTGTTGGAGAATTCTAGTCTGAGGTATTTAATGTGGTGTGGTTGCCAGGTTAGACCCATGTCTCCCAATAATTCTTTGGAGCCTATGTTAATAGGATGACCTCAGACTTATCTCTGTTGAGAGTGTATCCTGAGATTTTAGCAAAATCAGCGATGGAAGTCATTATCTGTGGGATAAACTGGTCAGCTTCCTCTAAGACGATCAAAATATTGTCTGCATACACCGCTACTGTAACAGTTAAATTTCCAAAACTGATTTCTGTTATGTCCTCATTGTTTCTGTAATTAAATAGTAGGGATTCAAGTGCCGAGAGAAAGAGTGAAGGGGACAGTGAGCATCCTTGACGGAGGCCTTGTTGCAGTGAATAAGCTTCAGAGAGGAGGCCACTGGCTCGGACTCTGGCACAGGGTTTAGAGTTTATAGCCATTACCATTCGAATGAAAGTGTCTCCAAGGTTGAATTTGTGTAACACTACTTAAAGGTATCTCGAGTCCACTTTGTCAAACGCTTTTTCAGCGTCTAATGTGATGGCAACCGTTGATGTTGATAAAGTCTGGGCTTTATCGATCACGTGGCAAAGTAACCTGGTGTTGTCATTGGAGAGACAATTTTTTTTAGGAATCTCTCTTGGGAGGGATGGATTAATTTAGGCATGTGCTGTTGGATTCTGATGGCTAGTATTTTAGCGTATACTTTACAATCTATGTTGATCAGGGATATTGGTCTGTAATTTTTATTCATTAGTGGGTCTTTCCCTTCTTTGGGTATGACAGCGATTATAGCCTCGGAAGGGGTACCAGAGATAATGCCCGAGTTAGCAAATTGGTTTTATAGTTTGAGCAGGGAGCCGCTAAGAAATTCCCCATATGTGTTGTAAAAAAGGGCTGAGAAACCGTCTGGGCCCGAGGCTTTACTGGTTTTAATGACTTTTACAATTTCTTGGGTAGAAAGGGGGGAGTCGATAGCGTGCTCCTCCTCTTCTTCACTGAGCGAGGGGAGGGGTAGTTATCTAAGTATTTTTCACAATTACTCTCTTTAATTTCCCCATTTGGGGAATAGAGGGTCTCATAGTAATCTTTAAAGGTTTCTGTAATTTTTGCCGGGTTGCTTTATATTTGACAATTTTTATCTTTGATAGCTGTGAAACAATTCTTCTGCTTGTATTTGAGATAGGTTAACAACATCTTCCCTGCCCTATTTGCCTCACATAATCTTATGCTCTTTTGTTAATCCAAATCCCTGCTTCCGTAGTTAGTATTTGATTATATTCGTATTTTTTAGTAGTTAGAGAAGCGAGGCAGAACTTGCCGTTGGAGCGTATATGGAGATGTTCTAGATTTCTTTTATCTCTGTTTCTAGGGTTAGCAGGTTAGAGTTAGCCTCTTTGTTCGTTTTTGACCTTATTTGTGTAAGTGTGCCTCTAATGTTTGCTTTTAGTGCTTCCCATCTAGTTGGAGGTGAACAATTGGGTTCGGGATTGTCAGTGAGTAAATTTAAAATCACAGTTTCCACTTGTTTGATATGTTCGGGGACAACAGGGTTTCGTCATTTTAGTTTCCATAGAGAGATTTTGTTTCTAGCTTCAAAGCGCAGCAGCATGAGTTATCAGAGACCAGTCTCAATTCGATTGTTGTCTGGTCAATGTTATGAGAGTGATCGCCTGAGATCAAAATGTAATCAACATGGGAGTACGTCGAGTGGGCGCATGAAAAAAATGTACAGTCCCTTTCTGTAGGGTGTTGAAGCCGTCCTGTGTCCTTTAGGTTAAGCTTATCGCTGAGTTGTTTTAGGAGTTTAAGAGAAAGAGCTACGTTTTGATTAAGTTTGCATTTCTGTTGTAGGACGATATCACAGTGTAGTTCACAAGTATAATCTAGAATTTTCTTACTCTTGATAGGGTGGTTCAAGCCCTTGCAGTTTAGTGAGATCACCTTTAGTGATAAGGAGTTTTGCACCATGGTGTAGCATTAATGTATGTGCAATGTCCTGAGATGCGAATATATTGTATAGCATGTCAGGTTGCTTCGATTGGTAAAAGCCATAGTTTGGCAATGTCTGGTGCGATAGCCTAGCTAATGGCCTTCTATTCTTTTAATGTGTAATCGCATATTTATTGTTGTGTGAAATCATGCGAGTTCCAGATTGTTTTCTTACACCAAGTGCAATTGTGGTCGCAGAGTAATCAACAAAATAATACATGGAAAGCAAAAAACAAGCATATAAACAATTAAGAATAATTCCAAAAACCAGAATCTACAGGAACACCCAGTCTATTCTCATTACCTCACCCCACCTCCCCCACATTTGTCGTTTGAGAACGTGACGATCAGGGGAAGTAGTAGCTTGCTCCGAGTGTAAGGTAAGTGGAATAGGCAGGATGTAAAAAGTATTCTTCATGAAGTAGCTCCTATTGGTAAGGAGAGTTTGCCATCAATGAGGCATCGATCGTGTCTGCCACAAAAATTATAGAGTGGGCCTTTAGGTGTGCCTTGCGGATCTAATGGGTACCAGTTGGAGTGTATGTTGTCACTTTACTGTTTGGTGGTGTACAGTTGCTTTGTGTGAGTCGATCAGATTAGTCTACAGTAAAGTTTAGGTCAAGATATGCATGTGTGAGCATCTCTGCCCCCTTAGTTCATGTTGACGGTTTAATAGAGGGATCTATTGCAAGTGATCACAGTGTGAATGGGATAGGTATCAGAGTTTTGCACTGAGGGGCTGTCGGGCTGAGATGGTGGTAGTAATCTAGTAGAAAGTGATTGGGGTTATCTCTGCCTTTACACAGGCTTAGTCCAGACAGTAGTAAACAGAATTTGGGAAGATTTAGACATTGCAATTCAGGGGTTCCATAATCTGTTACTACCACTGGGTGCGAAAAAGTAAGCAACTTCGTTAACATTATAAGAGAGATACAACAGGTCCTAACTAGGGATTCCGCCTATCCCTACTGTTTGAAGCATCATGGGCGTATTACATCATTACAGCCTTGTTCATTTTGCATTGAAATTCATTTTAGGAAAATTAGAACATTGCATAAGTTGGCTAAAACATTGTCGCTGTTCATTTCAATGCCCAAATAGACTGCATTCATATTAAACTTTTCAAACCATTTTGGTGTTTTCGGGGTAGCTTTTGGCTGTGTGATGTCTATTTCGGCTTCCTCTTTCTCATCCAGGAATCTCAACAACTTTCTATGGTTGACAAAGGACAGGGTTTTGAGCAAATGTGGTTTGGAGAGGGCGCCTACAATGGGTGTGCATGTTTTTAGGATTTGAGGTGTGTAAGACGGTGCTAACAGGAGGGGGAACTACCCTGAACCCCCTGAAATATAGACCAGAGGTCACACAGAATTGCTGCAAGCCTGTGCGCACGTCGGAGTAAAATGCAGAGTAAGTACTCCTTATCTCAAGAGTTAATAAGCCGGTTGTACTTCCGTCCCGGCTAGTCGAAAACAATGGGTGTAATCCAAAGGTTGCGAGGGTCCAAAGTATGGGACCAAGTAGTGGAGCCAAGTGTGTGCTTCACTCAAGACCGGTTATACTTCCGTCCCGGCTGTATAAGAGAGGTGAGAGTTCATAAAATGGCAAAATGTCCAGAGTAGAGACCCTCCGATAGAGCCAACATGGGCAATTCTGACACAGCGAGTGCGCTGTCTGCCATCGACGATCGCAACGTATGGGACCGGAAGTGGCTCCACTACTTGGTCCCATACTTTGGACCCTCGCAACCTTTGGATTACACCCATTTTTTTCGACTAGCCGGGACGGAAGTACAACCGGCTTAGAGAATCAGGATACCCTTTGGCATTGCCTCATAGCCCTGAAGAAGTCTTGTTGGTACTTCCCCAGATGAAACACGTGTTGGCTGGGCAACCGTTCGGCAGTAAAAGAACATAATACTCAAGATTGTTCATTTTGTCTTCATTTTTATCGATTACACAGTGATTGTTGCATTATTAACTCTTGAGATAAGGAGTACTTACTCTGCATTTTACTCTGACGTGTGCACAGGCTTGCAGCAACTTTCTATGGTTGTTGAAGATATGTGTTGTACCATCTATGATGATCCGGATTTTTGTGGGGCCAGCAAAGAAAACATGATGTTTTTGTTGTGTAATCTTTGTCGCAAGAAAGCCCTTCCTAGTCTCAACAGTGGACTTCGAGAAATCCTGTGGTATGTAGATCCTATTGCCATTCCAGCGGATGGATTTATTCTTCCTCATCTGGTCCAGGATCATTACTACGTGTTGGTATCTAAATGGTTTGCAAACAATGGGTCTAGGCTTTTCTGTGTGAGTGGGTTTGAAGGTAGGTACTCTGTACTCTTTCCATCTCCAGATCTTTGCCGAAATGGATTCCTGTTGATTTAGGGAGCCATATTTCTAGAAATTTCATGCATGAGCCCGCCGCATCTTCTGCCCATTTCGGTATGCCAAAAATGCAGCAGAGGTTTCCCTTCCTGTTGTGGTCTTTCAGTTTTGACATGTGTCTTTGTAGGGCATCTGAGGTGGATTTAAACGGGGTGAGGTCTTTTTTTACATTTGTTTGGAAGTCTCCGATATTGCTTATGAAATGTTACTTTGTATTGCATCCGTGTTAGCTTTTGTTGATTTCTTTAAGTCATGAACTTCAGCAAGCTTTTTCAAAATAATGTCCATTGTCTAATTGATATCCGTTTTCCCTTTGATTGGGGACTCTGGGTTAAGCGGGTCAGCCTTGGGTCTCTTGTGTGCTGGTTTACCTTCTTTTTCAGCCAAGGTGTTTCTTCTACTGGGTTGTCCTGGCCTCAAAAGTTCTGTAAGTGACCTGGGAATAATTAAAACTATCAAGGGTAATGCAACCCTTCTCTCTCTCTCTTTTTTTTTTTTTTTATGACCCTGTTTTATTTCTTATTTCTTGCTTGATTTTGTGCTTCTAATGTTTCTCAGTCGTTCCCTTTAGTCGCTCTGAGAAATAGTGCTGAAATGTAATCTTGAGATAATGGTCAAGTGCAGTCTAATGCCTGTTCATTCTGCCTGTACGTACCAGCACAAATAAGATGACAGTGGTATCCAGGTGTTAGACTCTGTGATACTGGAGTGGGCCCATTATAACAAGTTTTCAGTTCCCTGCTTCTGCTCTATTGTTAGTTGCGTGGCTATAGATTCATGTAGTGAGGAGGCCCTTCATTGGGGTTAGTCTCACAGTTAATCATACCGTATCTGTGCTGTAGAAGGAGTGCAGACCTTTGTGTCTGAAGTGTAGGCCCCCAGTGACACGGACCATTAAGTCACCTGCGCTATTGTTTGTTGATCTTTGGGTGTTTTACTGGATTTGCAGGAGTTAGTAGGGTGCAGTTGAGAGGATCTGCTGAAGTCAACATTTGTTCTGCCCTATGCTTGCTCTTGGATTGCCTGTAGTGTCACTATCAGCTTGTCAGATCGATTTGCATGCTTTTCTGGATAATATATAGTCATTGAGACCCATCTGGGCGATAAGCTGAGCCCGTTTGTGTAGATACAATGGGAGAAGTCTGTTCAACTGTACTCACTTCTGTACGTTGATGTTCACTGTTCACCGTGCGATGGATAGTTGATTCGCATTTGTGTCGCATATATCCCTCTATTACAATTCCGATGGGACCCGTATTGTCTGAAATACCATTTTCTCCAGGCGGCCGCTCCATTCTACACATAAATGCCCCTCTGTGTCTGGTCGCGTTTTGTGTGTGGTTGTGTGTGGTTTGTGTGTACAGGTGGTTTAATGCAGTTAATAGGGCATTGGGGCACTATCTTATTGCTGGTTTGGTAGTATGTGCATTAAGATGTTGTCCGCATTGCTTGGATTGCAAGCCAGCTTTTTTTTATGGTGCGCCTGGAGTGCATTGGCCTGATGCGGTCGAATATAGCGATTCACATGTAAGACTCATTGTTGGGAGTGCGGTGCAGCACGCAGACACTGTGTTGGTCTCTCAGATCTTACCTATGTATTGTAAGGAGGACTGAAGCGTCCCACAGCTCTGCGTGAGGGTCGCTTTTGTGCTGTCACCGCTGCAGCCCATTTCTGTGACCCTAAAGTAGGTTTTTGCCTTTAGCGCTCACCCTCTTCTCTCCTTGTCGCTGTCTAGTGTTCTGCTTCCCCCCCCGATGGCAGCTACTATATTTTATATGCTCTGCCATTCCTGTTTTGACTTGGTATTGTAGTTCTTTTTGGTGCAGAGCCGTAGAGCTACGCCACCATCTGGTTTAAATGATATGATTGTGGCATTTTCCCCTGTCTTTCACTGCATTGTCTGTGCCTCTTTTTTGTACTTTCTCACTGAGTGTTGTGTGTCTTTTTCAGTCATTTGCTTAGCCATGTAAGCTTTACATTGGAAGCATGTTTCAACCTCCAGCATTTACCAAACTATTTGAGTTCTTCTTCTACTCTATTTTTATGATCACTTTGAGGTCAACCGTAGTTGTGCTCCTGCCCCTTCGCCTCATCTACTTGACTCATCTTTCCATGGCATCCAGGTATTGGACAGAGAGGTAAAAATGTCTTCCCTATTGGACCTTAAAAGGGCATAAGTCACAAACACTTGACCTTCTCGCCTGCATCCCATCGAATCTACCCACTCCTACCTCACCTCTCATTGCCTAAATCTTATTGCCACTTCCACCCATAGTACTACAGCTTATCACTTTCTCCTTTTTTGTTCCTTAATAGTAACACCACCCTCTGGGGAGTCTCATTGGCTTTGGGTGGAACCCAATATATACACTGCTGTGCAGTACGTAGTTATCCTTGACTAGACCATTACAGCAAGAACATGTAGACTCCACTAATCAACCTCAGTGATGGCTTCTACTTCTCTATCAGACCACCTACAGATGGCAAGTCTCAACCTAAGCTAGACAGTGGTGGTTTTCATCTGAAGCTCTGTTGGACTCTGTCTTTAGGATGTAGATGATACAAGCACCTACTCGCTATTTTCAGTTCACTGAGAGATTAGTCACTAGGCCTATGTAAGAAGGGTGAGCATGGCTAAGCAGTCCGGTGTGCTGAAGGTGCTTCAAAGCACTTTCAAGAGACTACAGTCAAAAATATGTTGGCTGAGATGGATCAAAGGCAGGAGTAAAGGCAACATTTAGTAAAATAAAAAGTGCAGGGGATAATGATGTAGCGGAATCAGAGGCATCATTAATGGAAAATACGTGGTTGCACACTGATATGGTGAGGGCGATCGCCTGGGTAGAACCTTGGCAAACCTTACTAGACTGCAATGGAAGGCTCAGAATGTAAACAGAAACTGCAGAAGGCAGTGCAGTTCGGTCAGACGAAAAGATTGTTGCCAGATACAGAGAATTGTTCTCCAAATTGTACACTGCACAAATATAAGCCATTGTACAAGACCCGAGTAATTAGACAGGGCCACATTAGCATGGTTAGAGTGATCAGAGAGGGACAGCCTATATGCACCATTAATAATAACTGAATTTAAAGAAGCTATTAGGGAATTAGCTGGGGGGGAAGCCCTAGGAATTGACTAACAGCCAATTTCTATAAAGCATACATTGATCTACTAGTGCCACATCATTGATATACTAGTGCCACATTTTCTGAAGATGTATGAAGAAGATAGACGAATTGGTGTGCTACATCCTTTGCCGCGTGAAGCTCTTGTAGTTACTCTATTGAAAGCAGGCAAATCCCAAACACAGTGTGCCTCCATATGGGCCTCTTTCCTTAATTTAGAATCTAAAATATTGGCTAAGATTTTATTCTTACACTTATTACTGTATTGGTCCTGCATAATATTGCCAGATCAAGCAGGTTTTATTCCGGGGAGGAAAACAATGCACAAAATAAGATTACTATTTGGTCTGATGCATCACACTGATCCAGGGCTGCCTGGGACAGCGCTGAAAAAGGGCTTGACTCAGTAGAATGAAGTTAAATGTTTACGGTACTCGAGTGACTTGGTGTGTAAAGGAAGACTATGGATTGGGTCAGACTGTTCTATGCAGGACCATCTGCTAGCGTTCGGGTGAACGGATTAAAATCCACATCACTTCTAGTAGTAAGGGGCACCAGACAGGGTTGTCTGCTGTCATCCCTGCTTTTTGCAATGATCATGAAACCCCAGGCTTGTATCTATGTGGACAAAGGTATAAACATCAGGGGCTGCAAAATTAACTTTCATTATATTCGGATGATATTTTATTATGTGTAAAACACCCAGACAAGAATTTGACTCCTGTTATTGGAAATAAATCTGAAATATTTTCCCTCACACCATGCATAATGCAAACAATCCTTCATCACCTGCTGCTGTGGAGGGAAGACTATATATCTGAATATCTGAATGCACAGAATACAGGCGATAGTCATGTAAGATAATTACGGCAGCCTGCTTCACAAACTTCGGACCCAAGTTGAGAAATGAATAAGCTACCGCTATCCATGGCGGGCAGAATAGCCTTTATTAAGATGATTGGTCTACCCCATTTCATATATCGGATTTGTAGCATCCCAGTACAATTGACGTAGATTGTCCTTAAGCTGGTTAGGACTGCTCTGATAAGATTGGTCAGGGCAGACAAGCTACCAAGGGTTGGAGGGAAAATACTGACAACACCATAAGAGAAAGGCAGTACCAAATATTAATCTGTATTACTATATGGCACAAGTGATACATATTCGATACTGGATCAGCACAGGGAATGTCTTTCCACATTTGCTAATGGCGACAGGAATAGCAGACCTGGTCTCACTAGACTACTTGGTGGACACCCTAGGCTCACTGGGCAAATTAACCCGGCTGAATGTACTGTATGGGCATGGCACACATTGGCGCAATACAGTAACGTTGAAGCAATGTGCTCCCTTTTACTCGCAACCCCCAGATCCAGGTATCATATGTACGTAAAGCTATATCGCAGTTGGATAGACTTGGCCTCACGAGGGTCGGTGAGCTATATTCGAATGGTGGGTTTTTGTCCCTTTAGGGGTTCAAGAATATCAATGAGATGACCATTTTAGTTATTCCTCTACTTTCGGATATCGCACACCCTCAAATCTGATGGGGCATGGTATCCCAGTGACCAAAACCATTGACTATACTAAGATCATACAAGTACAAGGCGCAGCGATATGGATTGCAGACTTGTATAGAGATCTCTCCAAGGATGGGAGACCTGCTCAGTTTTACCCTCACAGATTGTGTGAGAGATCTGTAAGCTGCAAAATTATAGAAGATCAGTGGTTCTTCTGCTGTTCCCTGCAGACACCAAATAATTTACTTTAACTTAATACACCAGATGTATTATACACTAGCATTATTATGTCATATGGGACTCGGATGATGGCAAATGCTGCAGATTTGTGGAGGTGGAGCAGATTTAATGCATCTCACGTGAAAGTGTCAGGCTATAGTTAAGTATCTGACGAAATTTTTATCTGCTTAGTCAGATGATAGAAATTGCTCTGTCTCCGCCGCTGCAAATGGCTCTGTTGAAGTGGGTTCGGAAATACCTACTAACAGACGAAAGTACTTTTCTCTAGCATTGGTCCTCGCCAAGCACCGAATCTCCTTGTGTTATAGAATGCAAAGTAAACTGACCTCCAAACAATGGTTGGCTGATTTGGCGTTATGTAACAATACCATGGACACTTTTGTCTTGCTGATGCACTCACCTCTCACCCCAGAGGTATATGGGATCCACTAAGAAATTTCCCCCTCATTATGGTCCAAAGTAGAGCGATGGAGCAGAGGACAGATATGGAGCTAAAAGTGCACAGGTGAAAGTATTTTGTATACTGTTTGGTATATGCTTGCTCTGACTTGGGAGATGTTGAATGGTCAAAACCTGCTGCTTATTACAATACATTTGTGCAGCAATAACTGCTCCAATCTGATGATATAATGTATAGTATATTTCAAAACGTGACTGTTGTTGTAAACAAACCTGAACTGCCTGTTTTTGTTTTCTCTGTAATTCTTGAAAATGAAAAAAAGTCTTTGAGTAAGCTACTGTGTCTATTTTCACACTCCCGGCAACACTTAATGCCGAAGCCCTGCAAAGCCATCGAAATCACACCATGTTTACAGCATGTATACAAACCAGACCTGCCTTAACCATTATTTCCCACATAGGCTGATGTGCAAGAAATACCCTTCCTAACAATGAACCCTGTTCCAATTCCAAAATGTTCACAACCCTATCAGGAGTATATAGCCCTCTACAAATGCTAAAATATAATGCAGTGCAACACTGAGAGGTTTTATATGTGTGTGGAGAAACTGCGAATAAAGTCATACTACTGTAACCACCAGGGCTACAAAGTGGTTATCCATCAAAAGCCAGCTCTTTCTTAACAAAAAATTGAAGAAAAAAACTGGTGACGAGTTAAAGGTTATCAGCAAATGCACGAGGAGCGTATTATTTGTGTGCTCTTTTCTGACTAAAGGAAAGTCTGTGGCAAGAGTGTGATATGCGTGGGTGCTTTAATATAACACAAAGTATGCACACGGTCTAAAGCCCAATCACAAACGATGGGTGTTCGCAATGTCCATCTTACTAGTGGCGACAAATTCCTTTAACCCTAACCAAACATAAGGTGGCATGCTTCATCTTTGGGTTCCTCCTCGCACCATACACCAAAGTAAGTGGTGTCAGCTGCAACTCCCCTCTCTCCCCCAAACAGAGAAGGAACACTTGGTGGAATATTTAGGAGTGGAAACAGTAAGTGAGTTTGTGTGTGTGGGTGAGGGGCGGCGAGTGCTAGAGTGAGGATATCTAAGCTAAAACTACATTTTAGTGGACTTGTGAGATACTTTGTCTCCATATTTCTGTCCATCTCAAAACCCTCCAATGAGGTGTATAGACTTCTTCAAGACCATCTTGGTGGTGGTCACTCTGCCAATTAAGGGCTCTGAAATGTGCAAAAAGGTGTATAAAACAAAAGTTCCAAAATAGCTTTGTCTGTATTCACCATTGTCTTCACCCACAGTCGCAAGGTGTACAAGCCTCAACTCGAAATGCAGAAATGTGTTGACCCCTCTTCGTAATTGGGTTGAAGTATCACTCCCCTCTTAATTTTATCCTAACCATTGGGGACAAAAATAAAACATCTAACTCATAAAGTATCTAACAAATCCATCAAGAGGTAGTTTTAGCTTAGATACCCGCACTCTGCACCACTCACCTACACACGCAAACTCAATTAGGGTTTCCACTCCTAATTATTCCACCAAATTCTCCTTCCCCATTTGAGTGAGTTTTAACCCACACCACATACCTCGGTGAGTGGTGTGAGGAGAAACCCTATGATACAGCATGGCTGCTTATGGAGGGGTTGAGGGTTCTTGACCATAACAAAGGAATTTATTGCCACTAGTAAGGCAGACATTTAGAATACCCATCCTTTGTGAATGGGCTTTAGACCGTGTGCATTCTTTGCGTTTTATTGTATGTTTGGGAGACTTCACATTCAGTCTGTAAACACACTCCTTTGACACACATATTGTAGCTGTGTGTGGGCTTCCCTGCTCAAAGGTTGAGGTTTGCAGGCTATTGCGGGTAAGAAAGGTAGAGGGATCCATGCAAGCTACACCTCCTGGATTCCCCATGGTGTCTAGTTTTCAGAAATATCCTGGTTTGGTAGGCGCCCCAGGGTTGTGGCCAAGTCCCGAGCCAAATTGTGCAACTATCACCAAAAGGGGTTTTGTTTTTCATGCCAAAAATCGCTGTGTTTTAGGGCCTTTTTTGTCTTGAGCGATAGGCCCCTCACAGAACTTAGTTGCTGTATTTATCAGAAGTATGGGAAAACATAATAGTATAACATGTATTTTTACCAATTGGATTTATCTTCCTTTTTGGCTTCCAAATGTAAGCCAGTGTGCAAGAAAGAACACATTTTGAAAAATGCCAACTGAATTGCATGATAGTATGTTAGAAACCCTGAATTCAGAGGTGTACAAATAACCATTATTTCTAAACTCAATATGTTGGGGGCATTTCAAAAATACGTTGGCATCCTGCATATCTATTTTTCATTCATTAGATTTTACCATGTGAATTGCTGCATGGTCGATACACAATGAAAAATCATTATAAGCTGCAGTTCAGTTGCTGGCTCTGGATATCGTATGTTTTTAGGCAAGTAACTAACAGTATCAATCAATCAATCAGAACATTTGTAAAGCGCACTACTTACCTGTGAGGGTCTCAAGGCGCTGGGGGTGGGGGGATGCTGCTACTGCTCGAAAAGCCAGGTCTTGAGGAGTCTTCTGAAGGCCAGCAGGTCTTGGGTCTGCCGTAGGGGGATGGGGAGGGTGTTCCAGGTCTTGGCGGCGAGGTGGGAGAACGATCTGCCGCCGGAGGTCGTTCTTCGAATGCGGGGGACTGTGGCGAGGGCGAGGTCGGCGGAGCGAAGCTGGCGGTTTGGGGTGTAGAAGCTGAGTCGTCCGTTGAGGTATGCTGGTCCGGTGTTGTAGAGGGCCTTGTGTGCGTGGGTGAGGAGCTTGAAGGTGATCCTCTTGTTGACGGGGAGCCAGTGCAGGTCTCTCAGGTGGGGTGTGATGTGGCTGCGGCGAGGGATGTCGAGGATCAGGCGAGCAGAGGCGTTCTGAATGCGTTGAAGACGTTTCAGGAGTTTGGCCGAGGCTCCTGCGTAGAGGGTGTTTCCGTAGTCCAACCTGCTGCTGACGAGGGCCTGGGTGACCGTTCTTCTCGTTTCGGTGGGGATCCACCTGTAGATCTTGCGGAGCATGCGGAGGGTGTTGAAGCAGGAGGATGAGACGGCGTTGACCTGCTTTGTCATGGAGAGGGTGGAGTCGAGGATGAACCCTAGGTTGCGTGCGTGGTCGGTGGGTGTTGGAGCTGTTCCCAGTGCGGACGGCCACCAGGAGTCATCCCAGGCTGAGGGTGTGGAACCGAGGATATATCCTTATGACCAGAAGGGTCTGATGGATATAATGTTATGTTACTTTTGTAAATCGTAATGCGGCCTTCAGGGCAACAATTACATATGAAAACTTTGTCACCAGTTGCTGTTTTTTTCCAACTTGTTTTTCATTATTTTTTTTATTTATCAACAATTAGTTTATTTTGGAAAATCATGAGCAATCTACAGAGATTACCCCTTGCTAAATTTAGAATGTTGTATAGTTTTCAGAAATGCCCACCTTTCCGGGTTCACCCATGGGTTTCACACTTGTTTCTATCCCAAACAGCAAGTAGGTTGAAACCATAAACTATAGCAAAAATGGACTACCAGTTAAAAATAAATTGCAAATACTGTGGTAAAAAATGTGTTTTTCTTTTACAACTCTGCTTGATCCTGAAAGCTAGAAAGATGTTGATCATAGCACAGCAAACCTATTGTTGATATTCTGTTAAGAAAAGAATTCCCTTTCTTGCACTGCACATTTTCATATATTTTTTTTAAAAAAACACACTTTTGCTGTAATTTGTTTATTTTCTTCGTTCTGTCCAAGGGAATCCACAAACCCTGGGTACCTTTAGAGTAAGTAACATGTGGGGAAAACAAGGACCGACATTTGGCCAGGACTGAGCAGTGGGAAAATTAAAGAGTTAGCCTTGGGGGTTAATATTGACTCTGCATTATGTCTAATTAAATGTATTCATGATATCTCTCAAATCTCTCTTCATTTTTAGCAAATATTATTTTTGGTGTTAGGGAATAAGATCAGTTCTTTGGCCAAAATATTTTATGAGACCAAGCAATCGTAATTATGGCTGCATGACCTAGCTATTGTCAAGATTTGATGATCTTATTTTGTTATTACTGTAGCTTACTGCCTAAGCAATGACCTTTTTAAGGATTAAACAGTAAGTTTAATTGACTGCAATTTGTGACTCCTTGTTTTTGCTCCCTTGAAGGGTAACCCACTTTAAAGGTCTTTCAAATCCATCTATAAAAGCTTTTGGGGACCTTTTTGTCTTATGGGTTTTCCAGGGGTTTCACAAAAATGTATCATGTGAGCTCCAGCTAAAAATATTCACTTTTTTTGATAGAAGACAAAAATTTTAAAGAATGGAAATGGAGTCATGTTTTACACTTTTTCCTGTACACCTCTTTTTGTATCCCGCTACACCAAAAACAGTGAGTGAGGTATGACTGTCTACATGTTACAACTACCCATTACCTTTTTCATATCTGATCATTTATTTACTTTATTTTTATTTATAAAGTTTTATATAGCGCGAACATGATCCCTAGGGATATCAGAGCGCTTTACAATTGAAGGAAAGGACGGTAACAGTTGCAGTACATGTGTCAAATAGAAATACCAAACAGACCACATATCAAATAGGGCTCACAGAACAAGAATGGTTACAAATACAAGGGGTCAACAAAGAATAAGATAATACCTGGAAGATAGCAAAATAGGAGGGGAGCATATGATTGGAGAAAAAAAACAAAAACAAGAAAAGCATCCAGCGCAGGGCTTAAAGGTGTAAGTCCAATGCATTAGAGCAGACGATCCAACACCCTATTAAGGTAAGAACTTGTTCATAAGGATTGTCATACATGAACCTTATCACAGAAATATGAGTAAACTCTTCCTATCTGAACGGGCCATCTAAAAGGCTCTGATATGCCCCCAACAGACTCCATACTTTCTTCCACTATAGGGGACACCCTCGAACTTCATAAACCTTTCGCTCTGCTGCTTCGCACGAACCCATGTCAACTTTCCCCTCCTCAACACTCGATGGATCAGACGCCCCCCACCTGCGGACTATGTTTTGCTTAGCCACTGCGAATTGTAGGGTGGATAGTAATCTGGGGTATTTTCCTGGGGTCTCCTATCCCCAGATATTCAAGAGGATCGTTTTGTGTGTGATCTCAGCCGATAGGCCGGCTTCCTCCATGAGTCCCTCCCAGACCCCCGTCCAGAAGTCCGCTAGATGTGAACAATCCCATAGCCTATGCAGAAATGTCCCCCCTGGGACTCGCATCTCCTAGCGCACTCATCAGTGGCTGCCCTGCCCATCGTGTGTAGAAGCACTCTTATGTAACTGGACCTATGTAGCAGTGGCAACTGCACCAGTCTAAATCGAGCCCTGACTGACACTTCTCTGGGTGAACAGATTGTCTCTTCCCATTCCTCCTCCCTCGGTTCCCCGATGTCCGCCTCCCGAGCCTCCTTCAACTTCAGTAGGGCGCGTTGCTCATCAACTTGAGGTACAGGAGTGAGATCGCTTTTTAGAGGAGTGGTTCTGTCAACAGTCTATCCTCTAATGGGGAGACGTCTTCCAGCGGCTTGCCCCAATCCACAAGCACCCATAAAACATGTCTCAGTTGGTAATAGCTGGTGATACCAAAGCTTCAACTTTCTTGATGTTCAGAGAGAGAATTTCAGATTCACTGAAACAGGGCTCAGTCTTAGAGCACACATATCCTTTTATAACAACTTGGCAATGCAGACACATATCATCAAATAAATCCACAATCTCTCCCTTTAAGAAATACAAATCTAGGGCAGATTTGAGTTCTGTGACATTCTCTGGGGATACAGCTGCCTTTTTTTGATTACTTTTGGTCTTTAAATCGGACATGGCTGAATTAGTCTTAGGTTGCACTGAAATCTCCTATTTAAAGTCAGGGTGGCTTACCGAGAAATCACAGAAGCTCTGAAATTCATTAATCTGGTTACTGTAAAGCCCAACGGTCTAAGGTATCCTTTACCATTATGTACAACATGAAATAAGCAAATCTCCCAGTCTCTTTTCTTCCAGAACTTGGATTGCAGAAAATGAAATGGAAGCAGTGGTTCAAAATGTTGGAAAGTTGTTTTGTTGCTACTGATGCAGTTAAGTTTGATCCTATCAGGAAACAAGCCTTTTGTATAACTGTCTTGGCGCTGAAGGCCAAAGAACTTTTAATCATCTCCCAAGGTGTACTCATGAGACTGGTGAGATGGATGTGTAGTCAGAAGCTGTGAATAGATGGGAAACCTACTTTAAGGAGGACACTAGTATTCTTGTTGAACGTCACAAATTTTTCACTCGTCATCAAATGGAACATCAACCTATTCACAGGTTTCTTGCAGAGCTCAGAATTTAAGCTTCCACATGTGACTTTGATGGTAATCTTGATAATTATCTGTGAGATCAAATTGTAGTCAACTGTTTTGACAGGAGGCTCAAGGAGAAGTTAGTATGTTGCAGGAACTCTACTCTCAACAAGACTCTAGAGGTTGCTAAAGGCATTGAAAGATCTATCATAGTCGCCAAAGAATTAGCAAAAATTCAAGCATGTTTTTGAAGTTGAGACAGTGAATGCTTTTTTAACTAAAAACAAAAATGGATGAGTCATCATTTTTGGGTCAAAAGAAAATGGACAAGGGAGTTGTTTCTACTAATAAAGTGTGTTACAGATGTGGTTCCAAATCTCACTTAAATAGTTCCAAAGCTTATCCTGCTGTAGGGAAAAGTTGTTTGAAAAGTAAAAAGGTTGGCCACTTTGCAAACCCTCTCCAAAAGTGGTGTTAGTAAATGAGCAACCATCCAGTTCTGGTCTTGAGGATGAAAAGTATCCGAGCACGGTTAACAGAGTAGCGTTATCTATCAAGATGGTATTGTCTTCAAATTGTTCCAATAGGAGCGACCCAGAGTGCGTACCATAAAGATTGGGGACATCCAAGTTGGAAACACCGTCAATTCAGGATCTCCTGTAATGTTTGAAATTGATCACTTATACTTTAAAGAGTGGAGCTATGTTGATTCGCCATTGACATGTTAGGATTTTTTTCAGGAAAAAGTCACGTAAAAGGACAGAAACATTTTCACCAAGGTCTATGTAGCTAAAAGAGGCTACAATATTTTAAGTTAGTCAATCAATCAATCAGTGTTTTTTAAGCGTGACTACTCACCCATGACGATCTCAAGGCGCTGGAGGGCTGTAGGTCCTGATGGGCGCTGAGGTTCAATCAAAGAGACAGGTCTTGAGATCTTTCCTGAATTGGGTCAGCGCCGGGATAGCCTGAGGTGGAGAGGCAGGGTGTTCCAGGTTTTAGCGGCGAGGAGGTTAGAGAAGGATCTTCCTCTGGCCCTGGTCTTGCGGATCTGAGGGACAGTGGCGAGGGCTAGTTCGGCGGAGCGGAGGTGTCTGGTAGGTACGTGGAATGTGAGGCGGTGGTTCAGGTATGCTGGTCCAGTGTCGTGGAGGGCATTGTAGGTGTGTGTAAGGAGCTTGAACGTGACTCTTTTGTTGATTGGGAGCCAGTGGAGTTCTCTCAGGTGTTCGAAGATGTGGCTGCAGCGAGGGATGTTGAGGACCAGTCTGGCTGCGGTGTTCTGAACGTTCTGTAGTTTCCTGAGGAGTTTCTGGGTGACGCCTGCATAGAGTGCGTTGCTGTTGAGTCTGCTGCTGATGAGTGCATGGGTAACAGTCTTTCTGGCCTCAGTGGGGATCCATCTGAAGGTCTTTCAAAGCAGGCGAAGAGTGTGGAAGCATGATGAGGAGACAGCGTTGATCTGGTGGTTAATGGTGAGCGAGGAGTCCAGTATGATGCCACGTTTCGTGCGTGGTCCGTGGGTGTGTTGGGGGGAGTAGGGGGTTCCTAACACTGCGGGTCACCAGGAGTCTTCCCCAGCAGAGGTGTTGGGCCCCAGGATCAGGACTTCAGTCTTGTCTGAGTTGAGCTTGAGGCAGCTGTCTCTCATCCAGGTAGCGACGACCTTCATCCCATCGTGGAAGTTGTTTCTAACGATTGTGGGCTCGTTGTTGAGGGAGAGGATTAGCTGGGTGTCATCGGCGTAGGAGATGATGTTGAGTCGGTGATTCCTGACTATGGCTGCAAGCGGGCAATGTAGACGTTGAAGAGGGTCGGGTTCAGGGAGGAGTCCTGGGGGACTCCGCAGCGATCTCTGTGGGTTCTGAGAGGAACGGTGGTAGTCTGACTCGCTGTGTTCTAACGGTATGGAAGGAACGGATCCAGTCCAGTGCTTTGTCACGGATGCCAGCGTTGTGGAGTCTCATGCTTAGGGTGCGGTGGGAGACTGTGTCGAAGGCGGCTGAGAGGTTCAGGAGGATGAGGGCTGCTGTTTCTCCCCGGACGAGGAGGGAGCAGATGTCGTCAGTGGCGGAGAGGAGAGCAGTCTCGGTGATGTGGTTGCTTCAAAGGCAAGAGGAGTCTAGGACATGGTTGGCTTCGATGAACTTGGAGAGTTGGACTTTGATGGCCTTCTCGATGACCTTGGCTGGGAAGGGGAGCAGGTAGATGGATCTGAAATTCTTGAGGTCTGTCGGGTCGGCGGATGGTTTCTTCAGCAGGGGTTGATCTCGTCGTGTTTCCAGTCGTCAGAGAAGATAGCGGTCTCGATGGAGCAGTTGATTTATTTTTATTTTATTTATAAAGTTTTATATAGAGCGAACATGATCCCGAGGGATATCAGAGCACTTTACAATTGAGGGAAAGGACGGTAACAGTTGCAGTACATGTGTCAAATAGAAATACCAAACAGACACATATCAAATAGGGCTCACAGAACAAGAACGGTTACAAATACAAGGGGTCAACAAAGAATAAGATAATACCTGGAACATAGCGAAATAGGAGGGGAGCATATGATTGGAGAAAAAAAAAAACCCAAGAAAAGCTTTCAGCGCAGGGCTTAAAGGTGTAAGTCCAATGCATTAGAGCAGACGATCCAACACCCTATTAAGGTAAGAACTTGTTCATAAGGATTGTCATACATGAACCTTATCACAGAAATATGAGTAAACTCTTCCTGTCTCAAAGGGCCATCTAAAAGGCTCTGATATGCCCCCAACAGACTCCATACTTTCTTCCACTATAGGGAGGGTGGGAATTCTATAGTCTCACTGTTGGGTTTGGCGAACTCCTTAACAATGGTGAATCGTCAGAAAGATCACAGAGAATTTGGGATGGTTCTTAGGCCGGGTACTGCTTGCCGTATTTCTATGGTTTATGTGGGAGATTGTCAGAATGCGTCTCTAGGGGCGTTGTTGGACAGGCACAAGGCTTTGTTTGAAGACAACATGGGCACAGTGAGGGGTTTTGAACGTAGGATAATTTTAAAAACATCAACTCATTCTGGTGGCACATAAGGTTAGAAATGTCCTCTTAAGTATCAGGAAAGATGAGGGAACATCTGGACATGTTATGCAAGGAAGGGGGGGGGCTGGGGTCACTGAATCTGTTGATTCATCACAATGGATATCACCCATAGTGGTAGGTAAGAAAAAGTTTGGGGATTTGAGGTTGTGTGTGGATCTTGGGTCCTTGAATAAGAATAGCTTAGTGGACTGTTTCCCCCTCCCAAAGATTCAGGACATGCTGGCACAGGTAGGCAAGGCTAAAGTGCCTACCTTCGAATTTAGATTTGAGATCAGCCTGTCACCAAGTAGCACTCAGTGATGACTCCAAATCTCTTACCACATTCAACACCCCTTTTTGGTGCGTTTAGGTTCTTACACATGCCTTTTGGGCTGGCATCAGTTTTCTAGAAGTTGATGTACAATTTATTTTGTGATGAGCTGTGTTATGGCTTATCAAGATGATATTCTTATATTGACGGAGACTGTACAGGAATATTTCTTAATGCTTAGTAAGGTATTAAGTATTTTATTTGACAGAGGTTTTACTGTTAGGAACAGCAAATGTCAATTTTTGGTGATAGATGGAGTACTTGTGACATCACATTTCTGAGACTGGCATCAAATCGAAGTTGGGGTTGTTGGTAGCCATCAAAGACTGTGTTCCTCCAAAGGATGAGGATCAATTGTGAGCTATCCTTCTTTTTTTTTTAAATTGATCTTTATTGATTTCCAGCAAGTTATACAAATAAACTTCGTCCAACATACTATGCTTGGTTTTTCAGCACTGGTTACAGAAGCGGCTGTGGTGGAGTGTCACACATTAACTCAATACAGTAGTCTTGAACCAGAATTGTCAATTAATACCACAAGCATAACCTTTCTATACCCATCAGTTAAACTGCTGACTGCTCAGGGTTTACCGTACTCGATTGCCTAATGTTTGGGATTAAGGGCTGGTTACATGCCGTCGGGTGTGGGTGACCAGGTGCAGAATTAGGGGACGCTAGGAGGGGGGAGCCCCGTGATCCGCATGTGCGTGTGTGCTTCGCACACCCTACCAGTACAAAACGAGGGTGTGCGGGCGGTGAGGGTTCGCAATGTGTGTGGCGATTTCATGTCGTCCGATATTAAAAATGCAGGGTAAGGATATACAACTTAGTTTCAATGGCAGTCAGATATTCGTGCTATTGTGTGGGGTTGGCTCGTGGGGGTATCCCAGGTGTGTTGGATAAGTGTGTCTCGTGCTCAGCGACGAGTGCTCTGTGGAGATCCTGAAGCCATGATTGAATGTTGGGGCCCGCCTGTGACTTCCAGGACATAGCAATTCTGTGTTTTGCCAGCGCCAGTGCCAGGTCCAGGTCCAAGAATTTATTGAGTTTCTTACGTGATGCGCTGCGCTTCGTTATTCCTAACAGAAAATGTGGTCCCCGGGGTGTTATCAGGGTGCCCGCTGCCTCCTTCAGTGTACCAGCTACCCCATCCCAGAATGGCCAGAGGCGTGGGCACGTCCAAACCATGTGGGGGAATGTTGCTTCTGGGGTCAGGCATCTGGGGCACACATCAGACGAAGTAGGGTACATGCGTGCCAGCCTATGCAGTGTTAAGTACGTATGGTGGAGGTAATTGAATTGTGTGTACTTCAGCCTGGCATTCGATGATATAACTTTAGGGTGGCTTATGCATTGTGTCCATTGTTTGTCGGTGATGCTGACAGACAGCGCCGCGTGCCAGTATTCGCGCAACGAGGCCAGTATGGGTGTCGAGTCAGGTCTAAGTGAGTTGTAAATTGCTGTGATCGCCCGCCTACCCCATCCTTATGTTAAAAGGATTTGCAAAGGCTGAGACGTGGTGGGTTCGTTGCGAGTGTTGCCCCAAAGATGAAAGAAATGCTGTGACAGTGTGGTATGAAGCAAGAATGTCCCCGGTGGTATCCCATAGCCGTCCATCAGACCCGTGAAGTCCTGTAATTGCGAGTCTGCAAACAGGTCTCCCCAAGTGTTCAGACCCACTTCTCTCCAGGCCTCGAGCTCTGGGCGCTTATGGCAGGTATAAGTTCCGGGGAGCTCCTCCAGCGGCACGTTTGGAGCAAATGGCGCGTGTTGGCCATTAGTTAGCACATATTTTAGCCAGCAGCGCCTTGCTGCCAACATTAATAAATTGCCCTGTTTTTTTTGTATCGCGGTGGCAGAGCCCGACGGCCACTCGATCATGGCTGGCTGTCGCAGTGTCATCGCCCAGGGGGGAAGTTTTGCCAAATGACTGTCCGCTAGCCACCTCATGGGCCACTGTAGCTGTGCAGCTGCATAGTAGTGTTCGTAGTTCGGCGCCCATAGGCCCCTTCAGATAGGGGGAGATACAGTTTGGGGAGTGTCACTCTAGATCTTGAGCCCCCCATATCAGGGAGACAAGGAGTGATTCCAGGTCTGTAAAAAACTTGCACGGTAGTTGATAGGGGAGCGTCGAAAAGAAGTATAGGAGCCGAGGGAGTAGGAGCATCTTGAAGATGGCGATCCGCCCCATAGGTAATGAGGGTAAAACCCGACCAGAATGGAAGGGCTGCGTGGGCCCTAGCGATCGCCCTTCTCAAATTACCGTCTATGAGATCCACCTGGGAGTGGTAAAATAGGACACCCAAGTATCTAAAGGTGTCAAAGGCCCATTTCAACAGCGTACGAGGTAAAGCATATCTCTGATCCTCAGATAGCAGCTGCATTGGGAACACTGCCGACTTGGGCTAGTTAACCCGTAGGCCCGAGACACTGGCATGGTCATCCAGTAACCCCATTAATCCCTGCAGAGCTGCAATCTGGCCGCGCAAGTAGATCAACGTGTCATCTGCGTAAAGAGAAACTATGTGCCACTGACCGTATGCTTGTATACCCCAGTCTAATACCCTATGACGCAGTTTGCACGCAAGGGGCTCCATAGCTAACGCAAATAGAATGGGTGATAAAGGGCACCCCTGTTTTGTGCCGCGTTCTATTGCGAACAATGGGGAAATGATACGGCCGGTCTTGACCCTGGCCTGTGGCTTTGTATATAGTATCTTCACCCACCTCATAAATTTAGGGCCTATGCCAAAATTAGCCAATACTGTTAATAAATATTGCCATCCGAAGGTGTGGAATGCCTTTTCAATGTCTAGCGCAGCTATCCAAGGTGTCGCATTTTCCGACCGGGCCCACTCTAGCAATTTAAATAGGCGGCGAAGGTTCAGGCCAGTGTTCCGACCTGGAATAAATCCATTCTGGTCCTCGAGTACCAGCATCTGCACTGCATCGAGTAGCTGATTGGCTAAAATCTTTCCCAAGATTTTATAATCAGAATTGAGAAGGGACAAGGGGCGGTAGGAGCCCATCTGGAGTAGGTCCCTGCCCTGTTTGGGTAGCACGACCAATACTGCCTCACGCAAGGAGGGCGGGAGTTCCCCCCTTTCGAATGCTTCTTCATACATGATGGATTACCGGGGAATGAGATGTTCGGCATAAGTGGAGTAGAATTCCGACGGCCATCCGTCTGCCCCCGGAGCTCCTGCCAGTGGCTAATTGTTTGATAGCATCTGAGATTTAATCTGTGGAGATAGGATCTTCGAGCAGTGCATATTGAGTTTGTGTAACCTGTGGGAGATGAACGTGGGATAAAAATTGCCAAATGAGTGAGGGGTCCTCAGTTTTAGGAGCTTGATATAGGGAAGTATAGTAGCTGTAAAAGGAATCGCTTCCTGGGTGTTAACTAAGCGGTCATCAGTCGTGTATATCGCCGTGATGGGGGGTTGTGAAGTGTCGGTTTTTAGTAGCCATGCCAGCATTTTGCCCACTTTGTCCCCTTCAGTGTATCTCCGGGTCAGATATTGTTTATAGTCTAGTGCACAAAGGCTGTCCAATGTCTCTTTGTATACAAGTCGAGCCTTAGAAAGCAAGGGAATGATGTGTGGGTCTGTAGGGGAAAGCCGTTCACAATGCTAAACTTCAGCCTCATGTCTGTGAAGTTCTTTCTCGAGTGTCATGCGGGAACCGTAAACCGTTTTAATAGTGTGTCCGCGGAGAACAGTTTTGAATGCGTCCCACTCTATTCCCACACTCAATGCAGAGCCTGTGTTTGTCTGAAAGTACATGTCAATAGATTGCGTCAGAGTAGCGCGAAACACTGCATCATCAATTCTGTCCAGAGAGTCTATCTTTTCCTTAGTCTTTCGGGCAAGATCTGCCCTTCGCAAGCCCAAATGTTTGCCTTGCCTCAGATTTAAAAACATCAGTCTTACACTCCAACTTAATTTCTAACTAGAGTATCTGCACCATTTTCTTTCCATTTTGTAATTGTCTACTGCTTCTTCCACACTGAGCAAATCTGCATCTTCCTGGGTGGTTTGGCTTTTAATTTAGTGGGGAATTTCTAGTAGGCTGCAAAGCCATCTTCTCAAATTTGCTACTGGAGTTAGGCATACCTGGATGTATTAATAAAGTCTTCCTTCATGAGCCAGCATTTGCTCTTTAGTTTCGCCTTGACTAAGATCAATTCTTGGGTTGTATATTGTGTATAATAAATAACAGCATACGCTGCTTATCCTTGGCACATTGTTATCTAACTTCCCATGTATGTACAGCTTGTTCATCTGTACTAGTTATACAACTGACAGGAAAGGAGTTTACCTTCTCTACAGGTTAGCTCCGACTCGAGGCCTTCCAGTTTAACGCAACTTGCTGTCTAGGTTGTTTTGCCAACTTACATTCAAGTAAAAATCTTCTTGTCGGCTTACTTCCCCCCCCCCCCCTGTTTTCATATTTGCATTTGTCTCTTTCCTGCATTTCCCACAGGATCACCACTATATTCTCTTACTTTTTAATCAACTTGGCAATCCTATAATTTCAGTAGGTTCATCTACGTTAATACACTCTTTTATTTTGTGGGCATTTTCAGGGTGGTCTCCGTGTTTATCTCTCTGTATACAAGTCTTCTCTGCAGAATAGTATGATCTGTTCCTAACATTTCTAATGCTCGAAAGACACTGTTGCTTCTCTCGCTTACTTTCTCCATGGGTTGTGGTTTCAGAAATGTCTAGATGACCTTGGTATCTCACTGTTGCACAGCCCTCCCACAGTACTCCTCATATCGTTCTTTTTATCTACTACTATCCCATCCCATACATTTCTGCACCTCTTGATTGCCAGCTGTGCTGACTCATGATCTACGATAACTCTAGAGTCTTTGGTGCCCTTGAACTCCACCTCCAATTCCATTTTCATAATGTCTGCCAATGTTTACCATGTACTGCACCTATTTCGACTTTCAGAGTGTCACATCTTCCGCATTTACTCAGCATCTTCAAACTCGTGCTCCCTCAGTCCTATTAGTTTGACATGCAGCACAGCATGGAATAGTTCTGTTACAGTCTTTCACTTCTTCACCAATCTGGCTTTAATACCAAAGGTTTGAAAGTTGATCTGTCGGATGAAGTGTAGGGGTCTTAATCTTTGATCAAGGAGTCACAAATATATAATCATTTACAAAAGGAGATGGTGTTCATGATTTTAACAATTCAACATGCAGCAAATTATCCTCATCAGTATGACATTTGGTAACGGCATAATTTACCTAACCCAAACAGTTTTTTTTATAAAAGGCAGTTTTTCCCAGATAATAACAAACTCTCGGTCATGTCATTGAAAAAAGCCAACGTGTCATGCACCCCAGCTGTGGCTGTTGCACTGGGCTTGAAAAAAGGTTTTGACATGGTATCTTGGACTTTTCTGCAGGCAGTACTTGACAGATTCTCGCTAGGATATAAATGCACTCAGGTAGTTAAGCACTTTACAAGAAACCCTGTTTAAGACTTAGCGTCAATCGAAACTTATCCAAAAGTGTCACTCTAACAGGAGGCAAGACATGACTGTCTCCTATGCCCATGATATTTTACTAATGATTGAGCTCCTTCTAATCTCTATCAGAGAAAACAAGAAAATACATAACATCCTATTTACATTTTTTTAAATAAATGTTAGCAATGGGGTCTCTAGTTGGCAGGTTGTTACCGTGTCCAAATAGGGACCCTTCTTCCTAGTCAGGGTAAGGGGGATGCTCTTTTAAAATAATCCCTTCTCACCCCCTTGGTAGCTTGGCACAAGCAGTCAGGCTTATCTAAGAGGCAGTGTGTTAAGCATTGCACATAACATACATTAATACAGTGAAAACACTACAAAAGGACACCACACCAGTTTTAGAAAAAATACCTAATTTATCTGTGTAAAACTAGACCAAAACGATAAAAAAATCCAACATACAGTTATGTAAAAGTACACATAAAGCAAAAATAGACTGTAAAAACTGTTCCTTGAAGTGGATAGCTCCGTCCGGGGCTACCGTGGCGGTGTGGATCAACAAATCCCACTGTTCCGGCCGACGCAGTGGTGCAGCCCGGTTGTGGTATCAGAAGACCCTTTAAACAGTACCTTTTTGTCCAAGCCGAACGCCGCGGTGTGGCCCGGTGGCGGCGGGCGTCAAGGCGGCGGTGTGAATCGGAGCGGTGCAGCGTGCATTGCCCTCAGGTCGCGGTGCAGGCAGCAGCTCGGTGGCAGTCGTCCAGCGGCATTGCTGAGACCAGGGCTGCGGTGCAAAGTGGGGCGCTGCTCGTTGTGGTGATGACTGTCACGGTGCAAGCAACGACGTCCGTCGAAGATCGGTGGTCATTGGGGCTGGCGTCGGTGGGCCGAGGTTGCGGTGTGGGGCGGTGCTTCGTGTAGCTTACGAGCAGGGCCCCCAGACCACTGTAGCAATGTCAGCTGGCAGCATCGTCGTCTGTGATGCCATGGGGAAAGATGTGAAAGGGAGGCGGTACGGAGTGTGGTGGCCACAGGTCACGGTGCAAGCAGTGGCTCAGTGGCGGCGGTCATTGTGAGACCAGGGTTGCGGTGCGAAGTGCAGCGGTTCATGTCACGGAACCGCCGGCTGCCTTGGTGACGACGTTGGGTTGCAGTTTCCCTCTGTGGCAACTGAGACACGCGGTCCCAGAGGCGGTACCCAGAGGAAGGTGAAGTCTTTGCTGTTCCAGAGTCGTCTTAAACAGGGGTCAAGCTCTCCTTCAAGCCCTTGGAGACATTCAGAAAGAAGACTGCAGGAAGTTTAGTCCTTTCTCTGCCCAAGACAGAAGCAGCTACTGCAGGCCAACACAGCAAAGCAAAGTGGTAGTCTCTTATTACAGCTTCTCCAGCTCTTCTTCTTGGCAAGTTCCTTGATCCAAAGAGTTCTAAAGTCCTGGGGTCTGGGCCCCAATATTTAAACCACATTTTCTCTCTGTGGCAAGGGTCTCTGAGCCCAGTCCAAACTAGTTCTTCCCTCTCTGGCCGGGCTTCACTACAGGAGGTGGAGACAGCATTGTGCAGAGGAAATACTGCCTATTTATGTGCTAGTGAATGCAGACCAGGCCTATTCAGCTCAACTACGAGTCACCCAGGAAAAGCAGGACACACCTCAACCCCCCTTGTGGCTATCTACAGTGAATGCACATCCCCAGCCCCTGTCACTCCAAAACCAGACAGTCAATACACAAACCAGCAGAGGCACACAGAATTGGTAAACAAGAACATGCCTACTTTCTAAAAGTTTGAGAAACAACACAATTGCCAATGCTGATATTTACTAGATCCTTCTTTGTTCACAATCACACGTGACACTCATAGTGACTATAAAAATTCAATTTTATTTTTATTTTCTCAATATTTCTTTTAATTTAACTTTTTTCTTTTGTTCGTGTTTTTTAAGAATTCAACATAAATTCATGAGAACCACATAACAATGACATTACATATTTATATTAATGACTCACTAATCACATAAATGACATCACAATACATCACGTTTCTTATATACCTTATAAAAGTCGAAAAATGAACTAGCTCTAGTTCCAAAACACAAATTATATTAACGAAAAAAGAAAGGAAAAGAAAAGAGAAAGCTCAGGCTGGGGAGAGGACAGATCTGGACTGTTTTTTCTTGTGTTCAAAAAACTCTTCAAAAACAGCATTACCCCACTAAGGGCTCTTGCCAAACATTGTGTAACTCAGGTAACCAAGATTGCTCAACAACCATGAATCCTACAGGGAAAGAGGTTAACCTGGTAAATTATTTTAATAAACATTTGTTTGGACAAGAAGTGGTCTACGCGTTTCGAACCTCATATTGAATTTTAGGTGGGGTTCTCCTCCGGACCAGGAACGAGCTTGTGTATAAAAGCTTGCACCCCAAGGTGTCTGTCACTTTCTCTTTGGACCGGTGATTACCGATACAACTTTATGAATTTCCGGACAATCGTGGCTCATGAAACACGGTCTCAACTCTATGTGAATCATTGATGGAGCGGGGTTATTTCTGCTCAGAAGGCAGGGGGATCGACTCTTGGGCACACCGTGTGTCGTGTTGGCCTTTTATGCGAACAGGTTCTCGACCCTTTTTGAATCACTGGTGGAGCGAGGTTGCTCAGAAGGCAGAGGGATCGGTTCTGATTAGTCTGTGCTGAAAATTTAAGGTTATGGTTTCTTAAGCAGAACTCCATGCGTCTTTTCTTTTGAGTGTATATTGCTGAAAACTTTATGCTCCGTCAGTCTCTTCCGCCCCAAAGGTTCGAACCTTATATAAGAAACGTGATGTATTGTGATGTCATTTATGTTATTAGTGAGTCATTAATATAAATGTGTAATGTCATTGTTATGTGGTTCTCATGAATTTATGTTGAATTCTTCTTCAAAAAACACGAACAAAAGAAAGAAGAAGTTTCTGCTGGTATTCCATATTTGATTACCAAGCCCAAGTGAGGACGGCGCGTATCCCAGTTTGATAGAGTTTGTACTAACAATCAATATCTGTTTTTTGTTCTAATTGTAAAGACAGAACCGAGGATGCCTGTAGAAAATATTTTAACGAAATGTCAATACAAGTGACAAGATGGGCATGTCGTTAATGTGCATGAATCTTAATCCTGATGTGACACATATGTATGTGTTACCGATAAATGCTAATAAAAATTGGTTAAAAAGTGCATAGAAAACAGTGCAGGAGAAAATCAGAGGAATAAGGAGGTACCATCGATGGGGTAAAAAGGCGAATACAATGGAGACAAGGATCTCTGGGGGATGTGTGGAAGCACTAGAAGGCACAGCAACTCAGAAGATAAAAATAAGTGAATGGACGGAACAGGGCTAAATTCCAATTGAATTAATCTGTAGCTCCCAGTTCTTTTGGCTGCACTAGGTCCAGGAGGAGTCGAAACTTTTTCAAGTCCATGTTCAGAGACAATAGTGAAACAAAACTATATACATGTTGGGTTTTAGAATTGGGTTGATGTCAGACCCTTGTTTGAGTGATAATAAATAAGCTGCCTCAAGTATCTTAAGTTTAAAAGATTAGACTTTCTACAAATCGGGTGGCCATCTTGGCTTGGGATAAGTCTGAGGGATGAATGTATATGGGGCAGACTTTTTGGCTTGGGATGGATTTCTGATTTAGTGCAGATTGAAAGATCATCTTGTCTTGTGAGACATCCTTAACAATGATTGCATATGAAGTCCCCTTCTTGGTTTAGGAAGGATCTTTGGGCTGGGTGTTGGTGCCATTTTAGTCAGAGACAATCATCTCTAGCAGTGCTCTGTGACCCAGAAGTATCTTAGTCTGTAACACTGCCTTGAAAAACCGAACAGATGTTGACACATAATTGTGAATTTTTTTCTTAGAAATTTTGAATGAGCTTTTCAAGAAGCATATATAACTTTATTTTGCTGATTTTACTAATCTGCTTCTTATGCCATGTGTACTTGCCAAGTTAATTATTTCGTTTTCCATGCTTTCTCCCTTATCAGCTATGCAAATAGTGCCTCTAAGATTTTTAAGAAGGCTGAGGAATGCAGGTTGGACAGAGATGAAGAAAAGGCGTATATCTTCTATATGAAGTACTTGTCTGTTTTAGAACTAATCAAATCAAGACCGGATTTCAAACATTACCAGGTACAGATGTGCTTACACTTGAATGTGCAATTTCAACAGTTACATTTTGATGTTCCAATGTACCATTATATATTTATTTACAATTGACTATGAAATCAATATTTATTATTTTATTAAGAATGTCGGAAGAAAGAGGAACCTGCTCAGTCATTAGTTTTCACTTCTGCATGCAAAAGGGTGTACTACCTTTGAAAGTGTGCTTGAGCTGCAGTTGCTTACCACGTCACAGAAAGGTTCATTATAGGGTTAATTTCCTAAGGCTAAATTGACTGTTTAGCATGTTGTGGCTCTAAAATCTTTTTAAGTGTATTGTACCTTATTAAATTAACTCTTAGAGAGCAATACAAATAGTTTTGACCTTGTTAGCGACTTAAAGGCATAAACAAATCTTGGTTGATAAGAACATTGTTTCTTTATCATTATTCTGTAGTATTTCCATATGTCACAAGAACTTTTCAATTGTATGGTTTCTTTGTTTAATAGAGTGCCAGATGGGAATGAAAGGTGTGCATTGTAGTAATAACACACATAATAATAAAATACACTATGACATGTTAAGAAATGTTATTATTTTTTCTGAAAATATTCTTTTATCATGAAGAAGTTTGATAGTTGCCTTTTGTTTATTCTGAAAATCCAGCCTTAAATCTTAAAACAAGTTTGTGAGGTCAGTCTTGCATGTAGATGGATGCTTTTCTCACGGTCTCTTGCATCTGTCCATTTTTAGGTCTCGCCTGAGCCAGCGCGCATGCGCTGCTCTGCGAGGCATTTAGTAAGGGCTTTTGAGCTCTGAACACACGCTCGTGCGTGTGCTTTTTTTTTTTTTATTAGCCCGCAATTGGCCTGTGCATGCGTCTTTTTTTAAAAACACAGCACGCAATTGGTCCAAGGTGGGTGATTGTCCCGCCTTGTTTGTTCCATGGCCTAGGGTCCTCGGGAGCGAGCATTAATACCATCTGTTTCCAATTATCGCGTTGGCGTTAATTGGAAACAGATGGTGCTCGCGTTTTTTTCTTGTTTTCCTTAAGAATCAACCTTGTGGTAGCTATAAACACTGCCTCGGGCTAAGTCTTTGAAAATGGAGACTACACCAGGCGTCACAGATTTACCTGGATTTTCCTTTTTTACTTTGTCAATGTTCCCAGGCAAATGTTAGTAATATTAGCACATGTGCACATTTTTCTTTTCTATCTTAACCAACCCTTTTATTTTTTAAGTACATTAGGGTGATGAAAGAGTGTTGACAAAACATCACGTTCCCAGCCTGGAGCCTGAACGCGAGCCCGCCCCTAAGGCCCCGTGACCTTTTAGAGTGTGTTGTATTGGGCATTGAGGCCCCAGACCTGTTATCCGACTAACCCGCCATCAACGATATTGTTAAGCGATGTTGTGACTTTGGGCGCCAGAACCTTTTTTTTAAAACAAAATGTGCATGTACGCATTCCCTAGAACATCATTTATACATATGCAATTCTTAATCTATTCATGTATCCAACGATATTGTTGAGCAATGTTGTGACTTTGGGCGATAGAACCTTTTTTAAAAACAAAATGTCCATGTACGCATTCACCAGAACATCATTTATAGATATGCAATTTTTAATCCATTCATGTATCCATCCATCCATTCTCCCACACATCCATTTGTGTTTTATTTTGAGCATGCATTTATCCAAACATCCTTCCAAACACACTCTCCTATACAGGCATCCACCAATAAGCACAGTCAGGGAGCATTTATCCATCCTTTTGCACTCACTTTACCATTTAACCGCCCATGCATCAATCATCCATACATTCAACTGTTTTCATCATCCAAGGCATTCGTCTGGTCCTGCAGGTATCCATCCGTTATTTTATATAGATTTTGGCTTTCACTTATCCACCCGTGCATGTACGCATTCACTAGAACATTATTTATATACATGCAATTTTTAATCCATTTATTTATCTCTCCATCCATTCTTCCTCCCACCCATCCATCTGTCCATTATTCTGAGCATGCATTTATCCAGCCATACTTCTAGACCCAGACACACTCTTCTATACAGGCATCCATCAATCCATTAATGTATTCATTCACCAGAGCATCCAGCTATCCCATGCAATCTACCATCCACACTTTTGGGCCTCCATCTTTTCTCGCACCCATCTATGTTTCTGGTTACGAAAGCCTTGAATTAATCTTTAAGTGTTCGCCCATTAAACCATGCTAGATTTATGAAACTTTGGCACTGTCTTGCTATGCCTGAATGCTTGTTTTTTGGCGAGTTTACAAAATATCCCCAGCTTTAAGAGTTTGGAGAGCTTGAGAAAGTATGTGGCTTAACTGTTAGAGCTGCCAACTTTGGAACTGGGCAACCAGGTTCGAGTTTGAGTGGGCGTAATATCTTGTGTTTCTTGGCAAATAAATCCCTTAATCGCCCGTGCCTACCCAAAAAAATAATGCATCCTTGTGTAACGTAACTGGTGCTTATGAAAGGGCTCCAATACCTTTGTGTCGAGTTTGCGCAAAAACATCACTTTCCCAGCCTGCAGCATGAACGCGAGCCCGCCCCCAAGGCCCCGTGACCTTTTAGCGACATAATTACACTATACTCAAACAACTTAAAAACACTCCACATATTACCACTCAGTACCACATAATTACCAGGCACATAATTACACTCTACTCAATGCAACTTCAACACACTGCACATACCACTAAATAACACATAATTACAAGCCACATAATTACACTCTAATCAATGCAACTTGAATACACTCCACATATTACCACTCAGTGCCACATATTTACACAGCACATAATTACACTCTAATCAACACAACATAAACACACTCAATATAATAACACTCAGTGCCACATAATTACACACCACATATTTACACTCTACTCAATGCAACATACATACACTACACATAATACCACTAAGTACCATATCATTACACGCCACATACTTACACTCTACTCAATGCAACATTAATACACACCACATAATACCACAGACTGCAACATAATTAAATGCTGCATAATTAAACTGCACTCAATGCAACATACACTCGAAACAACACTAAATGCCACATACTTACACACCACATAATTAAACACTACTAAATACAACATACACACCACACAATACCACTCAGTGCCACATAATTATATACAACATAATTACACTACGCTCAATGCAACATACACTCCAAACAATACCACTCAGTGACACATAATTATATGCTACATAAATACACTACATTCAATGCAACAAAGTACAAAAAAATAGAAGACATTTTTTCATTAAAATCTTTTTTTAAATAATCTTCAGTTATATATAATATCATCTTCATTTCTATAAAAATAACAAAAATGATTAACACTTTTTATTATAACTTTTCAACATTATGCACAGCAGCCACAATACTCTACAACATAGCCAAAAATTCAGCCTAAACACATAAAGTCCCAAAGGCGAGACCTATTGGCTATGCCAATGCTTGTTACTAATTCCTACTGCAATTGCGAACCTGAGAATGATGTGTGCAGTTTCATAAGATAGGTGTGCAATTTCATAAGATAGGGGGAGAAAGTGCGAGCATGAATATTTCTTCAAATCCCATAAGTGTGCCTACATATCCAGGAAAAGTAAATTCTGCCTTCCAATATACAAAACAAGTGGGTACAATGTTGCAGGTGGGTTTTGCTGGCTTAACACTTTCTCTGTGTTCCTGTAGCTGTTATGCCACTAAAGTAGGCCAAAACCGAGAGACTGTAGATGGAAAGAGGCTGCAAAGGGGTACTTTCACCTTAAAGCCTAGCTGGACCACTGCGTGTAGTGGTGGCATCTAGGTTAAGCACGTCATTGGGCACAATATGAAAGCACAGCCTCCATCAAACAGTGAACTATTACACAAGCTGAGATGATCATTACATTTTTAGGTCGAGCCTAGAGTAGCGCGCAAGCGCTGCTCTGCGAGACTTTATGTAAGGGGCATCAAAAAGCTGACCACACGCTCGTGCACAATGGCCTTTTCCCTGCGGTTACCCGCAGGGCCGCCATCTGTTTGCAATTATCGTGCCCAGACGCGGGCGCGATAATTGAAAACACATGGGCATTGTGCACGAGCGTGTGGTCAGCTCAGCAGGCTGCCGCACTCGCTCGCCCCCGCTCCTCTCTGACGCTGCCGACGTCCAGCGCTTCACTTGTGCTGACGCTGCCTCCCTCCTCCCTCCTCCCTACTCTCTTTTCTCTGCTGCAAGCAGGCAGCCGACTTCCCTTCCCCGAGTTCAGCTCTCGCTACACTGTTCAGTGTCTCTGTGCCAGGCCTCTTGGGAGCCATTGTGCCCCCTGTGCTGCTGCTTATTTTAATTGTTGCTGCTGCTTATTTCGTTTAAGCTCTTCCCAGCTTCGTGTCAGCCACGCAGAAGCCTCGCACTTACCCTTCCTTCCTCGCCCGGATCCGGCTGTGGGACAGGATCTTGTCATAATAGGCAGAGGAGTCCGCGGGCTCAAAGACGGACAGTAGCACAATGGCACACACTGGCAGGAAAAGCATCTTCATGGTGTAGTCTCCCCTGTGCCCATGGCTCGTCACAAAGGAGAACTGGCAGGAGACGTGCGGAGCCCCTCGGTTATATCCCAGCTCCGGGGGCTGTGGGAGGGCTGCGAGGAACAACCTGAGACCGGCCCCAACCCCCAAGGAGCGGCAGCGAAGACCTCCGCGCGCCTGAGTCAGTGTGAGGGATGCTGCTGGTAGGGAGACATCGTCCTGCCCGGGACCGCTGCAGAGCCTGACATGGTGCTTTAAGACGGAGACCCCCTTCTTCATCGAAGTATATGACACCCCAAGACGGCGAGCCCCCCTGACATCTAAGTAAATTACATTCCAAGACGGAGAGCCCCTTCGCATCTCAGTAAATGACATCCCAAGATGGAGAGCCCCTCACATCTCAGTATATGACACCCCAAGACGGAGAGCCCCGCCCTCGCATCTCAGTATATAACGCCCCTCACTTCTCACTTTATGACACCCCAAGACGGCGAGCCCCCCTCGCATCTCAGTATATGACACCCCAAACCGGCGAGCTTCCCTCTTTTCTCAATATGACATTTCAAGACGGCGACCCCCCCGCCCCTCACATCTCAGTATTTAACATCCGTTTTTAAAACTAGTAAAAACGACTGTGCGTCGGTTGGCGCCATTTTATGTAGTGAGATTTTGTTAAAACACTTTGAAGTGGTTATCTCAAAGTGTGTTTTTTATGAGTGGCACTTTAAAAGCATTCAACAACAGTTATTTCAACATTCGAATAGTGTGGTCTCTGCTGTCGGAATGGACGCTCTGGTCCTTGGATACAGCTTCGGGACATCCCACTGAAGGGCAGTGTGTACATGCAGTCAGCGCGAGGAGTCTTATTCCTCTGTGAGGCGGGAGCGCGCCAGGAGTGAATAGGGTCGGTGGCTGTGAGAGTTCCCTTAGCTGGATTTCTTCTCCCCTCCTCCCTCCATCCATCCCACCACAGAGTGCTTAGGATAGGCCACCAGTCACATAATGCACTCGGATCCAATTGGCTGGTGTATGGGTTGCTTGTAAATCATTAATTAATTATAGTGATGTCACTTTCAATGAATGACTTTTGCAGAAAAGATTTGAAAAAAAGAAAAAAACACTACGGGCCAGGAATTTTATGTGTGTCCTGTTCTTGACAGGCAAAAAGGCCAATCTTGAATGTGGCCCCTCCCCACGTGTGGGCTGCTGTTTAATTTTATGGCTCACACCAGTCATCACGGCTTGTGTAAAAGTGTGCATACTCAATATGTTTTTACAAGCTTGGGTGTAGAATATTAAGTCGTCAGTGAACTCCAGTTCGTTATACAAAACAGACTCCCGAACACACACACCTTTGCTTTGCATGCATTGCCATGCACACCAAGGTGTGGATGCAGTTGCATGCACGTTCGGATGCTTCATCCTTCAGATTAAGCTGTGATTACAACTTCTGGTTATCTAATTCAGTCCTGATAGCATGAGGACAATGTATTAGAGTGCAAGTAACAAACACCTGTCTCCGCGTATCTGCACAGCTAGCGTTTTATTGCATGATATCAAATTGCACCTGTGCCTTTTTCGGTTACTTTCCTAAGAAAAAATAATGATATGTGATGTCATGATAATCGTGCATCTCCTTTGTCAATCGCAAACCTTTGATTATGTGATGTCATATCGCAAACGTAGGTCCTTTTTCTAGCCACGATCATCAGAATGTTTGCTTGCACGATGTCATAATCCACTGTCCCTCTCATGACCGTATCTTTTAAAATTTTTGGTGATATCACAATGCACCACATTCCCTCGGGGCACCTTTGTTTTAGTGTTTGTGAATATATGATGTCATAGTGAACAGTATTTCCTTTCCCATCTCTTACACTGCTGGATTGTGTGATGTCATAAGACATCGACCCCCTCATGATGGCATCTTTTAGAATGTTTGACTGTGTGATGTTACAATGCACCACAGCCTCTCGAGGCACCTTTGAGCTAGTATCTGTGAGTATATGATGTCATAGTAAACAGTATCTCTCCTCCCGTCTTTTACACTGCTGGATTGTGTATGGTCATAAATTATCGTCCCTCCAATAACAAGATCTTTTAGAATGTTTGAGAATGTGGTGTCCCAATGCACCACAGACTCTCAAGGCACCTTTGTTGAATAATGATGTCATAGTCAGGGCCATTGGAATTATGCAATTGTGTGGCTGTGGCGATTTTTGCAGGATTAAAGATTTGTTGCAGATTTTAACAATAAAATGGTTGTTTTTAGCTCGGACAGTTCAAAAGTTACTAAAAATGCAGTGACACGTGCTGCCACGCAGTGGAAGGCCCTTTGCAAAGCTGGACAGGTCACCTTTCTGTTGGTTATTTCTATGCTTGGGTATTAAACTAGTACTAACGAGGTGCAGGGAATGCCCAGACAGTGTTTCCAAGTTTAAAAATATCAAAATCATGAAGTAATACTATCACAAAATGTGCCACCTTTGCCTCTTCTTTGCCACAAAATTTACTCAACCCTGCTGCATAATTTAGCCCTCTCCTGCCGCATAATTCCAGTGGCCCTGGTAAGAGTGTACAGTATGTCCGCTCCCGTCTTTTACACTGCTGGATTGTGTAAGGTCATAATGCACCCTCCCTCTCATGACCGCCTCTATTAGAATGTTTGAATGGTATCACAATACAGCACAGCACATCGAAGCATGTTTGTTCCAGTGTTTGTGACTATATGATGTCATAGCAAACAGTATCTCCTCCCCGTCTTTTACACTGCTAAATTGTGTGATGTCATAAATTGTGTGATGTCATAATGCACCGTCGCTCCCATAACACATCTGTTAGAATGTTTGTGAGGTATCACAATGCGGCACAGGACCTCGAAGCATGTTTGTTCCAGTGTTTGTGACTATGTGATGTCAAAGTTAACAGTATCTCCCTCCCATGTTTAACACTGCTGGTTCATGTGATGTCATAACAAACTGTCCCTCCCATAACAGAATCTTTTAAAAAGTTCGACTGTGTGATCCCACAATGCACCACACAATGGTTAAATACTTATAAAGCCCCAAAGGCGAGACCAATTGCATTGCAAATGCTTGTTTAAGCCCTGCACGTGCAAAGGAATGAAAATTGTCTAATTCTGGTGCTGAAGATTTCAATTAGCATTTTTCATATAAAATCAGGTTTAATGGAAGTGATGATGGCATTAGCTATAATGAAGTCTGTGGTGATGTTCTTGGAAGAGGCCCAAAGGCATTTAAGTCATTCCTAGGCTCTGCTCCAGCTACATTATGTCCAAAAGTAACGCCATGTGGAAATCCTTGAAAACAAAACATGAGCTTAAAAGCTTCTTTTTCTGAAATATTGTAGTAATTACTTCAAGAAACCTATTAAATTGAAGCATTAGTATATATTTCCTGAGGTTCAGCTGTTCGACACACATCTTACCACTCTTCTGTCAGCATGCTGACTGAGCCAGGACTTAGAGGGGAAAGTAAAGAATAACGTTCTAAGCGCTGGTTTGCATCATGTGGAAAATACACAGTGATATGCTAAACGGATATGACACATATCTCATTCTTATATAAACAAACATCTTATATAAAAAGAAATGAACAAACTATAGTAGCCAGTAAAAGGAAATACAACATTTGTGTAAGAATACAGGGCCTAAATGGAAAAAATAAATCAGCAATGTAATTCTGTGAAAACTGTGTAACACACCATCTGTAAATGTGAAACATTACTTTATATAATTTTCAATCCAAACTGCTGACTCGGTTTCCTAGTTCTGCGAGGTTTTACCTGCTCGATATCTCTGTTCAAATTTTTATGCCACCACTTTCCACCCACCTTTACTATAATTTCACCAGCTTTTTCATTCTTTCCTCTGGGACCAAATTTGGATAAACCTTGCAACACATTCTTGGGTTTCTTTATACACACTTATTCACTTACTTTGTATTTAATTGCTGGTTTTAGCATGTTGATAGTCAAGTCTTACTTTTGAATGCACTTGAGCTTTTTTGATGGTACTAGAAAAACACTCATTTACTTTTTTCCATATCACTCTCTCTCTTTTTCTAATCCCTTATCCACAACTGATTTAACTCAGAATACTCTTCAAGAGAAAAAGACTGAGGTAACCAGTAGCACTGTTTTGTGCTTCTATATCAACACAACGTAGATGTCAGTAGAGACTTACCACAAGCAATAATCTACTGGAACACATTCTGAAACCAAACGATTAACTCTTTCGGCTAACCCATTAGATTGGGGTGATAAAGCGAGAATCTCCTTTCTAAGAAAGCAAACATTTTATTGAGATGGACTGTACACCGGTATCTGACACTAATTCAGAAGGAAAATCTTCTGTACTGAAAATTTCGGAGATGAAATCAATCACCACATCAGTACTAGCCTCAGCTGTAAACTTAATTTCCACCCACTTGGAGAAATTATCGATCAAGAACTATGGCGTAGGGGGTGCTAGAGGGCACACGGCTAGATGGCTGCGCATTAGTGCAGCTCCGCCGGCCGTGTTATCAATCCGCCCATAATCCTGCTAATTGACGAGGCAGCGTGACACATCCGAAGAGGTACGGTGCTAGCAAGTGCCAAGGTACCAGGCGGAGCTGTCGGGTGCCCTGCTGGTCGAGCGGCGAGAGAAAAATGAGCGAGGTGAGGCGGCTGCGGTAAAATCAAGATGGCGGTCGCGGACCACCACTGATATTCTCAACCGCTGCTGCTGGCGGCTGCTGCCCCTGCGCCGCTGGGAGTTCCGGTGTGGGCAAGAAGCGGCAGATCGGCTGGCGGTGTGCTGCGGTGACGACGCTGTGGCCCCTGCGGCCTGGCGGCTTGAGATCGTGCGGCTGCGGCCGGAGGGCCTTACCGTTTGCAAAAAAAAACCCTCTCTGCTGCGGGGAGGAGATGGACTGCTGCTGACCCCTCGAGTGAAATATCGAAGTGCAGAGAGAGGTCTGGAGCGGGCACTGTAGCTCTGCCGACGCCTCGTGGTGGCTGCGGTGAGTGACACTGAGCATCGCGGCCTGCGAGTGAGGCGTACGGATTAGGCAGCCATTACCTGTATGCTGTGAGACTCCCGGTGGACCCTTCCGCGTGCATGGTGGCAGACTAGAACACCGGCGTCTGGTGTGGCAGCCTAGGTCTGCTAAATTGCAGTGTGGGCGGGCTGCTGTGGCCCACCCACCCGGAGACCAATCTTTTAGACTTGCTGTCCTACCTGGGAGCCATATTACAGTGTGGGGTGCACAGGCTGGGTGCGGAGGACGTTGGACTCTGAGGCAGCTCTTTATAGCAGAGATAGCAGCATCCTGACCCCCCTGAGCACCATATTTGGGTGTGTGGTTGGGCCGGCGGCGCGTGGCTGCTGTGCTTGGCTCGTACAGGGTGGGAGCAGACCGTCACCCCCACTAGGGGGCTGTACATCATGGGCAAGCCGGACAAGACACAGCCACGCCTCACATTGGAAATGCACAAAACCGGCAGATCACAGCACAAGCCGACCTCGGAAGCGGAGGCCCCCTCGGAAACTGCCCCAACTCTGGACTCCACACTCCTGGCGATGCGGCACAGCCTGCAGTCAATTGACGGAAAGATCGATGCGCTAAATCAACGCATGGGTCATATGGCGGCGAAGCTTGACAAGCAAGGTAGAGAGGAGGGGAGAGGAGTTGGCCTAATGGCTAGGGCAGTCGACCTCGAATCTGGGGAACTGGGTTCGAGTCTCGGCAATGACGCTGAACATCCTGTGATTCTGGGCAAATCACTCAATCTCCCTGTGCCTAACAAAAAAAACAAAATGAATGTGTCCTCATGTAATGCAACTGGTGCTATGTAAAGCGCTCTGATACCCGATTCGGGTCAAGTTTGCGCTATATAAAACTGTAAAAAATAAATACAAAAAATTTAAATAAAAAAAAAAAAGAAAAGGTACCAGGCTGGGTGAGGTTGAGCAGTGAGTGTCTACTGTGGAGGATGACTTGCACACTGTTTGGGACAAAACTCTAAACATGGAGAAGGTGCTAGCAGTTATCCAAGCCAAGAATGAGGACCTGGAGGCGAGGTCCAGGAGGAATAACTTAAGGATAACGGGGCTGCCGGAGTCAACGAACGTTGGTAAAATGGAACTATTTGTGGAGGGGCTGCTCAAAGAGATTTTTGGCACTGACAATCTATCTCCTATGCTACTAGTGGAGCGAGTCCACCGTTCTCTGGGGGCGCGCCCGAGTCCGGGCGCCCCGCCGTCCTGCCGTGGCCCATTATTGCACAGCTACTAAACTATCGCGACCGAGACATGATTCTCCACCTAGCCCGGGAGAAAGGACAGATTACGCAGCAGGGGAACGCATTGGCGTTTTTTTCCGGATTTCACCATTGCGGTCCAGGCCGCCAGGAGAGAGTTCATCCCTACTAAAAAATTATTGCAGGAGGAGAAAATCCCATACGCCATGCTCTACCCAGCACACCTGAGGATTGGATTGGAGGGTGCTTCCAAGATTTTTACCAATCCAAGGGCATGGAACATGCAAAACTCTTAAAAAATTTTTTTTTTAAAAAGCGCCGCCGCGAAACCACTACTGAACCAGATGAGGAGGAACAGTGAGAACTGGACTGTAACCACGAGTTGTAAGTGTACCACTGGGGAGGGTTCGTGGCTGCTGGACCGCTCTGGTGGGTGAGTTGGGGCTGGACTTACTCACTCTCTCCTCCCAAAGGATGGATACGTTAGTTGTTGTTCTAATATTGTGCTGTGAGAACTGCATCTGGGTTTTATTTCTCGCTGTAACATTGGTATGCAACGCGAAACTGTTAATTGGTGCTGACCTACGATACTTGATTGCAGATTGGCGCTGCTTCGTTGAACCATAGATATACGCGGCCACCTCCCCCTCTCATCGGGAGGCTGTTTGCACTCTGGTGTCCCCTAATGGGTGTACCCCAACTGTTCATTTGGGTTATATGGGTATTGGGTTGTTCATCAGTCTGTGTGGGTTGCCTTTAGCAAGTTGGGGGTGCAGAAGTGGATGTGTGGGTGGGGGGTTTCATGGCGGACATGGGTGGAGTGGATGCAATGTTTTGTCCAATGTTCTGGTCACATCAGTGTATCGCATGTTATGGTACTGTGCAAGGGTATGTGGTGATGTGGGTTGGGGTGACAACATTAAGTTAATAACATGGAATGTGCGTGGGTTAAATAATCCCCCAAAAATCTGTAATTTGTTAGCTTTCTTGAATAGGCAGGATGTACAGGTTGCGTTTCTTCAGGAGACACATCTCACTAAACACACAGAACTAAATGTTGGATCTCGCTGGGCTATGGTGCTCATTGCGTCCTCGTTTTCCTCATATTCTAGGGGTGTTATGATTCTGGTCAAGAAAGGCACTCCATATACTTTCATCAAGTCTGAGGTGGACGAGCAGGGGAGGGTGCTCCTCGCACTGGGCAAGTTGAGTGACACAATGGTGTTGTTCGTAAATACGTATGGGCCCAAAACTGACTATCCCGTTTTCTTTAATGATGTATGGAGGCGTATCTCCTCCTATCCGCCTTCGGTTGTGGTATGGGGTGGGGACCTGAATGTTTGTTTGGACACCCGACTGGATCGCTCCACCGAAGCCGATGGGCGTGGAAAGCAAGCGGCGATGGTCCTGGGTGAATTGATTGAGGCAGAGGGGCTTATGGATGTATGGAGGGCTCGTAACCCAGGTGTGAGAGAGGGCACAATTGTATCGACCGTGCATGGCTCGTGGTCCAGGTTGGATTACTGGCTGGTTTCTAGGGAGGCGGCCCCCTGGACTGTCTTAATAAAGCACCTAGCTAAGACACTCTCGGATCACTCCCCAGTGTTGATAGAACTGAGGGTGCCGGCCTGCGCTAGGCCTCCATTTCAATGGCGGTTTCTGCCGTCCTCCCTAATAGACCCAGTGTTCTGGGCCAAAATAGGTGCAGCAATTAGCAATTATTTTTTAGAGGATGAGGGCTCTGTGGACAGTGTAGGTACACTTTAAGAAGCCTTCAAGGTCACCATAAGGGGGGAGTGCATGGGTGCCCAGGCGGGTGTATTAAAAGATCTCAGGAACAGAATAAGGGCTCTAGCGGATAAGTTTGCCAGGCTAGAACGAGAATATGAGCTGAATCCTATATCCGACACCCTGGCTCACGTACGGGAGTTGGTTTCTGAACACAATCAAACTGCGGATCAGGAGATATTACACAGATCCAGGAGATCTAGAGCAAGGTATTACGGTGAGGGTGGGAGGCCTAGCCGTTCATTGGCACATAAGCTATTACTACCTAAAGGACAGGAGCACATAACTGAACTGCTGGATGAGAATGCTGTCGCCCAGCACTCCACCCCCAAGATTAGCAGGGTATTTATTGATTTCTACTCCAAATAAATGGGACCAGACAGACAGTCCCTGACGATGTAGTTAATAACTATCTAAATGACATTGCATTGGGGTGGTTATCTAAAGGGCAGCATGAATATTTGACCCAACCATTTGATGTTGATGAAGTTAAAGAGGCTATAATGTCCCTACCTACTTGTAAGGCGGCGGGACTTGATGGTCTTCCCAGTGACTTCTATATGGCCTACATTGAAGTGCTGGCCGAGGTCTTTGCCGAGGCTTATGAGAATGGTGCATTACCCCCTTCCCTCAGGGAAGCCTTGCTAGTTACACTTCTAAAGCCAGAGAAAGTCGCTAATAAGTGTGAATCGTATAGACCGCTATCCCTGATAAACATAGATACCAAGATCCTAACAAAAATGATTGCATACAGACTACAACCTCTGATCCCCAAATTGGTTCTCCCTTAACAGTCGGGATTCGTCTCCAAGCGCTCCACAGTACACAATCTCCGTACTGCACCATCTAGATCCCGAGACCCCTGCTGTAGCGGTGCTGCTGGACGCGGCCAAAGCTTTCGACTCGCTTCAATGGGGATATATGTTTGTAGTTTTACAAAGAATGGGAATGCTACCGTTCTTTTTAAAGTGGGTATGATTATTATATACAAACCCGGTTGCCAGGGTGCGAGTCAATGGATGGCTGTCTGATGCATTTCCAGTTTGCAGGGGCACAAGGCAGGGCTGCTTTCTGTCTCCGATGCTTTTCTCTCTGGCGTTGGAACCGATGGCATGTAAAGTGCACCAGAAACACGCAGAGGCCGCATTGGAGTTCAGGCAGTGCCCGCTAGTAATTTCACTCTATGCGGACGATGTGTTATTATACGTCCGAGATCCGGCTACACATTTAGCATCTTTATTATGTGAATATGTCATATTCGAGAGGCAATCCGTGTTGGGGATAAACTGGGCTAAGTTCACCATTTTCCCATTAACAGACTGTACTCAAGAAATTTCGCTAGATTACCCTTTCTCCTGGTCTGTAGACCCTATGAAGTACCTGGGGGTTTGGGTACATAGAGATCCAGAGACTGTACTAAATATGAATTATGGACGCGCTGTCACTACTATCACAGAACAGATTTCCTGCTGGACGCGCCTGCCGTTGTCACTGGCAGACAGGATCACTGTGGTGAAGATGGCTGTGCTTCCTAAGCTCCTTTACCTATTCGGCAATATTCCAATAAAGCTAAATGTAACATTTTTTAAGACGCTGCAGTCCAGTCTGCTGTCGTTGGTGTGGGCTGGCAAGCAACCGAGGTGCAGTTGGAGCACGTTAACATTACCCTTTGAACGCGGGGGGTTTGGAGCGCCAGATCTGCTTCTCTATTATTTGTGTGCACAGACGTAGTTCGCGCACTATTGTTTTTTCCTGCAGAAATATATGCCACATTTAGCTGTGGAGGCGGACACTGCATATCCAACGCCGCTACCTGCTAGGATTCTATACAAATGCGAGGGAAGTATTAGGAGGGAGATTAACCCGGTTAGTTGCACTGTCTGGGCGTGGGGCGCCCTTGCCGCGCGTGCGGGGAGAGATCATATATATATGCACCAGATATGCCAATTGCTGCCCATCCGGGAATCTCGGCGGCGCATGAGCTTGGGGCCCTTGACGTCCTTCAACGTGCAGGGATTACTAAACTAGGGGATATGTACCGAAACGGCACATTCTTATCTCTGACTGATTTTCAAGCCGGTCAGACATATAAAGCAATGCACGGTTTCATATATGCCAGGCTACGTTCGGCGGTGCGCTCCCTGTGCCCGGACTTTCCTCAGGAACCACGTGGGTGAAAGGCGTTACAAGCGGTGCTAAAAGTGGAGTATATGGTGCCTCTCAACGTGAGAATGAGTGGTCTGATTCCTCTGCGTTAGACAAATGGAATGCTGTCCTGGCGGTCCCTCTGTCCTGGGAAAACTGGGAGGTCTGCTGCAAACTGACTGGTGGCCTGACTGCCAATTGTAATCTCCGAAATATTCATTTTAAATATTTAAATCAGATATATTACACCCCCGTGCAATTGTTGAAATTTGGGTTGCGGGATGATGCTAGATGCCGGCAGGACAGCGGATTTTATACACTTAGCATGGGGATGCCCTGCTATAACAAATTTCTGGCAGAGGGTAATGAGGGCTCTTACAGATATGACACTGGAAAAAGTTGAATGCTTGCCGGAGTTGTTTGTTGGGGCTTCTAAACAGAATCAAACCATGTAACCGACGTATAGTTGCTATAGCCACTCTGTTTGCTAAGCGTGCTGTTGCTATGCACTGGAACACCAAGGCAGTACCAACCTTGGTGTTAGAAATGGGATCTCTAGTTGGCAAGGGCTTGCACCTTTGTCCAAGTAGGGACCCTTCTTCCTAGTCAGGGTAAGGGTGTTACACTCGTGAAGTAACCCCTGCTCACCCTCGTGGTAGCTTGGCACGAGCAGTCAGGCTTAATTCAGAGGCAGTGTGTAAAGCATTTGCACATAACCAACAGTAATACAGTGTAAGCACTACAAACGGACACCACACCAGTTTAGAAAAATAACCAATATTTTATATACTCAAGACAAGACCAATTACGACAAAAATCCACAATACTATACTTTAAAAATGAATGCTTGATAAGTTAACTTCTTCTTTGCAGGAATAGTTCAAAAACAAAGTTCGTACGAGTCGGTAGCTCCGTCCGAGCCTACCGTGATGCTGAAAACCACAGAGTCTAACAGTTCCAGCCGACCGCGTCGATACGGGCCAGCAGAGTCGTGAACAGACTCGGTCACAGTACCTTTTCTCGTTGTGGCGGTACGGAGTGTACGAGCCGGTCGGCGTTCGTCGCGGTTGCGGTGCAAGACGGAGCGATGCAAGGTGCGGTGTCCCTCGATGCGGTGCAGGCAGCGGCTCGATGAGCGTCGTGCAGACGGAGTCGGTGAGTCCAAGGAGTGCGATGCAGGGTGAGACGATGCTCGATGCGGTGCTGACAGGTTGCGATGCAGGCGACCAAGCCGGAGTGCGGGAGCTGGCGTCGGACAGCGGTGCGAGTCGGAGCGGTGCGTCGCAGACGTGCGAGCGGTGCCCCAAATGCGGTGCGGTCACGACTCTTGAGCCAGTTGCAGCGACCTCGTCGGTCGGGTCCGGTTGGTTCAGTGAAGCGATGCGAACTGCGGTGCCCACAGGTCACGGTGCAAGCAGCGGCTCGATGTTGGCGGCGTCGCCCACGGTGAGACCAGGGTTGCGATGCGAAGCGGGGCGATGCGGTCTGCGGTGCAAACAGGTCACCGGCCAGGGATGGATTCGGTTGACGGAGTTGGTTGCAGTTCCCTTCCTCTGTGGCGACTGAAACAGCGTTCCAGAAGCGGTACCCAGAGGCTTGTGAAGTCTTTGTAGTCCCTGAGACTTCTTAACAGGAGGCCAGCTCGGTTCCAGGCCCTTGGAGATACTCAGCACAAGATTGTAGAAAGTTCAGTCCAGTCCTTTCACTGCCCAAGGCAGAAGCAGCAGCTGCAGGCCAACCCAACAAAGCAACAACACGGCAAAGGGGCAGTACTCCTCCTGGCAGATCTTCCAGCTCTTCGTCTTGGCAGGTTCCTTGATTCCAGCGAGATCTAAATTCATGGGGTCAGGGCCCCAATATTTATATCCCAAATTCCTTTGTTCTCTGAAGGCAGAGAGGCCTTTGCCTAGTCCAAACCAGTTCTGGAGCACTTTGTTGACAAGTCTCCGTCCCTTCTTTCAGTGAGTAGGCCAGGGACATCAGACGCACCACAGGAGGTGGAGCCAGCATTGTGGAGGGAAGGCACTGTCCTATTCAGGGCCCAGGTGCGACCCCTCCCACCCATCGACATGTAGATCTTGCTATTCAGCCTTGTGCTGACTCATCCTGTCTCCTGGCATCCCCCAGCCCCTGTCACTCACATTCCAGACAAGGAATACACAACCTCGCAGAGGCAGGCTTGGATGGTTAGACAAGAAAATACCCACTTTCTAAAAGTGGTATTTTCAAACACAGAATGTTAAAACCAACTTCACTAAAAGCTGCATTTTATCATTCTGAGTCCAGGCATACTAAACTCGGATTTCTACCATGTTCCCGGGGTCAGTTAGGATTATAAGCTGTAATAATCAAAACTGCCCGTTCTGGCCTAGGGGGAACAGGTAGCCTTGCAATAGTGAAAAACGAACTAGGCTGTAATTCACTATCAGGACATGCCGCACACACCCGGGCATGTCCTACCTTTCGCGTACAACGCACCCTGCCCACAGGGGTACCTTGGGCCTACCTTAGGGGTGACTAACATGTAGCAAAGGGAAGGTTTAGGGACTTGCAAGTGTGTGCACTTGCCAAGTCGTCATGGCAGCCCCAGGCTGCGCACAGGCTCTGCGGTGGCAGGCCCGAGTTACACTTTACGGGCTGTTTGCGTGGGTGGCACAATCCAGTGCTGCAGCCCACCAACAGCATTTGGTCTATCGGCCCTGGCACTCGCAGTGCACTTTACAAGGGACCGACACATAAACCAAATAGGCCAATCATGGAAACACCAATCCATAACGCATTTTATACAGGAGCACTTGCACTTTCCCACTGGACCGCAGTGAGGAAAGTGCGCAGAATCATTACACCAGCAAAAACAGAGTCAAAACCGGGAGGTCAGAAAGCAAAAAGTCAGGGGAAACACGCCAAAAGATGCCAAGTCTAACACATGTCCCCTCCAGCTGAAAGTAGGGAGAACTACCCAACCCCATTGGAGTTCTCTTCACTAAGGCGGAAGAACCTGGACAGACCATCTGCGTTGGCGTGTTCTGTACCAGGACGGTGTTCCACCGTAAAGTCCATTCCCTGTAGGGAGATGGACCACCTCAGCAGTTTTGGATTCTCACCCCTCATTTGCATCAACCATCTGAGGGGCCTGTGGTCTGTCTGAACCCGGAAGAGAGTCCCAAACAGGTATGGTCTCAACTTCTTCAGCGCCCAGACCACAGCAAAAGCTTCCCTTTCTATGGCACTCCACCTCTGTTCCCTGGGAAGTAGTCTCCTGCTAAGGAAGACTACAGGCTGATCCAGGCCCTCTTCGTTCAGTTGTGAGAGCACCGCTACCACACCATGCTCTGAAGCGTCAGTCTGCACGACAAATTCTTTGGAGAAGTCAGGTGCCTTGAGCACGGGCGCCGTGCACATGGCTGCCTTCAGGGCATCAAAAGCTTTCTGGCAGGACTCAGTCCAGATCACTTTCCTGGGCTGCCTCTTAGAGGTCAGCTCTGTTAAGGGGGCAACGATGGTGCCATAGCCCTTAACAAATCTCCTATAGTAGCCGGTGAGACCTAAGAAGGCTCTCACCTCTGTCTGGGTCTTGGGGGGTTCCCAAGCCAGAATGGTGTCAATCTTGGGTTGTAGGGGCGCCACCTGGCCGCTTCCTACCTGGTGGTCCAAGTACACCACAGAACCCTGCCCGATCTGGCACTTACTGGCCTTGATCGTGAGGCCTGCACCTTGCAGAGCCCTCAACACTTTCTCAAGGTGCTGTAAATGTTCTTCCCAGCTGGAACTGAACACAGCAATGTCATCCAGGTAGGCGGCACTGAAATCCTCCAGCCCAGCCAACACCTGATTGACCAACCTCTGAAAGGTGGCAGGGGCATTCTTCAACCCAAAGGGCATCACCCGAATTGGTAATGACCTTCTGGGGTTGAGAATGCTGATCTCTCCTTGGCCCCATCGGTTAAGGCAATCTGCCAGTACCCAGACGTCAAATCAAACGTGCTGAGGAACCGGGCAGCTCCCAACCGATCAATGAGCTCATCAGCTCTGGGGATGGGGTGCGCGTCAGTCCTGGTGACGGCATTGAGCCCACGGTAGTCCACACAAAACCGGAGTTCTGGAGTGGCACCGGGTGCCGCAGCCTTTGGGACCAAGACCACTGGGCTGGCCCAAGGACTGTGGGAGGGCTCAATCACCCCTAACGCCAACATCTTAGAGACCTCCTCCTTGATGCTGGCTCTGACCCGGTCAGTCAACCTGTAAATCTTGTGCTTCACAGGAGGGCTGTCACCAGTGTCCACGTCATGGGTACACCAGTGAGTAACACCGGGAGTCAGAGAGAACAGTGGGGCGAACTGTCCCAACAACTGGCGACAGTCCCCCTGCTGCCCCTGAGTCAGAGTAGGGGAGAGGATCACACCCTCTACTGACCCATCATGCTCCTTGGTAGACAGGAGGTCAGGGAGAGGCTCACTCTCCTCTTCCACCCCATCATCTGTCGCCAAGAGCATACTCACTTCGGACCTCTCGAAGTGGGGCTTGAGGCGGTTCACGTGAAGGACCCTCAAAGGGTTCCTTGGAGCCTGCAAATCCACCAGGTAGGTGACGTCACTTTTGCGCTCCTTTACCTCATATGGCCCAGTCCACTTGTCCTGCAAGGCACAAGGTGCCACTGGGGCCATGACCCACACTTTTTGCCCAGGTTGAAATTCGACCAGAGTGGCATTCTGGTCATACCATCTCTTCATTTCTTCCTGGCTTGCTTCTAGGTTCGCCTGAGCGAGTTTCCTGAAGCGGGCAGTTTGGTTTCGAAAGGCCAGCATGTAGCTAAATACATCCTGGGAGTTTTCCTGGGAGCTGCCTCCCAGCCTTCCTTTACCAAACTCAGAGGTCCTCTGACAGGGTGGCCATACAGGAGCTCAAAGGGGCTGTACCCAAGAGACTTCTGAGGCACCTCCCTGTATGCAAAGAGTAGGCATGGCAAGAGGACGTCCCACTTACGCCTCATGGGTTCTGTTAGACCCTTGATCATGCCTTTCAAGGTCTGGTTGAATCTCTCCACCAGACCGTTTCCTTGTGGGTGGTAAGGAGTGGTGAACTTGTAGGTTACACCACACTCCTTCCACAGGGATGTCATATACTTCGATATGAAATTGGTCCCCCTATCAGAAACCACCTCTCTGGGGAATCCCACACGGGAAAAGATCCCCATTAACGCCCGGCCCACCACTGGCGCCGTCGTTGTCCTGAGAGGGATTGCCTCCGGGTACCGGGTGGCATGGTCCACCAAGACCAGGATGTACTTGTTGCCCATGGCTGTCTTGGGATCCAGTGGCCCCACAATATCCATCACTACCCTTTCAAAGGGTGTTCCAACAACAGGAAAAGGTTGGAGAGGAGCTTTGACCTTCCTCCCACTCTTACCACTTGCCTGGCAAGTTTGGCAAGACCTACAGTGTGCATCTGACTGCCTTCGCATTTGGGGCCAAAAGAAGTGGGTGACAAGCCTGTCAAAGGTCTTGTCCTGCCCCAAATGTCCTGCCAAAGGCACGTCATGAGCCAGACCCAGTAGGAAGGTCCTGAAGCGCTGGGGTACCACCAGCACACGGGCTGACCCAGGCTCAGCAACCTTAGGCTCACTGTATAGGAGACCACTCTCCCAGTAGATCAGATGTGACCCGGACTGATTGCCAGCTGCCTGGTCTGCAGCCTGCCGCCGCAGACCCTCCAGAGTAGGGCACTCGTTCTGCTCCCTGCAGAACTCCTCCCTGGTGGGACCCCCTTCTTGCTGCCAATGGGTCAGCTCAGAGATGTCTCCCAGTTCGGCTACCTGCTCCCCTATAGGCACCGGGCGTCCCCTCGAGGTCCGCCTCCTCCCGGTCCGTGGGAACTTCGGGGCCGGTTTCCCGCGCCCCTGCCCTTTCTCTTGGCAGGGACTTGGGCCACTGTTTCAGGCTCCAAGTCCTCTTGATCACCCTTTCTGGCTGCCATTGACCGAGTAGACACGCATGCCCACTCTGGCAACCCAAGCATCTCCAAGTGAGACCTGAGCTCAACCTCCTTCCATAAGGACTGCTCCAGGTCGTTTCCTAGCAGACAATCTACAGGCATGGTAGGGCTCACAACCACCCTCAAGGGACCTGAGACCCCCCCATTCAAAGGGAACCTGCGCCACCATACATTGGCGCTCCGAGTTGTCTACAGCAACTACTTGGTGGAATGCTCCCGGGGCTACTTGCTTCTCAGACACCAGGTGACACCGGACTGAGGTCACACTGGCTCCAGTATCTCTGAGAGCCTCTACCCTGTTCCCATTAATGGTCACCCAGGTGCTATATTTCTTTGTGTTAGGGGCACCTGGTTTCCTGGGACCATCTCACTGTCCCCTAGTGAGACAAGGGTCATTTCTGCGGGATCCCCACCCTCCTGTGGGCACCCCTCCTCCCCAAGCGCTACACTAGCCAACACTTTGGACTGTCCACCGGTGGGCGGCTGTGTCCCCTTCGGGCACTTGGGGTCCCCCTTAAAGTGACCTACCTGGTCACATGCATAACACTTGCGGGGGCCGGTCTCAACAGGCTTCCCTGTGGAGACCCCTTTCTTCTTATCACCGGGGGCTGGGAACTTTTACCCTGGGTACTAGTTTGGGGCCCTTTAGAGAACTCCTGTGCTTTACCCTTGTCCCCCCACCTTTCTGCTGGGGACCATGCCCACCTTTGGCTGAGTCTCCCCCAAACGCTTTCTTGTGGACCCTGGTACTCACCCAGCGGTCCGCTTCCATAGCAAGCTTCCTGGGGTCAGTTAGCTTACTATCCACTAGGTGCTGGCGCAGATCTGCAAAACATAGACTAGACAAGTGCTCCCATGCAATCAAGTTGTAGAGCCCCTGAAAATCTGTTACACTACTGCCCTTCACCCAACCATCCAGAGACCTGCAGAACACATCCACACATTCCAACCAAGTGTTGGCATCAGACTTCTTACTGGACCTGAACTGATCCCTGTACTTTTCAGGAGTAAGACCATACTTCGTGAGAAGGGCATCCTTCATGTCAGCATAGGTGAGGTGATACCCCTTACCCAAAGCTATCAGAGCATCCCTTGCTTCTTCCGGGAAAAGTGGCCACAATCCTGCTCCCCAATTCTCCTCAGGGACCCCATTCATGTGTATGGCTGCCTCATAACCCTGAAACCACCTTTGTATGTCATCCCCCTTCTTGAATTCCTTGCCTACGTTCTTGGGAATGTGCACAATCCTGTCTGCCTTTCTGGACGAATTGCTGCCACCATCTGAGCCTGACTTACTCCTAAGTTCTAGCTCCTTCAGTTCTCTCTCATGCTCTAAGAGCATCTTCCTCTCCTCTATGGCCAATCTCTTCTCCTCCCGCTCACTCTCCAGCCTGAGCTTCTGCAGCTCAAACTGCCTTGCCTCCCGCCTGTCCTCCAGCTCCTCTGGGGACAGACTGCTGCTGCCTGACCTGGCGGGTTCCCCCTACCCAAAAGCACATCCACCCTGGAAATAGGCTCCTCCACCTCCTCACTGAGATCACCAGGCTGCCCATTGGCATGTCTGGCTGCTACCCAGGCCCTCAGCGCCTTCTGTAGCTCCTCCTTCCTTGTGAGGCCTTTAATTTGGACTTTCAGGTTTTTACAAATCGCTCGTAACTCCTTTACGGCGTAGGATTCCAACCTGTCCTCCTCAAAGATAACTTCCAGAGATGCAACGGATGATGCAATTGATTCAGGCATGACAAAAGTCGTGAGTTGAAAACTGGCAAGATCAAAAATAGGCCAAAAGAAAAAGAACCAGTATGTGGTACGTAATGGTCTGCGATATGGTAGTAGTGCACACCAATCACTGTAAGTCAAGTGCAAACACAAGTCCTATCCTCACCGCTGACAACCAATGTTAGAAATGGGATTTCTAGTTGGCAAGGGCTTGCACCTTTGTCCAAGTAGGGACCCTTCTTCCTAGTCAGGGTAAGGGTGTTACACTTGTGAAGTAACCCCTGCTCACCCTCGTGGTAGCTTGGCACGAGCAGTCAGGCTTAATTCAGAGGCAGTGTGTAAAGCATTTGCACATAACCAACAGTAATACAGTGTAAGCACTACAAACGGACACCACACCAGTTTAGAAAAATAACCAATATTTTATATACTCAAGACAAGACCAATTACGACAAAAATCCACAATACTATACTTTAAAAATGAATGCTTGATAAGTTAACTTCTTCTTTGCAGGAATAGTTCAAAAACAAAGTTCGTACGAGTCGGTAGCTCCGTCCGAGCCTACCGTGATGCTGAAAACCACAGAGTCTAACAGTTCCAGCCGACCGCGTCGATACGGGCCAGCAGAGTCGTGAACAGACTCGGTCACAGTACCTTTTCTCGTTGTGGCGGTACGGAGTGTACGAGCCGGTCGGCGTTCGTCGCGGTTGCGGTGCAAGACGGAGCGATGCAAGGTGCGGTGTCCCTCGATGCGGTGCAGGCAGCGGCTCGATGAGCGTCGTGCAGACGGAGTCGGTGAGTCCAAGGCGTGCGATGCAGGGTGAGACGATGCTCGATGCGGTGCTGACAGGTTGCGATGCAGGCGACCAAGCCGGAGTGCGGGAGCTGGCGTCGGACAGCGGTGCGTCGCAGACGTGCGAGCGGTGCCCCAAATGCGGTGCAGTCACGACTCTTGAGCCAGTTGCAGCGACCTCGTCGGTCGGGTCCGGTTGGTTCAGTGAAGCGATGCGATGCGATGCGAACTGCGGTGCCCACAGGTCACGGTGCAAGCAGCGACTCGATGTTGGCGGCGTCGGACGTCGCCCACGGTGAGACCAGGGTTGCGATGCGAAGCAGGGCGATGCGGTCTGCGGTGCAAACAAGTCACCGGCCAGGGATGGATTCGGTTGACGGAGTTGGTTGCAGTTCCCTTCCTCTGTGGCGACTGAAACAGCGTTCCAGAAGCGGTACCCAGAGGCTTGTGAAGTCTTTGTAGTCCCTGAGACTTCTTAACAGGAGGCCAGCTCGGTTCCAGGCCCTTGGAGATACTCAGCACAAGATTGTAGAAAGTTCAGTCCAGTCCTTTCACTGCCCAAGGCAGAAGCAGCAGCTGCAGGCCAACCCAACAAAGCAACAACACAGCAAAGGGGCAGTACTCCTCCTGGCAGATCTTCCAGCTCTTCGTCTTGGCAGGTTCCTTGATTCCAGCGAGATCTAAATTCATGGGGTCAGGGCCCCAATATTTATATCCCAAATTCCTTTGTTCTCTGACGGCAGAGAGGCCTTTGCCTAGTCCAAACCAGTTCTGGAGCACTTTGTTGACAAGTCTCCGTCCCTTCTTTCAGTGAGTAGGCCAGGGACATCAGACGCACCACAGGAGGTGGAGCCAGCATTGTGGAGGGAAGGCACTGTCCTATTCAGGGCCCAGGTGCGACCCCTCCCACCCATCTACATGTAGATCTTGCTATTCAGCCTTGTGCTGACTCATCCTGTCTCCTGGCATCCCCCAGCCCCTGTCACTCACATTCCAGACAAGGAATACACAACCTCGCAGAGGTAGGCTTGGATGGTTAGACAAGAAAATACCCACTTTCTAAAAGTGGTATTTTCAAACACAGAATGTTAAAACCAACTTCACTAAAAGCTGCATTTTATCATTCTGAGTCCAGGCATACTAAACTCGGATTTCTACCATGTTCCCGGGGTCAGTTAGGATTATAAGCTGTAATAATCAAAACTGCCCGTTCTGGCCTAGGGGAACAGGTAGCCTTGCAATAGTGAAAAACGAACTAGGCTGTAATTCACTATCAGGACATGCCGCACACACCCGGGCATGTCCTACCTTTCGCGTACAACGCACCCTGCCCACAGGGGTACCTTGGGCCTACCTTAGGGGTGACTAACATGTAGCAAAGGGAAGGTTTAGGGACTTGCAAGTGTGTGCACTTGCCAAGTCGTCATGGCAGCCCCAGGCTGCGCACAGGCTCTGCGGTGGCAGGCCCGAGTTACACTTTACGGGCTGTTTGCGTGGGTGGCACAATCCAGTGCTGCAGCCCACCAACAGCATTTGGTCTATCGGCCCTGGCACTCGCAGTGCACTTTACAAGGGACTGACACATAAACCAAATAGGCCAATCATGGAAACACCAATCCATAACGCATTTTATACAGGAGCACTTGCACTTTCCCACTGGACCGCAGTGAGGAAAGTGCGCAGAATCATTACACCAGCAAAAACAGAGTCAAAACCGGGAGGTCAGAAAGCAAAAAGTCAGGGGAAACACGCCAAAAGATGCCAAGTCTAACACTTGGTCAAGTGAATTTAAGATCAAGTTTTCTGTAAGGAACAAATGAATGTTTATACCGAGGAGCTACCAGAGGCCTCCAGGCCTAAAGACGTTTGGGCGCCACTTACCAAGTACCTGTTAGAGCACCCTGACCTAGCATAAGTGCATGTTATTATGTCAGCTATTGGAGATATTTTTTTTTTTTTTTTTTTATTTAATTATTCAATTCATAGCATATAAATCAAATTCACTCATTTAAGTAATCCAATACAAAATTAAATTCCACAATATAAAAATGTATTATATTCAAACAGTTATCGCCATATGATCTAGCATAGGACCCCAGATCTGAATCCCCAATTTTTTCCTCTTCAATGATTTCAAACAGTACAGACTATATTCCTAATTAAAAATATTGTAGAACTTCGCCCGCCACACCTCGAACGATGGGGCATCAGGCTGAAGCCATACTGAAGCAACACATAGTCGTGCTACTGCGGCTGCTATAAATACAAGGTACCTAAATGGATCGCAAACTTGACCTATTTTGGTGGCCTCCCCAACTCCTGTTAACATTACCTCTTTAGAAATATGTACATCCACCCCCGTAATTTCTGATAAAAACTGCTCAATATGATTTCTAAACTGAAGAAGACCTATACATTCATAGAAAATATGTACAATATCAGCTCTTTCCATAGCACATCTAAAACATTTCCCATCGTGTGCCCCACCCCACTTCAACATTTTTGCAGGTGTATGAGATAAATTAAATAAAGTCTTGTAATTTTGAGTTCTCAAACTTGCTGTCAAAAGAATTCTACCGGCGGTATCAATTGATTGTTGCACATATATGCCTTCAAGCCCAAACCGTGCCCTCCATTTCCTATCCTGATTCTCTATATCATCCGGCTGTGTTTCAGTCAACACTCCATATAATATCCCTATCTTAGCTCTTTTACAAGCGGTGCTAAAAGGGGGTGATAGCAGAGGGCTGATTACCAGAGTATATGGTGCCTCTCGACGTGAGAATGAGTGGTCTGATTCCTCTGCGTTAGACAAATGGAATGCTGCCCTGGCGGTCCCCCTGTCCCGGGAAAACTGGGAGGTCTGCTGCAAACTGACTGGACGCTTGACTGCCAATTGTAATCTCCGTATTATTCATTTTAAAGATTTACATCAGATATATTACACCCCTGCGCAACTGTTGAAATTTGGGTTGCGAGATGATGCTAGATGCCCTACATGCCGGCAGGACGGATCGGATTTTAAACACTTGGCATGGGGATGACCTGCTATAACAAAATCTGGCAGAGGGTAGTGAGGGCTCTTACAGATATGACACTGGAAAAAATTGAATGCTCGCCGGAGTTGTTTGTTGGGGCTTCTAAACCGAATCAAACCATGTAACCGACGTATAGTTGCTATAGCCACTCTGTTTGCTAAGCGTGCTGTTGCTATGCACTGGAACACCAAGGCAGTACCAACCTTGGTCAAGTGGATTCGAGATATCGTTTTCTGTAAGGAACAAATGAATGTTTATGCCGAGGAGCTACCAGAGGCCTCCAGGGCTAAAGACTTTTGGGCGCCACTTACCACGTACCTGTTAGAGCACCCTGATCAGTGCATGTAATTATGTTAGCTATTGGAGATATAATGCTGTGATAAGATCTGAAGTTGCTTTGCTGTACACTGTCGAACATGTGGTATGTTACTTTCTTCTCCTTACCTGCTCTGCCATGGGGTTTTTGGGATTAGGGTGGGGGGAGGAGGGTTGGAGTTACATAAAACAAAAAGCACTGCTCTATATTATGTGGTTTTTGTATCGCTGTTGCAATATGATTGTAATATTTGCCATTGTTTGCATATGGTGATTCAATAAAAAAAAGAACTATGGTGTAATTTTTTGTTTTGATAGTGTCCTCGAAGGGCAAAAAATATATGGCCAATTTACTCCATATTTTGTGTGGCTAGTAGCAGTGTTTTTGTTTATTATGTTTATCACTGGCTAAATACTCTGCACACCTTTCAACTTTTAAGTCGCTAATCCGTCCATGAATGACCACTAATACCAATCTCTTACTCCATGCCTGATAAGTGTACACCCTAAGTGTCCTTTGTGAGCCTTATAGATGCAGGAGGCATTATTTGTTCTTTCTTGAACAGTACACATCAGAAATAGAAAGATCTTGTGGAACTTTGCAGAATGATCCACCAACTCTAGTTAGATTCTTCCTTTTAGGCCACCTCTCTAAACAACATCTCAAAGTGTTCTTTACAGTAACATCTTTGTTTCCTGAACTCATTCAGCAGGAGAAATGGATACAATATTACTACTGACAAAGGCAATTTAATGGCACTATCTAGATCCAGATAGTTTGCAGCCACTGGATACTCTTTCTTCAAGCTGAGTCTCTCTTTTATGCAGAGACAAGGAATGGGATGATAAAAAATTAGCTCTGGCAGTTTTAACCCCCTGAATGTGCTCTAGACTTAAAAGATATTCCTTGTCACAATTCGATTCCTGCGCTCTCAAGCCCTCCACCAGGGGGGGGATTGTGGGACTTTCCAGTGTTCAAAAAAGCTTCTGGACACTCCCCTCTATGCATATCCTGGCTTCCAGCTATTTGTACACTGTTTGTAAATTGCCATCCATTCCCAATCCATGCCTGGTTTTGTGGAAGCCAGTCTGCTCATACTTAAAACTCCATTACCTATAATCCCCTGACCACTGCTTCGTCTCCACCCCGGCAGGCCAAGGATGGGTGGAGGAATTCAGCACACCTGTGGCTTGCAGCTGCTAGCCTGCTCACACCTGATGCATGTGATTACTGTTAGCTCTTTTAAGCCCCAGCCCTTTTCAGTCCAGTGGTGGTCATTGTAGCTGTGTTCCTGTGAGACTGACCCTTGTTCCTGAGCTATTAATTTTCTTATTATCCTGAGTTCCTGAGCTATAGTTATTCCTTGTTTCTGAGCTGCAGCTATTCCTTGTTCCTGATTAGCACTGCTTGCAGTGCTCTCTTGACTCCTTGATTCCGGAGCTGTAGCTATGTATTGTTCCTGAATAGCACTCCCTGCCAGTGCTACCTTGATTCCTGAGCTTAGTAAATTCCTTGATCTGAAAGAAACACATAGTGATAGATTCCTTACCTTAGAATATCCCCAGGCGTCAGGCTGGATCCGGAAAGTTTTCGTCAGCAGTCCCCTGCGCATCGGTAGGTGGCGTCGTGCGGCTCCGCGTTCGTCGTTGGCGTCGTGGTCGCCGAGATGACGTCGCGGGCGCTACTTAGACGCCGCCCACGCGCGCTGACGTCAGTTCTTTTTTTTTTTCCGCGCCAGCAAGCGCAGATCCGGAGAGAGCGGTACCCCAGTCAATTTTTGACTGAGTTTTTTGAGATTTTTGTCTCAGCTTTTTGAGTCGATCGACTCCTGGTGCAGCAGGGATGCCCGGGTTTAAATCTTGCGAGGACTGTCATCGCATGATGTCGGTGACGGACCCGCACCGCGTGTGTCTCTTCTTCCTGGGGCGCGACCACGACCCCAAGTCGTGCCCCGACTGCCGGGCCATGGCGCTGAAGACTTTGCGGGAGCGGTCCCGAAAGTTGCTGGAGGCCCGGCAGTCGGCTCCGCGCCGTGAGAGGTCCCGGTCCAGAGGGAGGTCGAGGGACCGGTCGCGGAGCCGTCCTCATCGGAAGTCGTCCGAATCGAAGTCTTCACACTCGGGGTCAGGTAAAGCGAAGCACAAAAAGAAGTCGAAGAAACGTCCTCGTTCTTCGACTTCCCCTCGCGCGACGTGGCTGAGGGAGTGGGTGGTGCCACCCCCACGGTTCCGGCGGAGCCTACGCAGTAGTCGGTGACCTTCCCGCCCTTCCCGGGTTCATCGGCGACTCCGGCCCAGGTACAGGAATTCCTGTCCGCTATGGCTCGCCTATTTGGGCCGTCGGGCCCCTCCGGTGCGCCTTTGGGCCCGCGGGCCCGACTGGGAGTCCTCGCCCTTTGTCGCCGTCGGCTCCGGCCTCGGCACCGCAGGACTCCCATGGATCCCGTCGTGGATCCAGGTTGACGCCGGTTGACCTAGTAACACCTCCACCAACGTCGACCCCGCCGGCACCACGTTGGACGTCGCCCGGCGCGCCGGACAACGTCTGCCCCAGTTTCAGCCCCGACGTGGAGACGGTGCCGGAACGGTGTCGACCGACGCCGATTCCGACGCCGTTTGGGAATCTGTTTCCCTATATCCATACTCCTCCTTTTCGGCCTGTACAACAGCAGGAGGAGGAAGGGGAGGACTGGGAGGGGTCTGAGGACCCTCTCACAGCTGAATGTGAGTATAACCCGGACTGGGCTGAGGAGCTGGGGGACGCCAGTGGTCGCGACACCTCTCCAGACCTTGGCATGATGTCTCCTCCTACCGTGGCTACGGAGGAGGGCGCTAGTTTTTCTGTGGTGTTGCGTAGGGCTGCTGCGGCACTCCACCTGCAGCTACCTACTGTGGCCATCAGGACTAACCTCCTGACAGAAGTGCTTCAGCCAGCAGTTTCCTCTGCGGAGCCACTGCTGCCCTTTAATGAAGCACTGTCTGACGTTCTTCTGGGCTCCTGGTCCAGGCCCAACACAGGGGCTCCTGTGGACAGGAACGTGGCCCGACGCCATCGCCCGGCCCCGGGCGACCCCCTTTTCCTCTCTCAACACCCCATCCCTGAGAGCTTGGTTGTCCAAGCCTCTGCTTCCCCAAGCGCATTCCCTTCCCCACCCCCGGATAGGGAATCCAAGAGGCTGGAACAGTACGGGAAGAAGATTTTTTCTTCCGCCAGCCTAGGGCTGCGGGCTGTGAACACCGCATGCCTCTTGGGCCGTTATTCACACTCCTTGTGGGATACGGTAGCGCAGGTGCTGCCTAGCTGTCCGGAGGAGGCCCGGACGGCACTCTCTCAGGCTGTTGCTGAGGGGAGAGATGCAGCCAAGTTCACAATCAGTTGTGGCCTTGACACCGCCGACTCGCTAGGCAGGGCGATTTCCACGACAGTGGCGCTCCGCCGCCACGCCTGGCTGAGGACAACTGGCTTTTCGAGGGATGTCCAGAACACTTTGATGGACATGCCCTTCGATGCCATTCGCCTCTTTGGCAATAAGGCGGACAGTGCTTTGGAGCGCTTTAAGGACTCACGGACGACGGCCAAGTCCTTGGGCCTTTCGGCCACATGCCCTCCTCCGCCTTCTGCCTTTTGCTCCTTTCGTGCTCGCGGAAGGGGCAACCCACCACGTTCGGAACAGAGCCACAGGCCAGCGCAACAGTCCACGCGCGGCCGCGGGAACCGCCGCGGCGGTTCAGGGGGCCAGTGGCAGGGTCATTCCACCTCCACCCCCGCCACCACTGCCTCCAAACCTTCCTAGTCCGACCTTTCAGGCACCTCAGTACCACCGTGTATCGGGGGATCTCTTGGCACTTCTCCAGCAGGAAGTTGCGGCCCTCTTGGCCAAAGGGGCCATAGAGCGCGTTCCGGTGCCAGAAGTAGGTCGTGGTTGTTATTCCCACTACTTTCTGATTCCAAAGAAGGGCAAGGGCCTGTGTCCTATCTTGGACCTTCGGGACGTCAATCTCTTCCTCCGGAAGGAGAAGTTCAAGATGCTCACACTTGCTCAGGTCTTGTCTGCTCTAGACCCACAAGACTTGCTGGTAGAGTTGGACTTGCAGGATGCTTACTTTCATATTCCTATCCTGCCGGCCCACCGGCGTTACCTCCGGTTCACGGTAGGCCACGAGCATTTTCAGTTCACTGTGCTCCCTTTTGGCCTTACCAGCGCCCCTCGGGTGTTCACGAAAGTGATGGCGGTGGTCGCAGCTCATCTGCGCAGATCAGGGGTTTCAGTCTTCCCCTATCTCGACGACTGGTTGTTGAAGGCGGGCTCGCCCCAGACAGTCGTCTCCCACCTCCAGACTATGGCCGACCTCCTGCATTTGCTGGGGTTCTCCATCAACGTGCCGAAGTCACACCTGATCCCCTCTCAGAAGCTCCTCTTCATCGGAGCGGTTCTGGACACGGCGCGGTTTCGGGTTTATCCTCCCGAACAGCGAGTCCGGGATATTCGGGTTATGATTCCAATCTTTCAGCCCGTATCCTGGGTTTCCCTCAGGATGACCCTGAGGCTGCTGGGCCTCATGGCCTCCTGCATCCTGCTGATCAATCATGCCAGGTGGCATATGCGGGCTCTGCAGTGGGACCTGAAGTTCCAGTGGGCGCAGCATCAGGGAAACCTGTCCGACTACGTCCAGATCTCGGAGGGCACTGCACAACTTCTGCAGTGGTGGCTCACGAACCAACATTGGGTCAGCGGCAGATCCCTCTCCCTTCCCCAACCGGAGTACACAGTGGTGACGGACGCGTCCCTCCTGGGATGGGGCGGCCACATGGGAGAGGCGGAGATCAGAGGCCTCTGGTCTCCGGCGGAGTCCAGGCTCCATATCAACATTCTGGAGCTTCGGGCGATCCGACTTGCACTGAAGGCATTCCTTCCCTCTGTCAAGGGGAGAGTAGTGCAGGTGTTCACAGACAACACAGCCGCCATGTGGTACTGCAACAAACAAGGCGGGGTGGGGTCGTGGACCCTCTGTCAGGAGGCTCTGCGTCTCTGGACATGGCTGGAACATCAGGGCATGTCCCTGGTGGTTCCAACACCTGGCAGGTTCTCTGAACGCCAGGGCGGACGAACTCAGCCGCAGGTGCATGCTCGATCACGAATGGCGTCTTCACTCGGAGGTGGTGCAAGGTCTCTTTCAACAGTGGGGAGAACCTTGGTTAGATCTATTCACCACCGAAGAGAACGCGCAATGTCATCAGTTCTGCGCGTTGGAATTTCCAAGGCGGCACTCGCTCGGCAACGCTTCTCGTCGCGAGTGGAGTTGCGGTCTGTTGTACGCCTTTCCACCTATACCACTTCTGCCCAGAGTGCTGAAGAAGATCAGGCGCGACCGGGCACAAGTCATTCTTGTGGCCCCGGACTGGGCTCGAAGAGTATGGTATCCCGAGCTACTCAGTATGAGCATCGATCCTCCGATCAGACTGCCTCTTCGGGAGGATCTTCTGTCGCAGCAGCAGGGGACGGTCCTCAACCCGAACCTGTCCAGCCTCCACCTCTTTGCGTGGAGATTGAGCGGCGGCAGTTGATTCCTTTCGACTTGCCTCCTGAAGTTTGTGATGTCATTCTGGCAGCCAGGCGTCCCTCCACTAAAGTGGTATACGCCTGCAGGTGGAACAAGTTTGTGGCATGGTGCACAGCAAAGGCTGTGGATCCCCTTTCTGCCCCTCTTTCTGAGGTTCCTTCTCTCTTTGGCCTGGCAGGGCTCTGCTCTGGGCACTATCAAGGGCTACCTTTCTGCAATTTCAGCCTTTCTCAGGCTACCTGATCAGCCCTCTCTTTTCAAGTCCCCTGTTGTAAATAGATTTCTCAAAGGCATTACACACCTTTTTCCTCCTATTCCTTTCGTGATGCCTCAGTGGGACTTGAATCTGGTTCTTACATACTTGATGTGCGCTCCCTTTGAGCCTCTTCACAACTGTCCTCTTCGTCTCTTGACATTAAAGACTGCCTTTCTGGTGGCCATCACCTCCGCTAGGCGGGTGAGTGAGCTCCAGGCTCTTTCTTGTAAGCCTCCTTTCCTTTCAGTCCATCCGGACAAAGTGGTGCTCAGGCCCCGTCCTTACTTTTTGCCAAAAGTGGTTACGGCCTTTCACATTGGGCAGACTATTACCTTGCCCACCTTCTTTCCGCCTCCGCATCCTTCCAGAGAGGAAGAGAGGCTCCACCGTCTGGACCCAAAACGTGCGCTCTCATTTTATCTCAACCGCACACAGCAGTTCCGGGTGGATGACCAGCTCTTTGTTGGCTACGTTGGCACCAAGAAAGGTCGGGCGGTACAAGAGAACTATCTCCCGCTGGGTTGTCTTATGTATCAAAGCCTGTTACTCTTTAGCTAAAAAAGAACCTCCGGTGGGGCTGCGTGCTCATTCCACCAGAGCTACTGCAGCCACTACTGCATTGGGACGTGGTGTCCCCCTGCAAGACATCTGTCAGGCAGCCACGTGGGCCTCGCTGCACACGTTTACCAAACATTATTGCCTGGACAGCCAAGTCCGGAGAGACGGCTTCTTTAGCCGTTCTGTTCTCCGTGACTTTCTGGTGTGATCTTGGTTCGCAGACCCACCACCGGGGTTGGTATTGCTGGGGTATCTATTCTAAGGTAAGGAATCTATCACTATGTGTTTCTTTCAGATGAACAAGTTACTTACCTTCGGTAACGATATATCTGTAAGAAACATTAGTAGTGATAGATTCCTTACCGCCCACCCATCCTCCCCGCTCTGCGAACTGATTTCTAGGGTTAAGGTCATCCCTTTCAGGGCCCTAGTTTCAATGCACCAGTGGTCAGTATCTTGCATGGCTCTGCGTTCCTGGCGTGGAAAGTCGTGTACAGAACTGACGTCAGCGCGCGTGGGCGGCGTCTAAGTAGCGCCCGCGATGTCATCTCGGCGACCACGAAGCCAAAGACGGACGCGAAGCCGCACGACGCCACCTACCGACGCGCAGGGGTACTGCTGACGAAAACTTTCCGGATCCAGCCTGACGCCTGGGGATATTCTAAGGTAAGGAATCTATCACTACTAAGGTTTCTTACAGATCTATCGTTACCGAAGGTAAGTAACTTGTTCTTTCTGAACTTACTACCAAGGAAAGGGAGGCCAGAGCTTTAAAGGTCCAGCACCAAACGTCACTACCTGTCAGGCCTCTTAGATCAGCACTATATCTCGGTGCAATGGGTCTGGGATGTGACCCACATGCATCCCAAATAGGTGGTTATGAACCACCACTATCAACAGCTAAAGATTGACCCTGCACCCGAGAAGGATGAGTATTCTTTTATAAAAGTGTCCTAGTACATCACGTTTAAACAATGGAAAAATATATTGAAAACAAACTAGCTTCCCAGAAAAAATTAAAAGTCATGTATCTTGATTGCAGTCAGAATGAATCTTTTATTGAAAATCACTTGTTCTTTTAAAAGCACCACACAATTGCTTGTCAACGCGTTTCATCCCTCTTGGGACTTTTTCAGGGCTTAATCAAAGTCTGTATCTGCTGCTGATGTTAAAGTAACTCGAGCCAACCTTAACAGCAGCGTCGGTGAAACTGTATATTGATCTTAAAGTTTGCGTTGTCGGTATTATATCATTATATACCGCTAGGCATCAAAAGATAATTCGTATATTACGATGATTTGGAGGTAGCCGATGTTTCAAAGTGAAAGCTTACTTATGATTTCGATTCCATAATTGGAAGTGGGAGTCCAGATCTTTTTCGTATGTCCCCTATTATAAAAGTGGTAGAAATTCCGCGTTATCAATACTGAATCTGTGTGCCCCGTGGCCTTTGACAAGTAGCGATGTCATACGGTGACTCGGTATGTTCGAGTATTTCCAAAGAATTAATGGGTAAAGTGTCGAGCCTTCTGTATAGGCGCGGACATACTCGAACATACCGAGTCACCGTATGACATCGCTACTTGTCAAAGGCCCCGTGGCACACAGATTCAGTATTGATAACGCGGAATTTCTACCACTTTTATAATAGGGGACATACGAAAAAGATCTGTACTCCCACTTCCAATTATGGAATCGAAATCATAAGTAAGCTTTCACTTTGAAACATCGGCTACCTCCAAATCATCGTAATATACGAATTATCTTTTGATGCCTAGCGGTATATAATGATATAATACCGACAACGCAATCTTTAAGATCAATATACAGTTTCACCGACGCTGCTGTTAAGGTTGGCTCAAAGTTACTTTAACATCAACAGCAGATACAGACTTTGATTAAGCCCTGAAGAAGTCCCAAGAGGGATGAAACGTTGGCAAGCAATTGTGTGGTGCTTTAAAAGAACAAGTGATTTTCAATAAAAGATTCATTCTGACTGCAATCAAGATACATGAATTTTTACTTTTTTCTGGGTAGCTAGTTTGTTTTCAATATATGTTTCCATTGTTTAAACGTGATGTACTAGGACACTTTTATAAAAGAATACTCATCCTTCTCGGGTGCAAGGTCAATCTTTAGCTGTTCTTTCTGAACTAGCTGTTTCATTAATTCCGGATCCAGTACTCCTCTAGTGCTCCCTTGAGCCTCTCTCCTTCTGTATTACTTTTTCCCAGTCCCTGCCTTTCTTCCCATTACCTTTGTACCAGTTCCTAGTTTGCTGTCGTCCTATTCATGCTGTCTTGCTTCTAGTTTCCTGGTATTTGTTGCTTGCTTTCTGCCAAGTTTGCCCTTTATTTTCCTTTTTTTCCTGATAAGCACTCCTTCTTGCTAGCTCATTGTCTCTCGTGGCTATGTATTTAGTTCTACACCCTTGCTGTTGCCCCCTTGCGGATCCTTGTGCTCAGCTGACAACCTAGGTGGTGCTTCTTGTCCACTCTGAGTTTTTTGTCTTCGAGTTACTTTTATAACATCCCCATAGGTATCAGCTCCACAGACCCTGCCTTTGCATGTATATTTAATCTGTGGGTATTTGCAGTCAGAGTCTGTAACAGCAATTGTGGATGAGGAACTTACTGAGCTACAGTCGTACCATGTAGAGCTCCCGAGTGCTTTACCCCACATTCCCTTCATCGTTAAAGCTGTTATATATACACATATGTCTTGCACTTCCGTCCTGAGCGTAGTTATTCTGAATGCCACATTGCCTCTTGAGTGCCTGTCCTTTCTGAGCCTTAACTCTCTTATTCCCTTGTTCAGAGCTTCCCCTTTGGATTCCCTTTCTACTCTGACTCTCTGTGTGATCTTGGGCAGCTCTGTACATAGTATTCTGCCTACTTTGTCTTCCCTGCCTCTAGTCCTTGCCAGCGTCCCTGACACATGCCGGTGTCCCGGACCGAGTCCTGACAATTCCTTTAATTTTGTGCTAAATCTTTAAATTCTGGCTGTGCTTTTATTTCTAGCACTGCCATTAAGGATGTTCACTAACAAACAGTAATCGATGCGTAGGACAAACTCTCTACCCCAAACAGGTTAGCGGAGCTTATTGGTGAAACTGGCAGCACTTTTTCTATGACAGAATATGATTATGAAACAAAACTCCAATCCAATGGTGATTTCCTTGTACCCATCAACTTGACTTAGTTTGGCCCCCAGATCTTTATCACTAGTATCAACTGTGACGTAAGACTTAAGATCTTCCATGAATGTCTGTAAAGGTAGGGCATTTAATATAGTGTTTTTGACCCATTCAAATCTTTCGTGCCGAGATCGAGGCCAAACAAATCTAGCATTTTTCTATAAGAGTTCTCTCTGAGACCATGTATTTCTTGCAAACCAATGCATGTATTTAGTATAGAACTCCCACAAACCCTTGAAATACTTACGTTCATCTTTATTTTCTGAAGGTTGTGCATGCATGATGACCTCTATCAAACTGGGCATATGTGAGATTCCTTCTCACTGTAAGTAATTTCATTCCAATTACTTACTCCACCTTCATAAGTAACACCACCTTATTTTTTTTATTTTTAATGATGACTAAAACTTGCATCTGAAAGAGACACGTTAGTGACAGATTCCTTACCTTAGAATATCCCCAGGCGTCAGGCTGGATCCGGAAAGTTTTTGCGTAGCAGTACCCTTGCGCGTCGGTAGGCGGCGTCGTGCGGCTCCGCGTCCGTCGTCGGCGTCGTGATCGCCGGGATGACATTGCGGGCAGTACTTAGGCGCCGCCCCTGCGCGCTGACGTCAGTTCTTCTTTTTCCGCGCCAGCAAGCGCAGATCCGGGAAGAGCAGTGCCCTAGTCATTTTTTGACTAACTTTTTTGGTGAATTTTTCACTGTTTTTCTTCGAATCGACTTCAAGGTGTCGTAGGGATGCCCGGGTTTAAACGTTGCGGCGCCTGTGCTCGGATGATGTCCATCACAGACCCGCATCGGGAGTGTCTCTTCTGCCTCGGCCGAGGCCACGACACGGAGTCTTGTTCCGACTGCCGGGCCCTCAACCCGAAAGCTTTGCGAGAGCGGTCTCGAAAGCTCCTCGAGGCCCGGCATTCGGCTCCGCGCAAACCCCGGTCGCGTGAGAGGTCCAGGGGTCGATCGCGGAGTCCACACCGGTCGTCGGCATCGAAGTCTTCTTCGTCCGGTAAGTCCAAACACAAAAAGTCCAAAAAGCATCGTCGCTCTAGGACTTCGCCTCGCCGGTCTCGCGACTCGGCTGAGGCCCCTCCCGGCACCGTCCCCGCCGCCCGGCCCCGGACATGCCTGTGGAGTCGCCCCCGCAATACCCGTCCTTCCCGGGTTCGGGGCGGATCCGGCCCAAGTACAGGAATTCCTGTCGGCCATGGCCCGCCTCTTCGGGCCTCAAGGTCCCTCCGGTGCGCCTTCGGGCCCCGCGGGCCCTGATGGGGTTGCTCCGGCGTCGCCGACGGCTCCGGCCCCGGCGTCGCCCGTGCCTCCAGCCTCGATCCCGGCTCCGGCCCCGGCCTCGATCCCGGCTCCACAACCCCCATTGACGCCGGTCGACCTAACGACACCTCCGCCGATGTCTCCGGTGCCGTTCTCGACGCCGCCTAGGGCTCCGGGCGGCGTCGTCCCCAGTTCCTTCCGGCTCCGGACATGGACCCGGACCGAGCGTCGCTCGACGCCGGTTCCGGCGCCGATGGGACCTTGGGTCCCAAATGTCCCTCCTCCTCCTTATTTTGAACCAGAGGAGGACCAGGAGGACTGGGAGGGGTCTGATGACCCTCTGACACAACAGTGTCAGTACGATGAGGACTGGACAGAGGGTCTAGGGGATGCCAGTGGTCTAGATACTTCCCCTGACACTGGCATGCTGTCTCCTCCCGTGGCTACGGAGGAGGGAGCCAATTTTGCAACGGTGTTGCGTGGGGCGGCTGGGGCCTTACGTCTCCAACTCCCTACTGTGGCGGTCAAGACTAATATCTTGACAGAGGTGCTTCAGCCGGCAGCCTCCTCTTCGGAGACTGTGCTGCAGTTTAACGACGCTCTCACTGACGTTCTTTTGGGCGCCTGGTCCAAGCCCAACACAGGGGCTCCTGTGGATAGGAACGTGTCCCGACGCCATCGCCCAGCTCCGGGCGACCCCCTGTTTCTCTCTGTCCACCCCACTCCTGAGAGCTTGGTTGTCCAAGCCTCCGCTTCCCAAACCGCCTTCCCTACCGCCCCTCCGGATAGGGAATCCAAACGCCTGGATCAATTTGGGAAGAAGGGTTTTTCTTCCTCCAGTGCTGGCTTGCGGTCCATCAACACCGCTTGTCTTTTGGGCCGATATACCCACTCCTTGTGGGATTCGGTGGCGAATGTTTTGCCCCAGTGTTCTGAGGAGGTCCAGACACTGCTTTCCCGCGCCATTGCGGAAGGAAGGGATGCGGCCAAATACACGATACGATGTGGCCTTGATACCGCCGACTCGCTGGGCAGGTCTATTGCAACGACGGTGGCGCTGCGACGCCACGCCTGGCTGAGAACCACTGGTTTTTCAGGGGATGTCCAGAATACTCTCATGGACATGCCCTTTGATGGAGTCGGTCTTTTTGGGTCCAAAGCAGACCATGCGTTGGAGCGCTTTAAGGACTCACGGGCTACTGCCAAGTCCCTGGGCCTTTCTGCTACACGCCCTCCGCTGACTTCTGCTTTTCGCCCCTATCGTGGCCACAGTAGGGGCGCCCCTTCACGTCAGCAGCCCAGCCACCGGCCCGCGCAGCAGGCGTCTTCGCGTGGCCGAGGACGTGGATTCCGCCGTGGCGGATCGGGCAACCAGCGTGCGGGTCAGGCCACAACCTCCAACCCGTCCCGCGGCCTCCAAGCCCTCCTAGTCCCTCCTTTCAGGTGCACAGCACGCCAGTAGGGGCAGGGTCCGCCATCACCTTCCCCACTGGCGTACCATCACCTCGGACAGGTGGGTCTTGGACATTGTCCGAAGGGGCTACTCCCTCCCCTTCGAGACCACCCCCAGCCATGCCACCTCAATTCCACCGCATGTCAGGGGATCACTTGGTACTTCTGCAGAAGGAAGTCACGGCCCTCTTGGCCAAGAGGGCCATCGAGCATGTTGCGACCCCAGAAGTAGGGCGTGGTTGCTACTCCCACTACTTCCTGGTGCCCAAAAGGACAAGGAGGACATGCGTCCTATCTTGGACCTCCGGAACGTCAATCGCTTCCTCCGGAAGGAGAAGTTCAAGATGCTCACCCTAGCTCAGGTCTTGACTGCCCTCGACCCTGGAGACTGGTTGGTAGCGTTGGACTTGCAGGACGCATATTTCCACATCCCCGTCCTGCCGGCCCACCGGCGTTACCTTCGGTTCACGGTAGGCCCCGAGCATTTTCAGTTCACCGTGCTCCCCTTTGGCCTTACCAGTGCCCCTCGGGTGTTCACGAAAGTGATGGCGGTGGTCGCAGCTCATCTGCGCCGGGCAGGGGTTTCAGTCTTCCCCTACCTCGACGACTGGCTGCTGAAGGCGGGCTCGTCCCAGGTAGTCGTCTCCCACCTCCAGACTACGGCCGAACTCCTGCACTCGCTGGGGTTCTCCATCAATGTGCCGAAGTCGCATCTGATTCCTTCTCCACAGCTCCTTTTCATCGGAGCAGTTCTGGACACGACGCAGTTTCGGGCCTATCCTCCCGAACGGCGAGTCCGGGATATTCAGGCTATGATTCCGATCTTTCAGCCTTTATCCTGGGTTTCGGTACGGATGACCCTGAGGCTGCTGGGCCTCATGGCCTCCTGCATCCTGCTGGTCAATCATGCCAGATGGCATATGCGGGCTCTGCAGTGGGACCTGAAGTTCCAGTGGGCGCAGCACCAGGGCAACCTGTCCGATCACGTCCAGATCTCGGAGGGGACTGCAAAACAGTTGCAGTGGTGGCTCTCGAACCGGCAATGGGTCATGGGCAGATCCCTCTCCCTTCCCCAGCCAGAGCATACAGTTGTGACGGACGCGTCCCTTCTGGGATGGGGCGGTCACATGGGAGAGGCGGAGATCAGAGGCCTCTGGTCTCCGGGCGGAGTCCCGGCTCCATATCAACATTCTGGAGCTTCGGGCGATCCGACTTGCACTCAAGGCATTCCTTCCTCTGTCAAGGGGAAGGTAGTGCAGGTGTTCACAGACAACACCACCGCCATGTGGTACTGCAACAAACAGGGCGGGGTGGGGTCTTGGACCCTTTGTCAGGAGGCTCTGCGCCTCTGGACGTGGCTGGAACATCAGGGCATGTTCCTGATGGTTCAACACCTGGCAGGTTCCCTGAACGCCAGGGCGGACGAACTCAGCCGCAGGTGCATGATGGATCACGAATGGCGTCTTCACTCGGAAGTGCCACAAGGACTCTTTCTACAGTGGGGAGAGCCTTGGTTAGATCTATTCGCCACCGAAGAGAACGCGCAATGTCATCAGTTCTGCGCGTTGGAATTTCCAAGGCGGCACTCGCTCGGCGACGCTTTTCGTCGCGAGTGGAGTTGCGGTCTGTTGTACGCCTTTCCGCCTATACCACTTCTACCCAGAGTGTTAAAGAAGATTCGGCACGACCGGGCCCAAGTCATTCTTGTGGCTCCGGACTGGGCTCGAAGAGTTTGGTATCCCGAGCTACTCAATATGAGCGTAGATCCCCGATCCGTCTGCCTCTTCGGGAGGATCTTCTGTCGCAGCAGCAGGGGACGGTCCTCCACCCGAACCTGTCCAGTCTACACCTGCTTGCGTGGAGATTGAGCGGCGGCAGTTGATTCCTTTCGACTTGCCTCCCGAAGTTTGTGATGTGATTCTGGCAGCCAGGCGTCCCTCCACTAAGGTGGTATACGCCTGCAGGTGGAACAAATTTGTGGCATGGTGCACAGCAAAGGCTGTGAATCCCCTTTCTGCCCCTCTTTCTGAGGTCCTTCTGTTCCTTCTCTCTCTGGCCCAACAGGGTTCTGCCTTGGGTACCATCAAGGGTTATCTTTGTGCTATTTCGGCCTTCCTCAGGCTTCCTGATCAGCCCTCCCTTTTCAAGTCCCCTGTTGTTAACAGGTTCTTAAAAGGCATTACTCACCTCTTCCCTCCTGTTCCGTTTGTGATGCCTCAGTGGGACTTGAACTTGGTTCTTACCTTTTAATGTGCGCTCCCTTTGAGCCTCTACATAACTGTCCTCTTCGTCTTCTGACTCTGAAGACAGCCTTTCTGGTGGCCATCACCTCCGCTCGGCGGGTGAGTGAGCTCCAGGCTCTATCTTGCAAACCTCCCTTTCTGTCTGTTCATCCAGACAAGGTTGTTCTTCGGACGCGTCCGTCCTTCTTGCCAAAGGTGGTTACTGCTTTCCACATTGGGCAGACCATCACTTTGCCCACCTTCTTTCCGCCTCCGCATCCTTCCAGAGAGGAAGAGAGGCTCCACCGTCTGGACCCAAAATGTGCGCTCTCCTTCTATATTGACCGCACAAAACACTTCCGGGTGGATGACCAGCTCTTTGTTGGCTACGTGGGCGCCAAAAAGGTCGGGCGGTGCACAAGAGGACCATCTCCCGCTGGGTTACCTTGTGCATCAAGACCTGCTATTCTTTGGCTAAGAAGGCGCCTCCTGTTGGGCTGCGTGCCCATTCCACCAGGGCAACGGCTGCTACCACGGCCTTGGGCCGCGGTGTTCCGCTGCCGGTTATCTGTCAGGCAGCTACGTGGGCCTCGCTGCACACGTTTACAAAGCATTACTGCCTTGACAGTCCGGTCCGGAGGGACGGCTTCTTTGGCCGTTCTGTCCTCCAGGACTTCCTTGTCTGATCTTTGTTCGCAGACCCACCACAGGGGTTGGTATTGCTGGGGTATCTATTCTAAGGTAAGGAATCTGTCACTAACGTGTCTCTTTCAGATGCACAAGTTACTAACTTGTGTAACGATATATCTGTAAGAGACAGTAGTTAGTGACAGATTCCTTACCGCCCACCCATCCTCCCCGTTCTGCGAACTGGATTTCTAGGGTTAAGGACATCCCTTTCAGGGCCCTAGTATTTTTCAGACACCTATGTCAGCTTCTTGCATGGCTCTGCGTTCCTGGCACGGAAAGTCGTGTACAGAACTGACGTCAGCGCGCAGGGGCGGCGTCTAAGTACTGCCCGCGACGTCATCCCGGCGATCACGACGCCGACGACGGACGCGGAGCCGCACGACGCCGCCTACCGACGCGCAAGGGTACTGCTACGCAAAAACTTTCCGGATCCAGCCTGACGCCTGGGGATATTCTAAGGTAAGGAATCTGTCACTAACTACTGTCTCTTACAGATATATCGTTACACAAGTTAGTAACTTGTGCTTCTATGGAGTCAAAGTATGTTTGAACTTTCCCTAATGTCACCATTCTAAAATATCCATCCCTCCTCCTTCTGCAACATAAATGTTGCCTTCAATTCTGCCTTTCTAAAATACAATCTCTGTGCATAATTCCTTGCCAGAAGACTTGGGTCGATACTCTTGGTCAACTCAATTGCTTCAACTAATGTAATATTCTTAGACTCGAGTAGTTTTTCTTGACTTATTTTACCATAGCATCTTGTGATGAGTTGCTCTCATATGGTTTGGGTACGAAACCTTTCAAATTTATATGGTGGAGCAAGACTATATGGAGTTGCCGTCCACAAAGCAAGTGATTAATAGGGTTGTTGCTCCCTGGAAAAAAACTTTAATTTGGGCACCACCAAACTGGGTTGTGTTTTAATTTGTATTTTTAGATGTTTGATTGCATCCTGAAACTTGTTAAGTGGTATATCCCCTGCTGCTCCCTGTGAATTTTCTTACGGAAGAGGGGGTAAGTGGTTAAAGACTCCTTGACCTCCAAACCTTTGAGTGAAAGGATTTTTTTCATTTCTGAGCAGAATCTCAAACCATCAGTTGCAAATAAAAAATTGTTGAAAGCATGGATTCAAACACTCCATTTACTTGGTGGTTCTATTGGCACGTGCAAAAAGGGAGGAGAAGAATTGACATTCCCTTGCATGTTTGAGGTGCGCATATAACAGTAGTAGAAGCTACTAGTAGTGTAGTGTTGTAGAAGGAGACAGAATGCGCCCAAAAGAAAAAGAAATGTAAAGAAGTACTCAGCAATGAAAATCAAGCTCAAATGAAAGTGCCAATATTCTTGAATATTGACAGCATGTGCTGTCTCCACAACCCTATATTACTACCAATTTTCCAACTCCAATACCCAGAACTTATATACATGATCTTAGGTCCCTGTGACAAGGCATATATTGGATAAAGAGCCCAATAGATATGTAAAGTGATTGTTCAACATAAATAAAGGTTAAGATGCAAAAAATTAAATGCACCCTTTGTAAATAATTACTTGGTTGCACAACTTTCTGAAACACACAACAAACATCGAAGGCAATATTGAACCCATTTTAAGCAACCAAGAAGCCAAATGATCATGAAAATAAGAACAACTGAAAGGGGTTACATCATATTTTTGAGGACTAATCTTTATTGGGCGGTAGGAGCTGTGGATCGCAATGTACTATTCAGTTGTGTTCAGCAATAGCAATTCAGCGAGTTACACCCAGTGCTCTATCAAAACTATACGTTCATGTAACAATAATACCAGATATCTCCACAGTAAAAAAATCTACTTTAGCCATGCACACATCTCTTCAAGACTACATCTTCCAGCTTTCCATCCTCCTTGCCCTGTAAGATGATGACCTGTGCAGGGAAACTACATCACTAGTTACACTACCAGCGAGAATAAATAAGCGTAGTTGCCTTTGGGATCATGTAGTCTATGGACTCCTCTGAAAAATGCATGCCTTACCACGGTTACAGTCAAATCAAGGGAGCACTTTCCAGAGTGCATGCAAATGAAAACTTCTAATGCATACTGCAATGGCACGCAACCCTGTAGAAGCCTCCTCCTAACCTGACGGGATGTACTTGCAGCACATGAAGGACTGCTGCGCCAAAGGAATTGAGTAAGATTAAGGGCTCTCTGGACTGGGCCGGGAAGGCAAGGGCACCTGGTCTCTACGCTCAACAAACAGGAAAGTAATATGCAACCTACCTCTACTGCAGATGCATTGTATGCTGTTAAAAGGATGTTGGTCAATAGCAAAGGTGTGTAGGACCAAATTACCTGCTATCACCCCAGAATCAGAGAGACTAGCAGCTGTTCAAGATTTATACAGGTACACATGAGACTCTCCATACTGGTTGTATTTTAAGTACTATAAGGTATGTTTTCAGTATGTTTATACACTATGTTTGCTTCCAGCCATCACGACTCGGAACCAATACATATGTTAGTGCCGGTGAGACCATATATGGGAATCCTATGTGATGCACAGTGGTGGGTCTCTCACTTTAATTAACGAACAGATTACAACCCAAACATCATTTCTCCTTCTCCCCACAGTGTTCCTCCTATAAAGGGACGGTCATCTGTAGGATTATATAACATTTTGATCACCATTTTAAATTCTCACTCATTGGCATATGTATTCACTATAGTTTTAAATCTTGTATTGTCCATAGTGTCCTGAAAGGTAACTGGGACTTGCCCTGAGGAAGACCTAAATTGAATATTGTACCTCTACAGCAGAGGTCAAAATGCATTGTCAAGTCACAATTTATGAGGAGCATGAATACATTAAATTAACTTTAAACCTGTGGCGAAATCAGTATGAAACCGGTTTCCAGATAATGAAATACTGTACCCTCATAAGGGACGGCATAAATTGCACTTTGTAGGTTTTGGAAGAATCATTTGTTTGTACTAACAAAGTTCAGGACAGTTCTGTATAATATATTTGCGGACATTGAAAATCTGTTAAATCTAAATGTCATATTTGTGATAATGAGATTTTATGTCTTGCCATGTCTTCCTAAAAGTCGTATGTGTTTTTCATTGTTTTTTTATTTATGTAGGCGCTAATGTTGAAAGGCTATGCAAAAGATGTCCCAAAAACAGTAACACATTAAATAAAATCTCTGTGTTAGTAATAATAATTTGCTCATGAATTTATGGCTAATGGGAGTTATTGTGTTTTTTCGTGGGACTGTAACCTGGCAGCCAATGAGGTTTGTGCTAGAGGGCGTTGGGCATGCTTGGCCAGTGTACAAAGAAATATAAAAATTTCTTGTCCTTGACCCCATACAACTTGTCCTCGCTGTCAGGTGATAGGTGTTACACACCGCTGGCTCCACAAAGATTTGATTTCCAAAACTGTATATATATTCTCAGTTGTCCATGCTGAGGAGGCCAAGTTTGGGGCTTGACTGGAAGAGTGACAACATTTGTCTAGCCACTTTTGGAGGGGAGGGGGCATATACTCTGCTGAATGCTCTGAAACAAAGTTAGGCAGAGACTTATTTTTGCTGAAAGTTTTTAAAGAGTACTAGTGATGTGTTGTGGAGAGTGTGCTGAAATTGGATGCTAGGGTTTAGGTCTTGGACAACAAGGCTTACGGTCCCAGTGCAACAAAACCATGCATTGCACATCATCATATTACACTTAACCACACAACCTCTACAGAAATCATAACATTTTACATGCCTCGAGGAACCATTCTTTAAAACCATTTACATTGGATTCAGCAGTTTAGCTCAAATTTGTATATGTGCTTTATGCATAATGGTTGCAGCTTGTCTCCTTAAATCTGCAGTCCATAGTTCACTGTTAAATTTTGATGAAGTGCTGTAGACCCATAGGTTTGATTTCCAGGCAATATACATTCATCATAGAACTAACCGTTTGTCACTAGGAAGTATTTAGACTCACATCGCCAGCAATAGCTATTTCTTGAGAGTTTTGAATAGGCATCAGCAAAAGTGTCTTTTTTTTTAGCTCCTTTCCAAAATAGAAAAACATGTCTCAGCTGCAGAGCATATCTTTCATATTTCCTATTGCCTGTCCATTATTCCAATTCGGGTTATCCTTACGGATTCCTGGCTTCAACATCTTAACAGGTGTCCAAAATATACGTAGCACTGTTCTTTGATGCCAAAAGTGTAGATTCATAGCTGAAGATAAGTGTTGCAAAACCACGTATATCCTCTTCAGGTGCTTTCTGTGGGTCTCAGACAGTAGTTTGTCATCCCTCGCCTGCTTTATACTTGTCATCAAATCTTTCTCCGTGTTTTGGATTCATTTATAAATAGCCTTGGTAGAATTTCTCTGATCATCTATCTTGAGAAACCACAGAGATTCTTCTAAACATCTTCCCTCTTTCTTCATTGGCACTGTTCAGTGTGTCAAAGGATATCATTACATTTGCCACCCTTCAAAAACAACTCTTAAAAGACAAGACTGTCTCCGTTTCATGGTAATCTTATTCTGTTGCAGTCTACCATTGTGTTTACCCTCTGACACAAATGTGACAGCAAAAACAATGTACCAAGCAAAAACTTAAATGTACACCCTCCTTATAATTCACATTTACAAACTTTCTGTCTAGGCTAATATTACCTTGTCCATGTAGGATTGTATTTCTCTTGATTCTCGCTGCATCTTGAAGGAATGTAGTTCTCTATGATAAACATAATTTAAAGCACCCGTTGTGTTTCTTAAGGCATTTCATGCCTTAATTGCATCAATATTGGCCACTCTCTTTTCACATTTAATACTCAGTGATGGAGCCCTTGCTTAATTGTGTCATGCGAGCATATGAAGAGAGCCAGCATGGCAGGACTTGCAGGAGCCCTTTGAGGAGATTTCCTCTTCCACTTTCTAGCCACAAGGGTGGCTTAGACCTGAAAAAAACCATCAGTGTATCCAGGGGTCTTACCCTTTCTCTTAGCCTTTATCACTCGACCACAATGAAAAAACGTAGCAGTAAGGGCTGCAGGTAAGGAAGAGACACCTGCTCCACACCGCCTCCCATTTCTGCTAGCAAATATGTACCATCTCTTATGGCTGTACTGCTCTTTAGGCTCTAGTGGATAATTGTCCTAAGGATGCTGACTGCCCTCTATTGCTGTCCATGGCTCGCCTAAGAGCAATGAGCAGTCCTCTAGGAATTGTGTGGCTCACTTCCTCACCAGCTGTCCCTGCTAAAGGTGCTGGTTCCTGCCAGGAGCACTAAGAGGCTGGAAGACAACACCCATCATTGACAGTCCTTGGACAGACTCTCATCCACACCAAAAAAGGGACAAAAGGCCACCAGCATCTCTTGCCTACGGTCTGCATGAAGGTGCACTTCTCCTTCTAGCGTTATCTTACTTTTCAGGGGTGGTAAATTTTTCTTCACTTTAGAGCTTACTAGTGGCAATCCTGCCACCCCAACCATCCTTTGCAAATAAATAAGCATAGGGGAGTGTGACCAAGATGGTGCAGCGGTGAGATGCTCGTAGCTGTCGGTCCCGAGGGCCAACTGCTCAACCAGCCTTTACCGTGTCCATCTAGATGACAGGAGCCACGCATTCAAGCGCCTACGGTTCGGGTGTCTGGAGGCTAGCCCCTAGGGACCGAACAGGACGCTGGGCAGTGACTGTGAAGTGCCGTGGCCTCTGGATCAACGGTGCGCAGTGGCACTTGGGAAGCTGTGGGTTTGGCTGTTGTGGCGATGATGAGAGTTGGCCCGGTAGTATACTTTAGCCGTGGGGGGGGGGGGGTGTGCTTCCTCACCATTCTGGAGCCTTTGCAGATGGGCCCAGCCGGGATAGTAATAGCCGGGCTTAGGCCAAAAGAGGGGGGTGGGGCCTGACGGCTGGAGTCTATAAAGACCGCTCCTCCCGGGTCCAACTAGTGCCGCGGAGAGCCCTGGGCAGCATGGATGGTGGATGACCTTTGTGGCACACTGGAAAGACTGCCCTGAGAGGAGAGCTGATGGCCCCGCCTCTGCATACATGGGACTGCACGTAGGACCCAGGCCTATCTACTCAACCGACGGCAGGTACAGTAATGTCAGATCTGTGGGGGGGCGTGCACTGAGGAAAACATTCCAGTCCATAGTAGGGGACAGGGGAAGCATTAAATGAAGCACAGGGGAGTCATCCACCAAAATAATGGCTACCAGGGCACTGGAACGCTTCCAGGCCAGAGCTGATGTTGAAGTGACCATGAAGACCCCACAATTCGCCAGAGCAGCACCGGTGGCCCTGGGGAGATCCGCCAGTGGGGGGAGGACTAAGCCCTGACGCAGCTTACTACACCAGTGATCTCCACTGGGATCTGTACACCTAATGCCTCAGCCCAACCCAAGTGGGAAATTGGGCGTGGGGGGAGTCCCTCCATGCCTCCCAAAAAAAACCCTGCTTGTGGCACACTCCTCGCCTATTTCTTTAGAGCTAGCCGACCAACCCCAGAGAACAGCACACCAGGTGCAGCCATGGCACTCATTAAATCCAATCTGCTGGGTAGCCTCCACACCTTCAAGTCTGAACTTTGTGATGATCTCTCTCAAGACCTCGCCAGTGGCCTTGCAGAACTCTGATCAGACTTATCTGCAAAAATCAACGACCTCTGATCCAATGTGGACTCAATGGGACAATGGATACTGGAGACAGAGTCTCGTTTGGAGAAAGTCGCAACAGATCAGACATCCACAGCAGAGAAATGCGTGTCATTGGAGGTGCCGTCAAAAACTAGAAGACGGAGAAAAACGACCAAGGAGGTAAAACCTATGACATAGAAGACTGAGTGAAGAGACCCTAGACGCCAGTCTGGAACACTTCATGGTCAGAGTGTTCTCCTCCCTCCTGGGCACCGCAGGAGGTATGGATCGACAGGGTATATAGGATAGGACCAGGAGAAAGTCCCAGCAGCAACGACCCAGAGACGAACTTACTAAATTTCACTATTTCTCCACATAAGACAAAGTCCTACAATCTGCCACAAAAGCAGGGGAGGTGAGCTTTCAGGACTATTCACGCATAGTCTTCCAAAATGTCTCTCAACTGACTCTTTAGTGTCGCAAGGCATTCAGACCATTAACTAGGAAACTGCATGTTGATGGCATGCGATACAGGTGGACATATCCTTTCGGCTTTCCTTGGAGCTAGGAGACAGATGACTCGCAGATTAGTGATGACCCACCTGGGATGCAGGTAGGACCCAGGTCTACCTACTGAAACGACAACAGGTACAGTAATGTTATTGGATCTGTGGGGGGGTCATGCACTGAGGAAAACATTCCAGCCCACAGTAGGCACTACATGTGCATGTCGGAGTTGGTACTTCATGGACTTCCACAGTCCCCTTCTGGTTAGCGTGTACCTTACTAGGCTTGTGGATAACGGCTATTCCATGAACAAGTGACGGGCCTTGATTCGGGGCGGAGCCGTTCTTGATCCCCTAGGACGTGTTTGTCCGTTGCTCCCATGAAGTACCAACTCGGACATGTACATGCGGCACCCGGGGCTCAGAGCCACCCGAAGAAGAGCACAGGAGCAATGCAGAAGCACTCCCTAGGATATCAAGAACGGCTCCGCCCCCATCATGACCCATCCCTGGGAAATGGAATAGTCATGACACCTTACTTGCCCCAAACTCTAATCTGAACTCATAGGTCCCCTAAAGCTGGCTGGGGCGGCATGGTTTGGAGGTGGGCCTGAGAGCCAAGGCAGTCCCCAAGATGGATTTCACAAGGTAGGGATTTGTGACACCCAGCAACTTGAGAGAAAAACGACGGAGGCCCCCATTTGAAAAATGAGACCCACAATTACTGATCAGACCCTGGCGCCATAAACTCCCCGAACACAGATACCATGAGAAATTGTCCTTGAGCATGGCCCATCGAGAGCAGGAGGGAGACCCATAGAATTTTCTCTGGCAGACTGGCTTCACCCGACTGGTACTGTCCCAGTCTGGGGAGCTCCGACCAGGCTGGAGACAAAGGCCTCCTTTCCCCACAACGCGTGTTGGGGGTGGCAATTAAGGCTCCTTCCCACCGGACTACAGGGGTGGATGAATATGCATCTATCAGAGTTTATCTTCTTATGTCGTTAGTTTATTTCTATGTTTTGGTTTGTTAATGAGTGCATTTCAATCTGGGGGGAGGGACCAATATTCTGTCCACCACGACATCTCTTCTCAACCAACTTAAAACCCTATCTCACTTTTTGACTGCCACCCTGCACAACACAATGATACAGATAATCTCACTAAAGACACAGGGACTGAAATCCCCCCAAAATCTCTGTGAAGTCTGGCGTATACTTAGAGAATCTAAAGACAGACATTATATGCCTTCAAGGAACCCATCTCTTATGCACTGATCAGGGGAAATGCAAGCATGCCACATACACAACGTCATACCACTCTGCGTCAAACACTTAACAAAGGGGAGTGACTTTACCTCTGTTGAGCAGCCTCCCTCTAGCGCCCTCCAGGTACATACTGACAGGGCGGATTTCTCATCCTAGCGGGGCCACTAGAGGGTCCCCTGCTCTCAAAAGCCTCACTGTATGCACCCAATACTGCCCAAGATGCATTTCTTGTTGGCTTTCTGGACTGGTTGGCTGGAGTGGCCTGTGGCAAGATCATCCTAACTGGAGGCTTTAACACGATATGGGACCCAAACAAATACCGAGATGGGAGGACAAGAAACCTGTGCAGGAGCCTTCCTTTAGAAACTAAAAAAGACTATTGATAAATGAAGCAAGCAGCTGGGTTGCAGAGGATTGCACCGTCAAGACAAGTCACAAAGAGTAGTCGGATATTGCCCACCTCAGATGGCCAGCTGCCACATGACCACAAATCACAATATTGTTCACAGGGGTATGAGAGGCAATATATGCAAAGTAACAATTCAAAGGTATATACTTCTACTCCCACATACACTGCACCCACTCCACCCATTGCTGCTCAGGGATCCAGTCACGAAGGATGAAATAGGGCAACACATAGATGAATAATCTGAACACAACGAAGATGGGGAGGTGTCTGTAGCAGGGATCTGGGATGCGTTTAAAACGGTTATGCAAGGGCATTTCCTAGCAGCCACCGTAGAACGCACATGGATCCGCAAGTTAGAGGTGCAGAAACTGGAGAAAGAGATCAGAGATCTAGAAGAGGAGCGGGAACAGCAACCCCTCAGCCGCATCATGCGCCCTCACGATGGCCCAGAGGCCAGTTACGCATGCACTACACTAACAAAGCAGAGCTCTCTTTACATCATCTAAAAAAAATCATACATGGCAGGCAACAAAATAGGCACTCTTCTCGAGCGATCCCTGAGAGGCAAAAGAGAGAGAGTATGTAAAAGAATTGGTAGATGACTCCAGGGCTCTGATAGTGGGGGACACAGGGAAAGTGGAGGAATTCCCCAACTTTTACCTAAACTTCTACAGGAGAGCCACACTACAGTCTAACAGGTGGGAAAGTATTCCTACAGAAAACTTGGCTCCCAAAACTCGCAATGGCTCATAGAGACTGCCTGGAAAGCCCAGTGCTCTTAGAAGAGGTCAGATTAGCCATCAAAACTCTAAAGCCAATAAAACCATGGGTCCCGATGGGCTCACAGCCCAATTCTACAAAACATTTGTTCCCCACTTTGTCCCGAAACTCCCTTCCCTATTAAATTTCTGTGCTACTGAAGATGAAGTATCGTCAACAATTGGCGCAGCCATGGTCACTGTTCTACCCAACCCTAATAAAGCCGTTAAAAGATGTGCCTCTAATCGCCTAAGTAAGCATTGATGCCAAGCTTTGCAGGTAAATCCTGGCCACTTGCCTCAGTGACGTGCTTCGTACGCTGGGACACCCAGTCCAGAGTGGGTTCATTCCCGGACGGCCGTCCCACATCGACATCCAGACGGCCATCAACATAATAGAGAAGGCCTCACTCAAGAACATCCCCACTGTCTTATTATCGTTAGATGCAGAGAAGGCTTTCAGCAGGGTGGACTCAACCTTTCTGCATTTCCCACTTCAGAATATGGGCTTTGGACCGACATTTCTGCAAATGATTTTCTCGAGCTATGCCCATCCAGTGGCTAGAGTCACCCTAAATGACCATCATTCTAGACTGTTCTCTCTCTCCCTCTCTCTCTCCCTCTCTCTCTCTCTCTCCCTCCCTCTCTCTCTCCCTCTCTCTCTCCCTCTCTCTTTCCCTCTCTCTCTCTCTCTCTCCCTCTCTCTCCCTCTCCCTCCCTCCCTCTCTCTTCCTGCCTCCCTCTCTTTCCCTCTCTCTCTCTCTCCCTCCCTCTCTCTCTCTCCCTCTCTCTCCCTCTCTCTCCCTCTCTCTCCCTCTCTCTCCCTCCCCACTAGACAGGGATGTCCCTTGTCGCCGCTTCTATCCGTCCTTTTCAGAGAACCACTGACCTGCCTAATTCGGCTGACCTCAGCAGTGACCATGATAAAATTTAAGTGGGCCCTGAGAATTCAAAATATCTCTCTATGCCGATGATGTCCTTTTGATATTAGGCCAACCCAGCATTTCTATCCCAACCATAATGGCCCTGCTTCAAACATACGAAAAGGTCTCGGGTTACAAGGTCAACTTCGATAGATCTGAGATTCTCAACCTGACGATTGCCCCTGAGGAGTCCGCTAGGCTATCGAGGTCTGTCCATTTAGATGGGCCACATCCTCCATCAAATCGTTCGCCTCACACGGACTGTGGCAGAACTTTTCACGTAACGACCCCCCTTCCCCACCTCTCAAAACGCCCATCCATTATAACCCTGCATTTACACCTGCCCTCCAGGGCCACGCCTTCTAGAGCTGGAGTGAAGGGGGGTGCAAAATGATTTCAGACATGTGCGAGCCCACACTTCCCAAAACATTTCAGCATTGCAGAGCCACCTACATCAGAGGCCGAGAGGCTACATTACGGACAGATTTGACACTGTGTAACACACCCCTCCATGAGAGCTGGCATCACCAGAGTCAAGACTCCATTCGAACTCCAACTTCCCACACTCATTGGCTCGCGGGGCACCACTGTACGAACTTCTCATAGCCCACGAGCCCCCACTGACCTGGCGACACCACAGGGAATGGGAGAGTGCTCTGGGAATCCAGGTGTCACCTAGACATTGGGATAAATTACAGAAAGACATAAGCACCTCCTCCACCTCAACAATCGGCGGGAAATACTCTACAAAGTTTGGCCCTGTTGGCAGCACCCCACATAGGCTACACCGCATGTACCATTAAACTTCTCCCAGATGCTGTCGGGCTCTGATCGGACTATCCGAAGATCCAACCTTAATGAGAGGAGGTTTGCGGGTTGCTTTATAAGGTCCTGTCATTCCCTATTCCAGCCACACCATATGTAATGCTCCTGGGCCGCAAACTGCTCAATCTGACACAACTGACTAGGAATGAATGGCACATGTGCCTTCAGTGCTAAGACGCCGTTGAACTGACAATAGCGCACAACTGCAAAAAAAATGGAATGCCCAGCGCTCACATAGTGGTACCATAGACTCTGGGCGATTTTGGCCATTGAACGACTGACAAGTAATATGCAGGAAACCCAGTTGCGTTAAATGGAAACCGCTCTTAGAGCAGCCAAGTGAATGGCCACCCAGTGCCACTCTCCGCCTGAGATGGAAAGCTCTGGGTCTTTTTTTTTTTTGGAACAGCAAGTCCCCTTCTATCCTACATCCATAAATAGACGTGGGGAGGGATCACTGTCACCAATGGGGGTAAATCATGTTTGAGACCTGTAAGCATATCTCTCTTGGTGGACATCAATGGTCTGTTTTACCTACTGAAGTTGGAGTTGACGGAGGAGAAGGGATAGGTGAATACATTGCTTAGGAGTAACAGATGATGCCTTAGGCAACCTACGTGGTTGAACTATTGTGCCTGTCTGTAACTGACTCTAGCAAGTTGCCACTCTCACACCGCATGCCTAAACCCAGGCATTGTAATACCTTACTGGAATGTTTGTTTCATCTGCAAATACCAATAAAAATGTATTGAAGGGAAAAAAAGCAGATGAAACTCCGATGTGTATCACCTGTTATTAGAGATGACCCTACTAAAATAAAAGCGTTATGTGCAAATGTGTTTTATAAGCGCCGGATGAAAACAGTGTCAAATTTGCTGAGAATCACCGTGGAAACACTAAGACGATCACTGTAATTTACAGAACAAAATTAAACACTGAAAACCGAAAACTGTAGATACAGCGAATCTTGTAGCCGATCACCTCTGCTGCAGCGACATAACTTAGTTCCCGCAGCAGAGCATTCTCAGCATTTGTGTCCCACTGCACTCTTCCATCAAAGGTATGATGTGTCCTTGTCATACTCTCTCACATCCACACCAGCAGAACATGCCCGTCTCCACAGGATCTTTGTAAGGTTGAGTTTGTGCATGCACACATGCATTCCTGAATTGCTTAGTCTAAACCATCTGAGGCCATACTGTGTTCTGCCTGGAGCTAAGTACACAGATTCGTCCTCCCCTCTCTCGTCCTCCATTACATTCTTTTTTCCTTCAGATATTTCCCAGGTCACCCCCCCCCTTTTATTTCTCACCTTCCATGTTTCCAGGCTAGAAATAGCTTCACAGGCGAGTAGTAGCGGACTGTGAATGTGGGAAGATGTTCCCCTATAGTATTGTATATTGTATTGTATTCGATTTTTGGGAGGAAAAACCTCCAGTGACTTTTGAAAGATGCTCTTGAAATGTTTACCAAGCCATATGGAAAAGTGAGATCAGTGCACACAATGGACAGAGCGGATGAATGACGAACTGACCTTCCTCAAAGTGCGTCAAAAGTCTTGGCAACGGCCCTGGACATCCGTGAAATAGGCGAATTAACACGAGTAGGGGAAGCCAGAGATGAACGGGTTATCTGCAGTACTTGCAACCTCCATTTGAGGGTTGTAAGGTAAACAGGCGCAAAGGAGCAGCATCTGGGGAGGGGGGCAAGGCGTCATTCAATAAAGGACGGCGGTGAAGCCTTGTCCATGGACGCACGGACGGGAGCGTGAAGATCAAAGTAGTCCGCACTTAAGCAAAGGTTAGCGGCAGGAGAACGACGGACTTGAGTCGGGCCTTTCACCACGTGCTCGAACGGTGGTGAGACTGTTTCTCGCACAGAGCTGCTGAAGTCTTCGTATCCCGCCTTCTCTTCCAGCTTGCAGGCAAAGAAAGCAAACACACGTGAGAATGAAGCAAAGGAAAAAGCTAAACTTCGTAATGGAAGATGGAAAGAATTTGGTTGCAAATTGTGCAGAAGGCCTGTGAGGGAGAACACAAGCATTTTACAGTAATGAAGGCCGAATTAGGGCAGCGTGTCTGGTGGTGAATTCCTAACACTAGCTTTATGGCTGTGAGAGTCATGAGTAGTTGGTGTTTAATCTGCATCAGTATGCTGTTTATTGTGATGCTGTTTGTTTATATGCCTTTGTTAACCTGTATGTGTTTTATCTACAGGAATTCTTTGGCCCATCTACTGTGAAAAAAGCTCTCGAAGAAGCTGAAAAACTATCTTCAAGCCTTAAGAATAGGTATGCAGAGAATATGAACATTGGCTGATTATTATTTTTTTGTCACGATTAAATGCATAACCGGTCAGTGGGACGCATCCAATTGATAGATATAATTGCGGCTTGCAATTAAGGAGATGCCCCTTTCACGTCCCCAGCTAATTGCGTTTAGAAATTGATCGCAAAGTGGGTTTCATACATTCCAAAAGGCTGTTTTACTGTTGCAAATATTGTGATTTTACGAATCTGAAAGTTTGTGAGGTCTCTGCGTTGGTTGTCTCTCATTAAAGGGGAATCTCTGGGGTTTCAGCAGGGTCTCTCATCCCATTGGCGTGAAGGGGAACAAGTAGGACTTAATCTTATTGACCTCCAGACCTAACATTAAATTGTTAAACAATTCCCATAATGGGCTCCAAACCTCTATCCACATCTCTGTGATATAGCTGCACATCTTCTGCATGTAGTGAGTTAATGTTGTTACCTAACCAGTTTTACTACCCCGTGGAGTCCTTCCACCGTCACCCTGCGGGACAGTGGTTCCATCCCCATAGCAAACCGTATGGGGGGGAGGGGGAGGTGCAGTCGTATATAGTGCCTTTTCCAATCGACCAAACATACAACATCACTCAATCTGTGCAGCCATGTGCAGTTGGGTCTTAATAAAGCAACTTAATCCAAACCATGATCTAGACCCTGAAACCGATGCCCTTCAGAACAGCAGAGAAATGGTTGCTCACGATTGTATCAAAGCCCTTTTCCATATTGAGAAATGCCACTAACTACCGATTAAGTGTGGTCCTTGGGGACATTAGCTAGTAAATGGAAAAGTTTGTGTAGGTTGCGAGACATTTGCTCCGGCATAAAACAACTCATCTTGGGGTGGACTAACGGGCCTCAAAAAATCAGAAAAATATTACCAGACCTGCAGGTCTAGTGACTTGAATAATCTACTCGACCTACCTATAATGCGCTTGAGCAATACATTTGTCTCAAATTGTGTGATCCTAGGCAAATATTTTAATTCACTGAGTCGCCTTTTTCTTCATTATCACATTTGAGAGCACCTTTAAATACGAGTCTCTGAGTTCGACATGTTTGCTATTCAAAAAATAAATTTTTTTTGTTTAATAGACTAAACGTTGCACCATGTAAAATAGAAATCTAGTCCACTTATAGCGTACACATGACCCCTGCTTTCCTGTTAGGTTCATTGTAGGAAGCTGGCTCTGTATATCCTATACTAAAGTAAGGTACAGTGTGCACAGAGTACAGTGGATCCCCAGAGGTATAACTGAGGCTAAATTAGACAAACACTGACAGCTCTATTTGTGGTAGTGTGGTTGAGCAGTTAGGCTTATCAGGAGGGTGTGTTAAGCATTTATTGCATTCACTCAATCAAGACTGATGGCACACACTCAGAGACAGAATCCAGACCAATTAGGTAAGTATAAAAAAGGTATACTTAGATTTTTTTATCTAGAACCAAGCAGGACTTGGCACAGGCAAGTAGAATACACTTTCAAATGCAAAACTTTACAAGGAAATGCAATTGTGAATGGAATTGGAATCGTTACTGGTTTGTATTGACTTTCAAGACAGTTTAGAAAACATAGAAATTACTGTAGACTACTTTCAGATTATTTTTCACTTACTTTGACTACTTGGGGTGATATGCCGAGATATCACACAATGGGTCCTACAAAATGCAGGTAAGTACGACAGGTTTGGGTTTAAAGCAAAGTTACTTTGGTATCAATACAAAAGTCAGTTCAACACTTAAAACACTTTTGGAGAAAAATCATAACATGGGCTACTATGGAAGAAAAGAAGGTTATCGATTTGCAGGTAAGGAAACGACCTGCAAGGATAGCTTTTGGAGTTTAGAACCAAGGTTCCACAAAGTTCAGTTAGGCACTCAAATCGCACCACCAGCGGCACTAGGGCGGCCGAGTGCAGAGGCCCAATGTTAGCCAATGGGGCGAGGGGGCCGTCGCTAGGGGGCTGCTTACGAGCAGGCCACTCGGTTGCGGAATCAAAGCTCCTGGGGTTGCTATCAGCACTGCAGGGGCCAACAATCAGCACAGGAGTTGCACCACCAGCGGCACGGAGGCAACCGGTTGAGAGTGCCAAGGAGACGTCGCAAGCCCTGTGATTTGCAATGGAGATCTCTGGTTTGGAAGAAAAGCTGCAGGCTCGGGCAAGGAGGTTTCCTGAAGGCGACCACCACCAGGAGAGGTAAGTTGGGTTCTTAGAGGGGTGCCTGGACACCGTCGGTTGGTCCACCCAAGGCCGTGGGGCGTCTGGTGCAGGGTGTCTTTAGGCGTCGGATCTTCTTACCAGCTCGAGTCATGGTCGGGGGGACCCCTCAGGTTGAGGCTGCAGGTGTCTGTCTGAAGCTTGAGGGAGGTCAGGGATCACCAGATCCCAGGTCAGGATCGCTGGGGAGACCTCCTTCACTCGAACTCGGGCCGTGGGCTTCGGGTGCAGAGTGGTGCAGAACTGCAGAGCTGCCTGGATCCGGGTTCTGTGTTGGAGCGTTTGGTTGAGCAAATCCTGTGCTCACAGGAGACAGATTCTTTTAGATGAAGGCAGGGCAGGTCCTCCGGGTTCTGGATGGCTGCAGGCTGCTGGACACGCCGGGGTTTCGCTGTGAGTAAGTCAGAGTCAGGACAGACTGGTAGGGCTGGGGCCAAAGCAGTTGGTGTCCTCTTCTTCCTGGGTCAGCACAGCTCTTTGGTCCTTCTTTCTTCCTCAAATCTGAGGAGCCAAGGTTCAGGGTGGCCCCATAATACTAAATTTAGGGGCGTTACAGGGGTGTGCAGGTCGGGACCAATAGGTCCCTTCCTTGGGGTGAGTACACCCCCTATTATGCCACCCTCCAGTGGGAGGGGGGCATAAGCCTCTCTCTAATTGGCTGTGTCCCATCATCTTCAAGATGGAGGAGACTGAGATGTATGCTTCATCTCACCTCCCCCACCTGAGGGGTGGGGTTGGCAAAGGTGGGCACACCTCTCTTCGTCACTTGGTTTTCCCGTCAATTCTCCCGGCGCAAAGTGGGGGTCAGAACCGGTGGGCGCCAGTTGCTGGGGGCAGCAGAAGGTAGGGTCAGCTTAGAAGGGCGGAAGGCCTACGAAGCTCCCTGAATGGGCTTTGTTTCTGGACCCAGAGAACGGAGGCCCTCCACCCAGGGGTCCAGAAACCTGTCTGGTGGTGGCAAATGGCGGGTAGCCATTCAGGACCACACCAGGGCTGGTCGATTTTCAGGGGCATCTCTAAGATGCGCTCTGAGAGCATTTTACATTAAAACCCACACTGGCATCAGTGTGGGTTTAATGTGCTCAGAGGATCTGAAAGAGATACGTTAGTGACAGATTCCTTACCTTAGAATATCCCCAGGCGTCAGGCTGGATCCGGAAAGTTTTTGCGTAGCAGTACCCTTGCGCGTCGGTAGGCGGCGTCGTGCGGCTCCGCGTCCGTCGTCGGCGTCGTGATCGCCGGGATGACGTCGCGGGCAGTACTTAGACGCCGCCCCTGCGCGCTGACGTCAGTTCTTCTTTTTCCGCGCCAGTAAGCGCAGATCCGGGAAGAGCAGTGCCCTAGTCAATTTTTGACTACATTTTTGGTGAATTTTTCACTGTTTCTTTTCGAGTCTTCATCGACTCCTAGGTGTCGTAGGGATGCCCGGCTTCAAGCCATGCGACGCCTGTGGTCGAATGATGTCGATCACAGACCCGCATCTAGAGTGTCTCTACTGTCTCGGCCGAGACCACGACACGAAGTCGTGTCCTGACTGCCGGAAACTTCACCCGAAGGCTTTGCGAGAGCGGTCTCGAAAGCTACTCGAGGTCCGGCAGTCGGCTCCGCGCCGCACCAAGCCCCGGTCCCGTGAGAGGTCGAGGGGCCGGTCGCGGAGCCCCCGCCGGTCGTCGGAGTCCAAGTCTTCGCGCTCCTCGGGTAAGTCGAAGCACAAAAAGTCTAAGAAGCATCATCGCTCTAAGACTTCGCCTCGTCGGTCTCGCGACTCGGCTGAGGCCCCTGTCGGCACCGTCCCCGCCCCCGCGGCCCCGGACGTGCCTGTGGAGCCGCCCCCGCATTACCCGTCCTTTCCGGGTTCGGGGCGACTCCGGCCAAAATACAGGAATTCCTGTCGGCCATGGCCCGCCTCTTCGGGCCTCAGGTCCCTCCGGTGCGCCTTCGGGCCCCGCGGGCCCTGATGGGGTTGCTCCGGCGTCGCCGCCGACTCCGGTCCCGGCGTCGCCTGTCCCGCCAGCCTTCATCCCGGCCTCGGCTCCGGCCTCGATTCCGGCTCCGGTGGTACCGCAACCCCCATCGACGCCGGTTGACCTAACCACGCCTCCGCCGACGTCCCCGGTACCGTTCCTGACGCCGTCCGGGGCTCCGGACGGCGTCGTTCCCCGGTTATCTCCGGCTCCGGACATGGAGCCGGACCGACGTCGCTCGACGCCGGCTCTGGCGCCGATGAGACCTTGGGTCCCAAATGTCCCTCCTCCTCCATATTTTGAACCAGAGGAGGACCAGGAGAGCTGGGAGGGGTCGGAAGACCCTCTCACACAACAGTGTGAGTATGATCAGGACTGGGCTGAGGAACTTGGGGATGCCAGTGGTCTAGACACTTCCCCTGACACTGGCATGCTGTCTCCTCCCGTGGCTACGGAGGAGGGAGCTAATTTCGCAACGGTGTTGCGTAGAGCAGCTGGAGCCTTGCACCTCCAATTGCCTACTGTGTCTGTCAGGACTAATCTCCTGACGGAAGTGCTTCAGCCGGCAGCTTCCTCCACGGAGACTGTGCTGCCGTTTAATGATGCACTGACTGACGTTCTTTTGGGCGCCTGGTCCAAGCCCACCACAGGGGCTCCTGTGGATAGGAACGTGGACCGACGCCATCGCCCTGCTCCGGGCGACCCCTTGTTTCTCTCCCAACATCCCACCCCCGAGAGCTTGGTTGTCCAAGCCTATGCCTCCCAAACCGCCTTCCCTACCGCCCCTCCGGATAGGGAATCCAAACGCCTGGACCAATTTGGGAAGAAGGCTTTTTCTTCCTCCAGTGCTGGCTTGCGGTCCGTCAACACCGCTTGCCTTTTGGGCCGATATACCCACTCCCTGTGGGATTCGGTGGCGGCTGTTTTGCCACAGTGTTCTGAGGAGGTCCAGACACTGCTTACCCGCGCCATTGCGGAAGGAAGAGATGCGGCTAAATACACCATACGTTGTGGCCTTGATACCGCCGACTCGCTGGGCAGATCGCTTGCAACGACGGTGGCGCTACGTCGCCACGCCTGGCTGAGAACAACTGGTTTCTCGGGTTATGTCCAGAATACACTCATGGACATGCCCTTTGATGGAGTCGGTCTTTTTGGTTCCAAAGCAGACCATTCGCTGGAGCGTTTTAAGGATTCACGGGCTACTGCCAAGTCCCTGGGCCTTTCTGTTGTGCGCCCTCCGCTAACCTCTGCTTTTCGCCCCTTTCGTGGCCACGGAAGGGGCGCCCAGTCACGTCAGCTGCCCAGCCACCGGCCCGCGCAGCAAGCGTCTTCGCGTGGCCGAGGACGTGGATACCGCCGTGGCGGTTCGGGCAACTTCGTGCGGGTCAGGCCACCACCTCCAACCCGTCTGCGGCCTCCAAGCCCTCCTAGTCCCTTCTTTCCGGTGCACAGCACGCCAGTAGGGGGCAGGGTCCGCCATCACCTTCACCACTGGCGTCCCATCACCTCGGACAGGTGGGTCTTGGACATTGTCCGAAGGGGCTACTCCCTCCCCTTCGAGACCACCTCCCCAGCCATGCCACCTCAATTCCATGTCAGGGGATCACTTGGTGCTTCTGCAGAAGGAAGTCACGGCCCTCTTGGCCAAGAGGGCCATCGAGCATGTTCCGACCCCAGAAGTAGGACGTGGTTGCTACTCCCACTACTTTCTGGTGCCCAAAAAGGACAAGGAGGACATGCGTCCGATCTTGGACCTCCGGAACGTCAATCGCTTCCTCCGGAAGGAGAAGTTCAAGATGCTCACCCTAGCTCAGGTCTTGACTGCCCTCGACCCTGGAGACTGGTTGGTAGCCTTGGAGTTGCAGGACGCTTATTTCCACATCCCCGTCCTGCCGGCCCACCGGCGTTACCTACGGTTCACGGTAGGCCTCGAGCATTTTCAGTTCACCGTGCTCCCCTTTGGCCTTACAAGTGCCCCTCGGGTGTTCACGAAAGTGGTGGCGGTGGTCGCAGCTCATCTGCGCCGGGCAGGGGTTCCAGTCTTCACCTACCTCGACGACTGGCTGCTGAAGGCGGGCTCGTCCCAGGCAGTCGTCTCCCACCTCCAGACTACGGCTGAACTCCTGCACTCGCTGGGGTTCTCCATCAATGTGCCGAAGTCGCATCTGATTCCTTCTCCACAGCTCCTTTTCATCGGAGCAGTTCTGGACACGACGCAGTTTCGGGCCTATCCTCCCGAACGGCGAGTCCGGGATATTCAGGCTATGATTCCAATCTTTCAGCCTTTATCCTGGCTTTCGGTAAAAAAAAAAAATGTAAGTCCGTTTTTATATAGTGCAGCTACTCACCCTTACGGGTCTCAAGGCGCTGGGGGCCGTAGTGGAAATTAAGTGAGCTATTGCCCAGAGTCACATGGTGCTGAGCTGAGCTGCCGCCGGAGCCGGTGATCGAACCGTGAACCCTGTGCTCCGAAGTCAGCTGCCCTGGCCGCTGCACCACACCTCTGGTGACCCTGAGGCTGCTGGGCCTCATGGCCTCCTGCATCCTGCTGGTCGATCATGTCAGATGGCATATGCGGGCTCTGCAGTGGGACCTGAAGTTCCAGTGGGCGCAGCACCAGGGCAACCTGTCCGATCATGTCCAGATCTCGGAGGGGGCTGCAAAACAGTTGCAGTGGTGGCTCTCGAACCGGCAATGGGTCATGGGCAGATCCCTCTCCCTTCCCCAGCCAGAGCACACAGTTGTGACGGACGCGACCCTTCTGGGATGGGGCGGTCACATGGGAGAGGCGGAGATCAGAGGCCTCTGGTCTCCGGCGGAGTCCCGGCTCCATATCAACCTCCTGGAGCTCCGGGCGATCCGACTTGCACTCAAGGCATTCCTTCCCTCTGTCAAAGGGAAGGTAGTGCAGGTGTTCACAGACAACACCACCGCCATGTGGTACTGCAACAAACAAGGCGGGTGGGGTCGTGGACCCTCTGTCAGGAGGCTCTGCGCCTATGGACATGGCTGGAACATCAGGGCATGTTCCTGATGGTTCAACACCTGGCAGGTTCCCTGAACGCCAGGGCGGACGAACTCAGCCGCAGGTGCATGATGGATCACGAATGGCGTCTTCACTCGGAAGTGGCGCAAGGTCTCTTTCTGCAGTGGGGAGAGCCTTGGTTAGATCTATTCGCCACCGAAGAGAACGCGCAATGTCATCAGTTCTGCGCGTTGGAATTTCCAAGGCGGCACTCGCTCGGCGACGCTTTTCGTCGCGAGTGGAGTTGCGGTCTGTTGTACGCCTTTCCGCCTATACCACTTCTACCCAGAGTGTTGAAGAAGATTCGGCGCGACCGGGCCCAAGTCATCCTTGTGGCTCCGGACTGGGCTCGAAGAGTTTGGTATCCCGAGCTACTCAGTATGAGCGTCGATCCCCCGATCCGTCTGCCTCTTCGGGAGGATCTTCTGTCGCAGCAGCAGGGGACGGTCCTCCACCGGAACCTGTCCAGCCTCCACCTGCTTGCGTGGAGATTGAGCGGCGGCAGTTGATTCCTTTCGACTTGCCTCCCGAAGTTTGTGATGTGATTCTGGCAGCCAGGCGTCCCTCCACTAAGGTGGTATACGCATGCAGGTGGAACAAGTTTGTGGCATGGTGCACAGCAAAGGCTGTGAATCCCCTCTCTGCACCTCTTTCTGAGGTTCTTCTATTCCTTCTTTCACTGGCCCAACATGGTTCTGCCCTGGGTACCATCAAGGGCTATCTTTGTGCCATTTCGGCCTTCCTCAGGCTTCCTGATCAGCCCTCCCTTTTCAAGTCCCCTGTTGTTAACAGATTCCTTAAAGGCATTACACACCTCTTCCCTCCTGTTCCGTTTGTGATGCCTCAGTGGGACTTGAACTTGGTTCTTACCTTTCTCATGTGCGCTCCCTTTGAGCCTCTAAAGACAGCCTTTCTGGTGGCCATCACCTCCGCTCGGCGGGTGGGTGAGCTCCAGGCTCTATCATGCAAACCTCCCTTTCTGTCTGTCCATCCAGACAAGGTTGTTCTTAGGACGCGTCCGTCCTTCTTGCCAAAGGTGGTTACTGCCTTCCACATTGGGCAGACCATCACTTTGCCCACCTTCTTTCCGCCTCCGCATCCTTCCAGAGAGGAAGAGAGGCTCCACCGTCTGGACCCAAAACGTGCGCTTTCCTTTTATACCAACCGCACACAACACTTCCGGGTGGATGACCAGCTCTTTGTTGGCTACGTGGGCGCCAAAAAAGGTCGGGCGGTGCACAAGAGAACCATCTCCCGCTGGGTAACCTTGTGTTAGCCTGCTATTCTTTGGCTAAGAAGTAGCCTCCTGTTGGGCTGCGTGCCCATTCCACCAGGGCAACGGCTGCTACCACGGCTTTGGGCCGCGGTGTTCCGCTGCAGGATATCTGTCAGGCAGCTACGTGGGCCTCGCTGCACACATTTACAAAGCATTACTGCCTTGACAGTCAGGTCCGGAGGGACGGCTTCTTTGGCCGTTCTGTCCTCCGGGACTTCCTTGTCTGATCTTTGTTCGCAGACCCACCACCGGGGTTGGTATTGCTGGGGTATCTATTCTAAGGTAAGGAATCTGTCACTAACGTGTCTCTTTCAGATGCACAAGTTACTAACTTGTGTAACGATATATCTGTAAGAGACAGTAGTTTTGCAGCGTGAATCTTTCTGGATTCACTATGCTGTGCATTATTCCGCCATCTCGTGGTTGGGTCCGGATTCGTAGTCTTTTCTTTGTTTTTGTGTTTTTTTTTTTTTTGTTGTTGGCCCAGGTGGGCGGCGACGCACCACCATTTGGTGTCTTCGGTGACGTCGTCGCGCTTCCGGCAGAAGCTCCCACCTTTGGTAGCCATCTTCAGATTCTTTTTTCCGCCGTGGGGTCTGGATCGTTGCCGAGAAGTTCCAGAAAATTTTGGACGAAGAATCTCAAAGTCGAAATATCATCACAGAGGATGGATTCCTGAGACACCGGACGACGACACAAGTACCGGAGACAACAAGAAGGACGACGAGGTAGAAGGTCCACGACCGAAATCTCGACGCCTACGGAGAATGCGCTCGCAGGGGCTCCCTGAGCGCGGTTATGGACAAGACTCCGTTCAAGTTTTGCAAAAACTGCCACCACAAGTACGCCCAAAAAGACCAGCACCCAGTCTGCAACCTCTGCTTGCCGCTCGACCACATCAGCGAAGACTGCAACGCGTGCTCGGCGTTCACCCCGAAGACCCTCCGGGTGAGAGACAGACAGAGAAGGGCGAACTACAACATGCAGGGCCAGGGACCAGCACCATCGCTCCGAGACCTGGGCCTCTCGAGCGGAGAGGAAGACAACATCGCTGAGGGACCAGAGGACTGCGCTGTCGTTGAGGTCCATAAGAAAACGTCGAAGGAGGTAAGGGAGTCGTCGACCCCAAAACACCAAAGCGACGCTCGAAAGAGTGAAGCCAGAACACCTAGCGACACTACTAGAAGTGTAGCAAAGTCCTCGAAGGGAGCGTTGCCGCCGAAACCCTCGACGAAAGCAACAGCGTCCAAGGACAAGCAGTCGAGCGGATCCTTTGACAAGGACTCACAATCGGCGAAAGCTTCCGAAAAAACAAAGGCGTCGAAGGTCACCTCCGAAAGGAAGCCTCGGCACCGAGAAAGGAAGGCCCGGCGTCTGTTTCGACGACCGCGACCGCGAAGAGAGCACTGCACCACTCGACGCCGAAAAGGCCCACGAGATGGCGAAAAAGAAAAGGAGGCTCGAGGCAGAGATGGCGAGCATCCTGCAACGGAAAAAGACTTCGACGACAAGATGAAGCAATACGCTATCCCATCGAAGCCAGCCCACGAGGCGCTCGAGGAGTTCGAAGCCGAATACATCGAGCCCCCGACAACACCTGAACAACTCGAAGACCAGGACGAAGAAGACTACTACTTCGAAGCCGAAGGCGAAGAAGAGATGCAGTCTTACCGGGACTCTGCGTCCTCGGAGGTACAAGACATAGACTGGCAAGACCTCGACGCAGAGTCACCAGAAGAAGGGGTAGACTCTTACCCCTCGAGGCCTTCGCCGCCAGACGACATCGGAGTCTACAATGAGGTCGTCCAGAAAGCTGCAAAGACATATGGGGTCGAAATGCAGGAAGAAAAAACAAAGGCAGGTTTCCTCTTCGAAACCCTGCTCCCTCAACAGACAAGGAGCCAATTCCTACCCATGTTGCCTGGCGTCCTCGACCAGGGAAGGGAGGCCTTCAGGGAACCGGCAGTCTGCAAGGCGGTTACACCTAGAAGCGAGAAGAAATATAAACATTCTACAAAAGACCCGGCGTACATCCAAGGGTCAGTACCAGCGGACTCCATTATCGCTGCAACGGCCAGAAAAGGGCCGGTGTGCCCACCAACACAGGCCCACCTCCAGACAAGGAGAGCAAGCGAATAGACCTCACAGGACGAAAAGTGGAGAGGAACGCAGCCATACACTGGCGCATCGCCAACTCCAACGCCCTCATCAGCAGGCATGCGTACCAACATTGGGCAGAAATGAGTCAGCTCATTAAACACCTGCCAGAAGAACACCAACAAAGGGCAAATTACCTAGCGGAGGAAGGCAAGGCCATCGCTAACACTTGCTTAAAGTCAGCTTTGGACGCAGCAGAGAACTCCAGCAGGCAAATGATGATAGGAGTAACTGAGAGGAGACACGCATGGCTCAGGATCTCCGGCTTCAAGCCAGAAGTACAGAGCAACATCATCAATACACCTTTCGACGGTGAGAAACTGTTTGGGGCAACAGTCGACAACAAGTTGACTCAACTGAAAACGGACAACGAAACTGCAAGGTCCATGGGAGCGCTGCAGTTCAGGGGCATGAGAAGAGGAAACCCCTCAAGGCGACCCAGTGGGAGAGGGGGCAATGCACCCACCACTTCACACCAATCACCCCAGCAAGGATATCAGGGGAACAACCAGGGCCAAAACCTGCAGGGACAACAGCAGCAAAATTGGCAGTACCAACCAAGAGGACGGTCCTTTCGAGGGCGCGGGTACGGACGGGGACAGGCCCGAAGAGGGGGCCAGCAGCCCACCTCAAAGTGACTCCAGACACAAACCACACCCTCCCCAGTTAACACCAAGGGAGAGGAGAAGTCCACAAAGGAACAAAATAAGGAACACACACATACAACAAATAACCACCGAGCATACAACACCGGTGGGAGAAAGATTAGGAAAATTCCTCACACAATGGAGGAAAATTACCACGGACAAGTGGATACTAAACACCATACAGCACGGGTACTGCATAGACCTCCTAAAACACTCGCCGGGGAAAAAACCAAGACATCGGACAATACCCGCAAGGGAACTTGCCCTCCTCCGTCTAGAAGCAGAGGAGCTGCTACAAAAAAGAGCAATAGAACTAGTCCCAAAAAACCAAAGAAACAAGGGAGTATTCTCAACATACTTCCTTGTGCCAAAGGTAGACGAAACACTAAGACCAATACTGGACCTCAAATTCCTGAACAAGTTCATAAAAACTCAAAAATTCAAAATGACTTCACTTCAGGAAGTAATACCACAAATCCAAGAAGGGGATTACATGGCGACCTTAGACTTGAAAGATGCATATCTGCACATACCCGTCAACCACAAACGTCTATTAAGATTCGTGATAGGCCACGAACACTACCAGTTCACAGTGCTGGCCTTCGGACTAAAGTCCGCACCAAGGGTGTTCACAAAATGCCTAGCAGCAGCTGCTGCGCACCTTCGGAGAAAGAGCATACATGTATACCCCTACCTCGACGACTGGCTTGTGAAAGCAGGATCATACAAACTCTGCAAAGACCACATCGAACAAGTCATACAAACACTGTCCACACTAGGTTTCTCAATACACTGGGAGAAATCGTCAACAGAACCTCAGCAGATCAAAATATTCTTAGGGGCGCTAATAGACAGCACACAGTCCAAGGTGTTCCCCAGCGACAAGAGAACGATAGCGCTCCTGAGGGAAACACGTCATTACCGCAAGGGACAAGTTCTGACAGTGAGGACGGTGAGCAGACTAATGGGAATGATGGCATCATGCATTCACCTTGTCCCACATATCAGACTGCACATGAGACCGTTCCAAGAATGGATACAGCAGCAGTGGTCACAAGCGACAGGTAGTTGGGAAGATCTAGTGGTTGTCACACACGCAGTGCAGCAAGAAATAGCGTGGTGGAAGGAAAAGAACATATTACAAGGGAAGCCATTCACACAGCCAACTCCAACAGTGACCATCACAACAGACGCCTCACAGCAGGGCTGGGGCGCACACATGGACAGACTCCGCGTCAGGGGGCTGTGGTCACAACAAGATGCAGTGAAACACATCAACGTCCTAGAACTAAAAACAGTGTTCCTAGCCTTAAAAGCCTTTCAAAAGCAGCTTTACGGGAAGCGAGTGCTGATACAAACAGACAACACAACAACGATGTTCTACATCAACAAACAGGGTGGAACACAGTCAACACCGCTATCAAGCCTGGCACAAGAGATCTGGAGATGGGCCATCCCTCTGAGGATAGACCTGCTAGCAATACACCTTCCAGGAATAGACAATGTGGAAGCAGACCGACTCAGCAGGCAGACGTCTGCATCCCACGAATGGGAACTCAACCAGCAGGAGGTGCAGCGGCTGTTCCAAAAGTGGGGAACACCACGGATAGACCTGTTTGCAACACTCCACAATGCAAAATGCCAACATTACGCATCCAGACAACCGGACCAAAGGTCCCTAGGGAATGCGCTATGGATAAGTTGGTCGAACAATTTGCATACGCTTTTCCCCGATACCACTGTTACACAAGGTACTCAGCAAATGCAGGAGCAGCAGCATGACACTGATATTGGTGGCACCTCAGTGGGCCAGACAATCATGGTTCTCACAGATAATGGAAATGGCGCAGGAACCAGCACACAGGTTCAGCAGAAGGAAAGACCTCCTCACAATGCAAGACGGAAAAGTGCTCCACCCAGAACCAGACAGCCTCAGCCTAGCAGCATGGCTCCTGAGGACCTAGAATTCGCACACCTCAAACTACCTCCAAGCACCATGGCAGTACTCAGAGAAGCAAGGAGACCCACTACAAGAAAATGCTACATTGCAAAGTGGAAAAGGTTCTCACAATGGTGCATTACAGAGGGACTGCAACGAAAAGTCACAAAAGAATCAACAGTACTGCGATACTTAACACACCTACTACAAAGCGGGCTGAGCTACTCGTCACTAAGGGTTCACCTAGCAGCCATAGTGGCCTACACCAGGGGAGAAGCGGTGAAAAGCTTCTTCACCTCCCAAGTGGTCAAAAGATTCCTGGAAGGGGCTAAAAGAATAGCCCCCTAAAAGGATGCCAGCCCCAAGCTGGAACCTCAACACTGTACTGACACAGTTGATGAAATCACCATTTGAACCCATACACAAGATCACACTGCACATGCTCACACTAAAAACGGCTTTCTTAGTGGCTATCACGTCACTGCGAAGAGTCAGTGAACTGCAGGCTCTCACACTACAAGAGCCCTACTTGCAAATACACAAAGACAGAATTGTCATGAGGACGGACCCACACTTCCTGCCAAAGGTGGTGTCGCGGTTCCATATCAATCAAACAATACAGATACCAAGTTTCTTCCAGAAACCTTCAACACCCTCAGAAAAGGCGCTACACACGCTGGACGCCAGAAGGGCAGTGATGCACTACATAGAAAGGACGAAGGAATGCAGGAAAACAAAACAACTCTTCGTTTCCTTCGCAAGTAGTTTCCTGGGACGACCAGTAACAAAAAATACCATTGCACGGTGGATTGCACAAGCAATACAACTCTGCCACAAGCAGGCAGGAGAAGAATTACAAGGAGCCGCCCAGGCTCACTCAACAAGGAAAAAGGGAGCAACGGTTGCGTTCCTAGCGAACACACCTATACAAGACATTTGCCAAGCGGCAACATGGTCTTCCGTGCACACGTTCACCAAACACTACTGTGTTGATATCCAAATGAACAAAGAGGTACAAGTAGGACAGAAGGTCTTACAGCACATTTTCAGCAACCAATGCTCATCTTCCACCCAACCACCGCAATAACAAAACCGCTACTAAGTCTATGCACAGCATAGTGAATCCAGAAAGATTCACGCTGCAAAACGAATAGTTTCTTACCTGTCGGTGTAGTTTTGCAGCTTGAAGACTTTCTGGATTCACTAGCGATCCCACCCGCCTCCGCCAGGAAGATAACATAGGAGGTTAAGGGTACAACTAGACTACATACATGGTTTAAAGGGATCAAAGAATAATTGAAGGATTAAAGGTTAAAGACATAGACAACAAAAAACTGTAAGAGGAAAAGAAAAAAGAATCCGAAGATGGCTACCAAAGGTGGGAGCTTCCGCCGGAAGCGCGACAACGTCACCGAAGACACCAAATGGTGGGGCGTCGCCGCCCTCCTGGGCCAACAACAAAAAAAAAAACACAAAAACAAAGAAAAGACTACGAATCCGGACCCAACCACGAGATGGCGGAATAATGCACAGCATAGTGAATCCAGAAAGTCTTCAAGCTGCAAAACTACACCGAAACTATTCGTTAGTGACAGATTCCTTACCGCCCCACCCATCCTCCCCGTTCTGCGAACTGATTTCTAGGGTTAAGGACATCCCTTTCAGGGCCCTAGTATTTTTCAGACACCTATGTCAGCTTCTTGCATGGCTCTGCGTTCCTGGCGCGGAAAGTCGTGTACAGAACTGACGTCAGCGCGCAGGGGTGGCGTCTAAGTACTGCCCGCGACGTCATCCCGGCGATCACGACGACGGACGCGGAGCCGCACGACGCCGCCTACCGACGCGCAAGGGTACTGCTACGCAAAAACTTTCCGGATCCAGCCTGACTCCTGGGGATATTCTAAGGTAAGGAATCTGTCACTAACTACTGTCTCTTACAGATATATCGTTACACAAGTTAGTAACTTGTGCTTTGCGACCAAACTTCCCAGGTTTCAGTAAAGCCATTATGGAGCTGTGAAGTTCGTATGACCAACACCCAGTCTATATACTCTTTATGGCTTTACTGCACTTACAATGTCTAAGAATGGACATAGACACTTTAGGGGTACAGTGCTCCTGCAACTGCACCCTTACCTGTCGTCTAGTGCACCCTGCTAGAGGGGTGATTTGCCTAGGCCTCAGGTAGTGGATTGCAGGCATGGCACACAGGGATGTGTGCCATGTCGACTCTTCACTTTTCTCTGCACCAAAACACACAGCCTGCAATGGCAGTGTTTGGGTGTAGGAGGCTGGCTTAGTATATGGTGCACAATTATTTAAATGAAGCACCTTGCACTAATCTTGACAACCCTTTTGGTGACTGTAGTGGTCTTAGACACCCATGGAAAGCTCTCTAAGTGGTAGCTGTGGAGTGCAGCCTTCAGGCTTAGTCCAGAAGGAGTGTTAAGCAGCTTGTTTTACCAAATCTAATGATGTAGTGTAGGTTAAACGAAAAAAGAACCACACAGTGTAGTTATAAAAATATGTCTATTTATTACACAACACTTACTAACACATTGGTACATCTCCTACCCGGAGTTATCGACACAAATACACACAATACTTCAATTACAAACAAGTAAGTAAGCACAATACACAGTGATCTCCAGGGGGAGACCAAACCATATACTAAGAAAGTGGAATGCGAACTGCGACTGAAGTCGGGAGTTGGACCAGGAGACTCAGAAGCAACCGCGGTCCGTGCAGGTAAAAGCGGTGGGGCAGTGTAAGGGGGGATTTCGAGGGACGAGGCAGAGGGAAAATTAAATAAATAATTAATTTTCCCTCTGCATTGTCCCTCGAAATCCCCCCTTACATGGCCCCACCGCCTCACCGCTTTTACCTGCACGGACCACGCTGCTCAGAAGAGCTGGGGACACAAGGAACCACCCAAGGTGAGTACTCAGGAACCAGACGGAGGCTGTGTGCAGAGTGGAAACACAGCTGTGTACTCAATAGAAGTCAACGGGAAAATCGTGGGAGCAGTTTTGAAGAAGGACCCTGAAAAAACGCTGTGGAAGACAGAAGGTTGGAGAGTCACCCCACTTGTGGATACCCCAGGAACCAGGATACCTACATCAGGGAAGCCGGGTGCATAGGTGCAAAATGATGTCGGAAACCGCCGTAGACCACAATAGAGGACTTCAGAAAAGATACCGCTGGCACAGATTGTGAAAGAGTCTGGTGGAATCCAAGGGTGGACAGAGTCTATGCCACTCGGAGGTGACCAGGAGGCACATAAGCGCAATGCCCACCGATGACAGAAGATGCAGGTGTGATGACGGTGACCTTGTTGCTGCAGCTGTGAGGACCAGGTGACTCTGAGGATGACCAGGAGTCGTTCACAAGATGCTCCACGTTGAAAGTCGAGAACCAGGGGATTGGTGTCCGGCGGGAGCACCAACAAGCCTTGGCAGCAGCAACAGACGTGGAAAATGATGAAGGAGCAACGTTGGGACCAGCAAGGTCCAAGGGACTCGCCAAGTGCAGGAGAGTCAGAGCAGGCCCTGAGCAAGCAGGGGAACCCACTGAAGGAGAAGAACCTCGAGAGGACCCACAGGCCAAAGGCGCAGGTGTTGTAAGAGGACTTCGAGCAGCTCACCAAAGACGGAGGCCCACAGTGCAGAGGATGCGGTGAGGACGCTGATCTTAGCAGAAAGAGAAGCTGAAGCTTCTTGTAGCACGAACATCTCTGTAGTGCAGAGCCAACAAGCCTTGGCAATGGCAAGTTGACGGGGTGCACAGGAATTTGGTCCCAGCGGTTCCGACTAGGGATACTGGCCTCAAACTTGCTGAGAGTACAGGTCAGGCCTCGAGGAAGTTGCAGAACCACCACCCGTTTAGCTGACCCTTTTGAAGTCCGTGGGACATCAGGAGCAGCAGACTGGTCAACCTCATTGCGGTGCCTGCAGATGCCTTCACTCCAATGGCAATTACTTCGGGTGTCCTTGATGCCCACAGGTCTGTTGAAGATCCTGGAAAAAGCACAGACGACGAAGAAGACTTGAAGAGCAGCAAGACCAGGAGCAGCAGGAGTCTTCCTTGATGCAGTCTCGGTTCCAGGTGAAGTCCAAGTGTCCAGACGGTTAAAGTGTGTCGTGGTTTCAGGCTTGAGCCTTGTCCCACGACGAATCTGAGGACCCACCCGCAGGTAAGCGCTTTTATACCCTAAGAAAAGGGTTAAGACAACTCCGGGGTCCGCCCCAGAGGAGGGGCTCGACATAGGGGAGGATACTTCCATGTCTTTTGTCCAGTTTCGTCCCATAGCAGGAGCCAAGAGCTCCCAGAACTGGTTCAAATTGGAGTATGCAAGGAGGGCACCAAATGTGCCCTTCAAAGCAGTCTGGTGGCGCTGGCAAGCGCCCTCACCCCCAGTCCGTTCCACTAAGTCCTGTCTGGGAGGTGTTCACACCTCCCTGTGACAGGAAACCTATTGTTCTACCTTCCCCTGCTCGACCTCAGCAGTAAGAGGGCAGTATCGTGTCTGGGGTTGGCAGCAGCACTAGCTTGCTAGTAGACCCTGAAAGGCTGTTACCGGGAGTACCTGGGGCTTTCCGGAGGAGCATCCGGTGCATGGAATCATACCTTCAACACCGGTAGCTGTGTTGGGGTATGATTCCAACATGTTTGATACCAATTTTGCCCAGGTTCAGCACAGCCACTATATAGGTAGCCATCGCGTAATGACGCATGGCCACTATATGTATCAAAATGGCTGACCGCACTTACAAAGCCTGGAGAATCGACTCCAGGGTTTGTAGGGGTGTCCTGCTGATGCAGGGGCACCCTCACACATATAACCCAGCACCCTGCCTTCAGGATTGAAGGGCCTGCATTTGGGGTGACTTATAGGTTTTAAGTGTAGTGACCTCAGATATAAGGAAACTTCTATCTGTCGTAAGTGGTGCTAGCACCAGCGTACACAGGCTGCTCTGGCAGGCCTGTAGTCACAGTTTGAGTGGTCTCTCATGGGTGGCCTAATACACGCTGCAGCCCATGGGAGACCCCTGGTGTACCTATGCCCTGGGTACCTTAGTACCATATGCTAGGGACTTACAAGGGTACACCAGTAACCAATTATGGAGGTGCCATAGTACTTACCATGTCAGATTTAGGGAGAAAGCACAGTGGCTGGGGTCCTGGTTAGCAGGATCCCAGCCGGACTAGTCAAAAAAACATACTGACACCAGCAAAAAGTGTGGATAACCATAAAAGCAGATCCTACTTTCCTAAAGTGGGTGTTAAGATGCAGGCCCCCTAAGGGTGGCACAATAGGTGCTGGAGCCCTTAGAGGCCTTGCCCTGTCACAGTGCCCTTGGTGCCCATTGTTCCTTTTACAAGGGGCTTACCTGTGGCCAGAGATGTGCCAATTGTGTGCACAAAGGTACAGTTTTGGTAAAGAACACAGGCCCTAGGAACCTGATTGGCAAGGACCCAACCCACATCAAGTCAAAGTGCATCAAATGTCAGGCAAAAAGTGGGGAGTAACCATACAAAAAGGGGCACTTTCCTATATTCATTAATAGCATTGTCTTCAGGATGGGGTCAGGAATGTTTCTCAGTTCATATTTAAAAACTTTCACTTTTAATAAATGTTGCTAAAGTGGCAGTGCACTGTCATTGATAGACATTTTCCATTGACATGGCCGCAAACTTTCCCAAATGACATGTAGTTTTACTGATAAAACTATGTAGAGTACAAAAGCTGATGTGTGAAAATCGGCTTTCATCAAATATTTATCATTTGCCCATCACCAAGTAAAGTATTCTGATTTGTTTTGATCCTATTAACATCTTTGTTCCAATCTCAGTTCAGAAGTGCGACAAAAAAGTGCTTTCCTAGCTACTGAAATACATTTGAAAGTATTTTACAGTTAATTTAAAGCTGTTTAAATGCTGTGTGCCCAGCACAATTGTCAGACAGTTTGCTTTACAAAATCCTCTAACTTTGCAGTCAGAGAAAGAAAAGTAAACACCAATCTCCAGGACAAATGAGCAGGAATTTGTAGGAAGACATAAGCTGACATTTGACCTTTGTCTTTGAACACACAGTAAATGTCACAAGATAAAAACAAGATTTAAATGCATCTTTATTGCTCATTCATTTTCCGGAGGAACACACCTGTTTGCCAGCTCGAGATCTCTCGCCAGGCTGGGTCAGTATGCCCTAAAAATAACTTGCCCTTACTAAATAGGACTCGCATAGCAAGTGGGTGAGTAGATTTCTCGAGGCCCGACTAAAAAATTGTAATACCTAAACTCCGTGGTTTTCTACTTTATTTTGCAGTCCCGGTGTAGCATATTCAGTGGTTTGTTAGAAAGTCTTGCTTACGAGTCTCTCTGTTTAGCTAATATATCATAATCTATATAATCTCCAGTAGGCTGTCTGCCCCAGGTGTCTTGCCCCTCGCTAGTTTTTATATGGCCGTTCTGATTTCAGTCAAGGTCAGGGGATCCTTAGAGCATCTTTTGGTCTGCGGTCACGACCCATAAACCACCTTCTTGCAGATATTCCTATAACTTGTTGTCTTGAGGTGTCGGTGGTGCAGAATATATATCATCGTAACAACTTAAAAATATGGCTCTTATTTCCTCACATTTGTGAACCAGAGACTGTCTTTCTGTAGTGTCCCCATCAGACATGTTGGAGTATTAACATTATCCATCCGCACCAAAAGTTATCCCGTTCTAAGCCCTTTATCATGCTGTGTGTGTGTGTGTGTATATATATATATATATTCACTGAAAAAACCATAGGTTTCAGACACGTTATAGTTACAAATTAGCATTTAAAAAACCTTTGAAATTCACGGATAAACCATAGGTTTTAGGGACAGTTATAGTTAGTTGGACATTGCACTCGTACAAAACCCGTGAAATTCCCCGTTATAGTTAGTTCAGCTAACTATAACTCGCGCCCCCGCAATGCACTGCTGATGACGTCACATATTACATCACTCATGACATGGTCAGTGACATCACTGATGACATCACTGATGACATCTCAAATGACATCACTGATGACATCATCCAGTGACTGTGTGTTTCTGTAAAGTTTAAATATTTTTAAAATATATAGGAAAAGACGTATTGAAGAATGAGTGGGTGTGTAAGTGTCTGTATGGATGATTTAGTAGGTGCGTGACTGACTCTATAAGTGAGTGATTTAACGTATCTTACTGAATGCATGGGTTAGTGACTAAACTGGGTGTATGTCTGTATCCGTCTGTCTGTTGCTGTGTAAGTGGCTGCATGTGTTTGTGAATAGCTAAATGATTTTCTATATGAGTTATTGAATGCTTGTCTGAGTATCTGTATGGGTGCCTGAGTGTTTGTGTGGGAGGGGTGTGTGCAACTCTGTGCATAGATGTGTGAGTGGGTGATTCACTGGGTGGATGGTTTCAAGAGTGCATCTGTGATAGACTGTATGGGTGGGTAAGTGTGTGTAAGAGTGTGTTAGTGAGTGAATGTATGTCCCAGTGGTACATGTGTGAGTAACTACATATGTGAAAGGCAGTATATATGTGTGTTGGAGTATATAAATAGCTATAAGCAAGAGTGAGTGATTGTGATAGTGGCTGTATGGATGATTGTGTGCTTGTATCAGTGATTGTATAAGAGCGTAACAATGTGCTACTATTTGTATGAGTAAGTGAGCTGGTGTGTGTATAACTGTATAGGTGAGTAAATGGCAGTGTGTTTAATTATTTGCATGACTGACTAGGTGTGTGAGTATCTCTATGGATGAGTGGCGTTGTTTGAGTGTCTATATAGGAGTAAGAGTGCATATGATAGTCCTGTACTGAGTGACCGTAAGTATGAGTGACTGTACGGGTGAGTGAGTGGATGTGTGTGTGTAGACCTAAGAATCAGTGAGTGGGTATGTAGTTATTGGTGTTGGAGTGTCTATGGTTTTGCGAATGGCAGTCTGTAATTTAGAGTGGGTGTATCAAAGGTTATATTAGGGTGTGAGGAGGTGCATCAGATTATCACGTGGATGATGTCATCACTGATGTCATTTGAGATGTCATCAGTGATGTCATCAGTGATGTCACTGACCATGTCATGAGTGATGTAATATGTGACGTCATCAGCAGTGCATTGCGGGGCGCGAGTTATAGTTAGCTGAACTAACTATAACGGGGGAATTTCACGGGTTTTGTACGAGTGCAATGTCCAACTAACTATAACTGTCCCTAAAACCTATGGTTTTTTCAGTGAATTTCAAAGGTTTTTTAAATGCTAATTTGTAACTATAACGTGTCTGAAACCTATGGTTTTTTCAGTGAATTTCAAAGGTTTTTTAAATGCTAATTTGTAACTATAACGTGTCTGAAACCTATGGTTTTTTCAGTGAATTTCAAAGGTTTTTTAAATGCTAATTTCTAACTATAACGTGCCTGAAACCTACGGTTTTTTCAGTGAATTTCAAAGGTTTTGTAAATGACAATTTTTAAATGTATTAATTGTTATATTAATTTTTTTCATACTGATTTACTACATTTTTAGAAACAATTTTTTTTAACATATTTTATTTGTCAAATTACATTGTAATTACATTATACATTACATTACAAAAATACTTTCTCAGAATGAATTACTTTAGTTTAAATACTTTGCAGATAGGCAATAGACTTTTAAGTACAGTAGTTACAGTTGTTGCAATGGGCAACACATTTTCAAACACAATGCAACATTCAGCTCAATGTGAATTTCTAGTTAAATGCAATTAGTTACTTTATGGATTACTTTTGTAACCACAGGACTGGATCCTAGATTCAGTCCTGGTACATCTCCTGTAAACAGTTGAGTAAAAGCGTTTTGGTTACAGTCGTGATTTTTAAGGAATATTATTGTATTTTAAAAGTTGACACTTTGAAACTTTTTCTCATAGAATCACCAATGTTATCCTATGGAAGGAAATTCACTTAGCAGGTAAAAACTGTTATCGTTACTTTTTCTTACTCAGTGTTGGATCCTGGATCCAGCACTGGTGCATCTCCTGTAAACAGTTGAAAGAATGCGTTTAAGTCATACAGGCGATTTTTAAGGAATATTTGTAGTTTGTGAAAATCAACACTTTGAAACTTTTTTGCTGAAAACCAGTCAATGTTAGCCTATGGAAGGAAATTCAAGTTACTGGTAAGTACGGTTAAAATTACTTTTCAGGACCAGTACTGGGCTGAAACATGCAGCACTGAGGTCTCTCCTGATAACAGGTGAGTAAATCGGAATTCGTATTTCGGCTGATTTTAGAGGAATATTTTAAAGTTCCAAAACTCCACACTTAGAAGAATTTCCAAGTGAAACCAGTCAATGTTAGCCTATGGAAGGAAATTCAAGTTACTGGTAAGTACGGTTAAAATTACTTTTCAGGACCAGTACTGGGCTGAAAGATGCAGCACTGAGGTCTCTCCTGATAACAGGTGAGTAAATCAGAATTCGGATTTCGGCTGATTTTAGAGGAATATTTGTATGTTTCAAAAATCAACACTTAGAAGAATTTCCAAGTGAAACCAGTCAATGTTAGCCTATGAAGGAAATTCAAGTTACCGGTAAGTACGGTTAAAATTACTTTTCAGGATCAGTACTGGGCTGAAAGATGCAGCACTGAGGTCTCTCCTGATAACAGGTGAGTAAATCGGAATTCGTATTTCGGCTGATTTTAGAGGAATATTTTAAAGTTCCAAAACTCCACACTTAGAAGAATTTCCAAGTGAAACCAGTCAATGTTAGCCTATGAAGGAAATTCAAGTTACCGGTAAGTACGGTTAAAATTACTTTTCAGGATCAGTACTGGGCTGAAAGATGCAGCACTGAGGTCTCTCCTGATAACAGGTGAATAAATCGGAATTCGTATTTCGGCTGATTTTAGAGGAATATTTTAAAGTTCCAAAACTCCACACTTAGAAGAATTTCCAAGTGAAACCAGTCAATGTTAGCCTATGAAGGAAATTCAAGTTACCGGTAAGTACGGTTAAAATTACTTTTCAGGATCAGTACTGGGCTGAAAGATGCAGCACTGAGGTCTCTCCTGATAACAGGTGAGTAAATCGGAATTCGTATTTCGGCTGATTTTAGAGGAATATTTTAAAGTTCCAAAACTCCACACTTAGAAGAATTTCCAAGTGAAACCAGTCAATGTTAGCCTATGAAGGAAATTCAAGTTACCGGTAAGTACGGTTAAAATTACTTTTCAGGACCAGTACTGGGCTGAAAGATACAGCACTGAGGTCTCTCCTTATAACAGGTGAGTAAATCGGAATTCCTATTTCGGCTGATTTTAGAGGAATATTTGCACAATGGTGAAGGGAGGGGCGGGGCCTGAGGTGACATCTTTGCAAACGCGCCCCGTGGCGCGTTTTAAGTTGGGGATTAAGTTCCCTTGAATCCTGAGGGTCCCTAGGGGCCAACTAGACCACCAGGAACCTCCAATATGCGCCAGGGGGCTGCGTTGCAGAGACGTGTAGAGAGGCCACACCCCTTTTTACACCTCTCTGCAACGCAGCTCTGTGACGCTTTCTGGATGTACCTGTTGGGCTAGTTGGCCCCAGGGACCCTCAGGATTGAAGGGGATTTAATTCCCCATCTTAAAACGCGCCACGGGGCCTGTTTGCACACATGTCACCTGAAGCCCCGCCCCTCCTTCACCACTGTGCAAACGCGCCCCGTGGCGCGTTTTAAGTTGGGGGATTAAGTCCCCTTGAATCCTGAGGGTCCCCGGAGTCCAACTAGCCCACCATATACCTCCAAAAGCGCCACAGAGCTGCGTTGCAGAGAGGTGTAAAAGGGGTGTGGCCTCTCTACACCTCTCTGCAACGCAGCCCCTGGCGCATACTGGAGGTTCCTGGTGGGCTAGTTGGCCCCCAGGGACCCCCAGTATTCAAGGGGAATTCGTTCCCCTCTGCAAACGCGCCAGGGGCGCGTTTGCAGAGTGGTGAAGGAAGGGGCGGGGCCTGCGGGCCGATCGTTTTAATTTTTTTTTTTTTGTCCCCTGAAGGGGGGCTGTGTGGCCCCCTTCCTTTTTCCTGTTTTTATGCCCTGGGGACCCCATCCCCCAGGGCCTTACCCCTTTTTTTAAATTTGTAATTTTAAAAAAACGGGAAGGGGCCGCGTGGCCCCCTTCCCTGGGCCTGTATTGGCCCCGGGGACCCCATCCCCCGGGGCATGGCCTCGTTTTTATTTATATTCTTTGGAGGGGGCTGCGTGGCCCCCTCCTCTGGCCATTTAAGGCCCCGGGGACCCCATCCCCCGGGGCCGGCCATTCCGTTTTTTTTTTTAAAATTTATTTATTTTTTTGGGGAGGGGGGCCGCGTGGCCCCCTCCCGAGCCACTACTTGCCCCGGGGACCCCATCCCCCGGGGCCTGGCCTCTCGTTGGGGACTGTGGGGGTCCCCAATCCCCCACAGTCCCGCCGGCTCCCCGCGTCCCTAGGGTGCCGGCATTGCTTTTACACATGGGGAGCAGCTAACATGCTCCTCCCCATGTGTAAAAGCAATCGGCTTTGGATATTGGAAGAGAGAGCAGGTTTCCTGCTCTCTCTTCCAATATCCAAAGCAGTTTGCAATGACAGGACGGGAGCCGCGAGGCTCCCGTCCTGTCATTGCAAACAGCAGTGTCCCGGGGTAGGCACCCCGGGACACTGCAGGAGCCGGCCCTGGGGGTGGTGGTCCCCAGGGCCATCAAGGGCTCCAGGAGGGGGCCGCGCGGCCCCCTCCCATTCAGTACACAGCCCCGGGGAGGTGGTGGTCCCCGGGGCTCTGGGGTCCGTAACGGACCCCCATATTAAAATGTTTAGTGCCCCGGGAGGTGGTGGTCCTCGGGGCGTGTGGGGGCTGGAGCCCCCCACACAGGTTTAATAATTTTTTAAAAAAGCCCCGGGGAGGTGGTGGTCCCCGGGGCTGCGGGAGGGCTCAGAGCCCTCCCTCACCATTTTTAAAAAGCCCCGAGGGGTGGCGGTCCCCGGGCTTGGGGGCCCTTTGAGGCCCCCACACATTAAATTATCCCCCACCATGCCCCCGGGACTTGGGCCACCCGGGGGCCAGTAACTATCGAAGCGCGGGTGACCGCGCTCGATTTTTTTCGGCAGGATTCGCGCACCCTGAGCGCATCCTGCCGATTTTTTAAAAAATTTTTTTATTTTTGCCCAGGGGGTCCTTGTGGGACCCCCTGAGCAAACCTAGGGGTCAGGGTGTTTCTACCCTCCCCCTTTGTGCGCTTTGCGCACTTGTTTCTGTCCCTCGGTTCTACCGAGGGACAAAATGGCTGCCAACATTTCCTGAATCGGAATGTTGACAGCCAGCTGACAGCCAATTAACATGCAGCTCGTGATCGGGACGGTGCGCGCAGGGTGCGCTCAGGGTGCGCGAATCCTCCGTGCCCATAGATATATATGTACTTTTACTTTTTGATTTTCTCAGCAACTACTGAACGGATTTACACCATTTAACAAAAAGGGTTCTTTCTGAACCAAGAACTACCTCTTTGCCAAATTTGGTGTAATTCCGTTCAGCAGTTCGGGCTGTAGCCGTGTCTAAAGTTTCCTATGGGAAAATGCATGGGGAAAATGCGTTTTGGGACCCCCCTTTTTCTCGGCCCCCGCTTGACGTATCACCCCGAGACTTTCAGGGTAGGAGCGGACCGGAGCGCCCCACGAAGTTTGAAAATTTCGCGAAGATACGTCAACCGGCAAGAGAGTTATTTCAAATAGAATGTCGCGGATTTCCTATGGATAATAGGTTGTAACTATAACTATCTACTGGCGACCGCCAGTAGATAATATATATATATATATATATATATATATATATATATATATATATATATATATATATATATATATATATATATATATATATATATTCTTTGTAATCCTAATAATGTTCGGCGTCAACTAGGGCTGATTGATCGCCCCTCACTTTTAACAACCTATTGCAACGATGTTTTCTAAAGACTTTATCTTGTTTTCTAGTTGAGTAGACTTTCTGTTATCACCCCACAAGAAGTCTTAATGCAGATTCCTCTTTCTTACGACCTTAAAGGCTACTTATTTCCTTAGGACCTCTCCCATGAGTCCTCGTTGTGACCAAAGTAGTAAATTGTTGCCTTTCTAATAGGCAACATCTTGAAGCCTCGCTGTTTGCAAGCGCTAAGATGGTATACACATCAGGGTTCTGCCCCACTCTGCTGTGAGCAATAAAGGATTACGGTGCGACAGTGTTCTGCACAAATATTGAACATTCCTCACTGTGTAAATTATTACCTCTGTGGATCAGAGGAAGGTAAGTGCAAGCAAAATCAGCGATTCCTCCTCCCTGCCCCCCCTTCAGTGTGCCAGGAGGGGGAGCACCGTGAAGGCAGGGCTGCCGCTCTAGATTGTCGTACCAAGTCTGCTGTAAACAATTCTTACTGATTGTCTAAGGTACCGCGGAGAGGACTTTCGACGCGGGCCATCCAAAGACTATGGAGGCCTGATGTGTCATCAGGGAAAGACCGCAATAGGTCGTGGACCTTCGGCATCGGGAGAACAGAGCCCGCAAAAGCACGCACTGGTCCTTCCACACTTACCTGCTGCCATAGGTTCCGGTAAGATTGTTCAAGGCCACCAGGCCTGCTTGGGACTTTTGCAAACGTAGGGATTAGCAATGTTAAAGTAGACTTTGTTGCATGGGGACTACCGTGGGCCACATCTGAAAGTCGCCTTCATTATTGAATGCGGAATAACCAGCTCCACTAGAAGGGGCAGAGAAGCTCCGGGTTACCACCAAGGTCAACACTAGCGTGCCAACCTTAATAGACTGTGGGTAATATTTAGTATGTTGACTCTATGCTTTGTGTGGTTAGTAATAATAATAATTAATTTTCATAAAGCAAGTATTTGACTAGACAATCAGATCTTGCAGTAAACTTTTTGTACTTTAAGTCTTTCGCCTATGAATGCCTCACATCTACCTCCTTCTCTAAGAGCCTTGGACTGCTTTACTCGTGCTACCACTAAAAGTGAAATGCTGAAAGGGTAGTGCATGGCCCATTTGCTCAGGACCCATTATAGGACAGGCCCCGGGACATTAAAAGTAAAGGACCATGACCCCCACAATAACCCCTGGCTGCCCTGTGGCCTTCTGAAAGGGGTGTTGACAACTCTCAAGGACTTTCACTTTGGCCAGGAAGACCAGCATGCTTAAAGGACTTATGCTTGTAGCATAGTCAGGAAATATTAAAACTTAGCTGTTTTCCTCAGTCATCAGATTTTGTCAGGTCTTTTGAAGGAAGAGATCTTTGTCTTGGTATTTAAGTAATATGCTGGTAGAGGGAAGGACACAGGGTGAGGACAAAAGGACACTGTGTGCTCTTCAACAGTGAAAAAAGTAGACTCGCCCTTGGAGCAAATATTTTGCTCAGCCAATACGTTAAGGCCAATTCTTGCTAGGCCCTTCAAATCTCTCTGATAGCCCAGTGATAAGCAGAGGACTTCTCCTGGGTGCCTCTCTTCATTTTCAGCTCCGAACTCAAGGAATTATACTCTCTCACGTCAGCAACCTGGGTCTACAGGTCCACGACTTCTGACCTCAGCGGCGATAGTACTGCCTCAATGCCTTTTGCCCTACAGCTATCCTTCTTTCACATATCGATCTTGAACTACAGTGCCTCTCACATTCCTTATTAGCACTAATGAATAGGGTTTAGTTTGTCCATAGGGATTTCCGAAGTGCCTGCTGCTGGCCTGAATGATCATAGGTGCTCTTCAACACAGTCTTAATCGGCCACATGGATTCACACTATTGCATTTGATGCTTGTGTTTCCTGTTTTTTGCACATGCTGCAAAAAGAGTTCAGCCAGTGATTCAGAGTGAGTTCCTCTTCCCACTGTTAGTCGTCCGTGATGCCTAATATCCTTATAGATTAAACACACACTTGGAAAGTGGAACAAAGAATCTAAAAGTACATCATTGATTGTACCTGCACTAGGAAATCATTATCTTTATTTCCAATTCCTTGTACTATAGCCGTATAACAGCCAGAGGAAACTGAGCATGCAGAGATTTTCTGCCAGTTGGGGCCATCATTTTCAAGTATGTCTCACAAGCTGGAGTGGTTTAGTTTCCAAATAATTGTCTGCAGCTTACTTTGCCAGTCCAACTACCTATGTTTAACTTATCTGAGGTTCTTTTTTGCAATCAACTGAGATTCCATCCAAAGATGCAAGAGATCTGAATTGTGTAACTGAACCATTACATGTCTTACCCAGAATAGGTTTTCAAGACCCACCCTAGGTGGAAGGTCCTTTTGAGAGTGTAAATATTGCTATACAAAGCATTGTACCAAATCCTACCCTATATACATGTATTTATGTATATGGTGTTTCTGTAGCGCAAACCTAACAAAAAGGCAGCGGAGCGCTGTGCATGGTCAAAGACGAGCATAAAGTCAATGAGTAATGGGAGAGGTAGCTGGGTTGTGGATGGTTAATGCATTGTTTTAGTGTTCTTTAAAGAGGTGCGTCTTTAAAAGCACGCGGGTAGGACTCAACAATAGAGTAAAGGTGGGGGGGCCTAACAATCTGGGGGATAAACGAGATATGAACGGCAAAAATAAAAGCAAAATAGGTGGGGGAGAGCAATAATGAAGAATAGTAGAGCGAGCGAAGGAGAAAAGATAAGGGAATTGAGGGGGGAGTGGAAGGAGGACATGGGGAGAGGGGTAAGATGGGGTACAGGAAACAGTAAAGAGGGCGGCTGTATAAAGTGGGGGGCAAGGAGAGAGCAGGGAGAAAGCAAAAGGATTATTTATACAGGGGGAGGTAGAGAGTAGGGTCAAAGGAGGGATTATGGACCAAAGTATTTGTTGAGGAGGTGGAATTGAAGGTCTTTTTTAAAGCTGAAGTAGGAGGGGTTACAGCGCATGTCCTTAGAGAGTGAGTTCCGATGTTCGGGGGGTTCCCGGAGAAGGAGCGAGATTGGGTGACTTTCTTTTTAAACAAAGGGGGGACGAGGAGGAGAGCATTGGTGCTTCTCGTCGGTCGGGAGCACCCCGCTTTGTTGAGTTTATTAGTAAGGTAGAGCGGGGTTTGTTGGTGAAGAGCTTTGTCTGTAATGCATGCGGTCTTGTAGAGGCATCTACCTTCAATGGGTAGCCAATTGAGGGCTTTGAGGGTCGGTGAGATGTGATCAAATCGTTTACAGTCAGTGATGAGCCTGGCTGCCAAGTAGAGCATGGATATAAGGGGAGCTAGGTGTACTTTAGGGGTTCCGGGGAGGATAGCGTTGCCATAGTCCAGTTTGGAAAGAACTAGGGATTGGACAACCCATGTGAAGTCATCTGATGGAATTAAGGGTTTAATTTTCTTAAGGTGTCGGAGAGTGAAAAGAGCTCCTTTAGCAGAATTTTTTATATGGTCATTCAGGGTAAGGTTTTTGTCAAGGGTGAAACCAAGTGATTTTGCCGAGTTGGATAAGGAGAGCGAGCAATTGAGGTCAGAGATCCAGCTTTGGATGAGGAGTTGGTTATTTTTTGGAGAGAAGAGAATAATTTCTGTTTTTTTCGGGTTCAGTTTGAGATGGTTCGAGAAGAACCAGTCTTGGATCTTACTCAGGTTGTTGTTGAGATGAAGTGTGTCTGAGTGGGATCTAATCTTATAGTAGAGTTGGGTATCGTCGGCATAGAGGTGATAATTGATTCCAGCTTGTTTCAAAATGAGGGTAAGGGGTTCCATGAAGAGGTTAAAGAGGGAGGGGGAGAGAATAGAGCCCTGGGGGACGCCCAGGGAGACAGGTGTAGGTTTGGAGAGGCAGTCTTTAATTTTGATTTGTTGTGTTCTGTGTTGAAGGAAGGAAGAGAACCATTTGAGGACCTGACCATTTAGGCCGAAGCGAGCTTTAAGTGAGTTCAGTAAGGAAGAATGGTTAACAGTATCAAAGGCTGCAGAGAGGTCAAGGAGTATAAGAAGGCAGGACTCACCATTATCGAGGGAACATTGAATGTCATCCACGATGTCCTCGCTGTGGGTGTGCCAAGTATCACCAGTGATGGTGAGCTTGACTGTAAGGTAAGCAGGGGTGCTTTTCGTTATGACTTTTTATTTGATGAAGCTGGGTTTGAAGATGGTGCAGGCCGGCAAGGGAAGCCAATGGATTTCCAGCAGTATGAGGGTGAGGCGATTATATTTCTTCAGGGCTTTGAGACATGCTGTGGTGTGTAGGATGATCCTAAGGGGTGGGAGATCTGGGGGATAGGGGGGGCATGCCGTAGGGCATTACCATCATTCAGATGCGAGAGTACGAGAACTTGAAAATAAGTGGAGTGACAGCAGACAATCAACAAATATCATAAATACCTATATTTCAAGAGATAGTGTTGGCCTCCAATAAGACAGCTGTAGGAATATTGTAAAATACCCTTTTTAATAGCAAGCATTAGCAAAATGAAAGGGTCCGACTTTTCATGTTTGTAAGTTTATCTTCGGTGGTTGCTGAGTTTGTGTTTGTGTGTGTGTGTGTGTGTGTATAGGTCAATGCGAGAATCTGTCAGTGGGGGTGTGGCCTGGCACTACATCATGTCAGATGCACTCTAAGTGAGCTCCTGCACCGCACCCCTGACATCCAGCAATATTCAGTTTGTAATCTAGCAAATTTTTAATGCTGGTGCCTGCTCCTAGTAGCAGTTGTGCTGGGGAACCCGGTGCAGAGGTTCTGTCTGCTGGAGCATGCCCTGTGATCAAAGGCAGGCTTAGAGAAAGTGCCCCCATGACCCCAGGCTTTTGAGTAGGTTTGGGAGTGGGCCAGGTGTGGTACTGCCCCTAGCTGCTAGTGGCACTTGGGGCCTGTGCTTCGGTGATCCTAGAAGGCTGCTGTCATCTTAACCTTGCCTTGAACAAGGCTGCATGATGGGCCTGTGGCAGAGACCATGAAGGTGGCCTGTTACATGGTAGTGGAACATGACTGAATCAGGGCTAGATGAGCAGCAAGGCCCTCTCCCCTGACACATTTCTCGAGTCTCTGGGATCTCTTTCTCTGTGGCCTGTTGGAGTTCACGTGACTCCACTGTGACTGAGTGTGTGGAGCGAGGCTATCCATACAGGATACGGAACGGGGATCACACCTGCAGCCTGTGTCCCCTGGAGATATGGCTGCATTCTTAAAAACTGTTTTACCACTTAAGCGAGCTTCCAGGACCCTTTCGTGGGATGACAATAAGTGTGATTTCGCAGCCTTGGTGAGCCTCTTTTTTGGAGGTATGGGGAGGGCCCATGCATACTCTTGATGTGGCCCACTTCTTCCCCCAGACCTACGTTGACCTTGATTTGACAGGCTTGGGCCTTTGTGGTCGATCACTAGGGTGTGGGACCAAGGGCTCCTTGACTGGTTACTGGGGCTGAGACTGTTACCCTGCCCACCAGTCTGCTGTGGTAAGTGCAGAACACCGTGCAGGACCCTGGAAGGAGGTGTAGGGGGAGACCTGAAGCAGTTACACCCTGGGGCCATTGCTCTAGGATGCTTCAGTTGTCCTGGGGGCTGCATGTTGGCCCCTGGCTAAAGTCTTCTACGGCTGGTGGCGTACAGGCCTCTATGGTTCTACTCTGATCTAGGTCGAGCGTACAGCGCTTGCTTTGTCGCTTAACGACCTGTTGTGTATGCTTTAGGAGTTGAACTCCACCCATGCTTGCTGATTGCTTTTCATTTGTCTCGATTAGTGTCCTTTAAAATACGTGCTTTCCAATGGGCAATCCACCGTCTTTGTCCCTCCTTCTCATTTCCGGTTTTCTGAATACAGCACCAACCAAGTACTACATCATTACGCTTTATGTGTTTGTCTTGGTTTAGGGACTACGTTCCTTCTTCATTTGTTTCCCTACCTCAGCGCAACACACACATGCTTTACGTCCGCTTCGCTTTTTATTCATCCCAACATATGGCGTATGTACTGAACTGTTTTTTTCCCCTGACCAGTTAGACAATGCCAGTGCAGGCACCCTCCATTTCACACCTGGCAGAGTGGGTGACCTTTGATCTTCCTGTTTATTTTCGTGCTCTTTTCGACATGCCAAAGTGCAAAGCTCCTTTAAAGCATCACATGTAGTTCGTTGAAAGTGTTTCATTACTTCTGGATTCAGTGCACTCATGCGCGTACCCCACAAGCACGAACATCTGTACATTTACATCAGGGTACTAGGAAGATGGTGGCGAAATGCAGTCAAATGCTGTTCACCTTTCAAAAGTAAAACAACCGCGATAAGAAAATAACGCCATGCTCGCAGGAGACAACAGCATGGGATAGTTATTTCACTATATTAACTAACGCCGCATTTTTTACTGACAGCATCTGTTAGCTTCAGCTGGCGTCAAGGGGTCGGCTTGCAGCAGTGTGCATAGCTGTGCTGCCCAGCCAATCTTCAGCCTGCTGCCGGCATTGTGAGGCCGGGTCCTAAACCCATTGTATGGACGGACTCAGACACTCCTGCACCCCCCTATTGCCAGGCCGATAGCCTTATCCTGGCCTCTGCAGAGGTGCCAGACTCAGGTGAGTGGCTTCCTTTGTGGCATAAAGGAGATTTCAATCTCCTTATAAATAACACGCACCCCTGCCAGAACGGTTCCTGTATCAGTTGTTTCCTGTTACGTTCCAGTTGTCATGTTGTTGAGAAATTGCACAAATAATAGGTACCTACAAGTGGTAAATGAATTAAAGGGACGCATACAGCGACGTGAAAACCACTGAAAACACTTAATGCTGACACATTGTTGGGTAACTACAAAATAAGTGAAGTCCTGCTTTTTAACTGTAATACTGCCGTAAGCTGTTAGGGGGAGAGAGGCTCATGGTTACTTTTTTCAGAGTTCTTTTAATTTTAAAATTGTTACAAATCACATCCAAAACTCACCTCGCTTCAGGATAGTACTAGAAGAAATTTACGGTTTTGCAATAACTTAGCTGGTGCTGTTTCTATAATTTTTGTGTGCTGAAACGGAGAGTTGGGCGGAAGAGTTTGCTTCTCGTTATCTGATCTCAGTACGGCAAGGAATGTGTGCTCTTTTAAGCAGCATGTGGTGTGCCTTGCTTCTTGTGGGGGACGGGCGTAAATTAACAGATCTGCCTTAGGAATGGCCCAACCCACCCTCTAACTAAAACAGCTGTTCCCTATGTGCTGCAGTATCAAGCTCCATATAAAACACCCAGGGTAAACAACATCAAGAGGTTAAAGCCTCCAGTGCATATCTGCTGCTCTTTAGTACTACTCATAGCACCACCCGAAAGGCTGCTGCCACATCCAGGGCCTGGCATAATTTTTAGGGATTATTCAGTAGCTGTGTTGAGTTTGCATTGCCTTTTTGTACCAGTGTCTGTAATATGCGAGACAAAGTAAGGGCACACAAACACAAAGATAATCATTCATTCCATATGGTTCGGCCCTGTTACTTTCCGCTCCCCACCCCTTGTTGCTTTTTACAAAGCTTCAACTAACTTGAATTCTGCCTTTTCTGACTTCCCAGTCCGCCTACGGTTATATTTTATTTTTGTGTTACTATTTGTTTTACCTTTGCCTACAATTCTCGATGCCAATAAAGTAATTTGATCGGGTTGCATTAAAGCAGTTCACAACTCCATTCATTCAGTCACACAAGAATCACCTCGAACTGAGCATAAATATATATTAAAAAAAAATCATCCGATTTACTTTATATTGCACTCCACTACACACACAAAAAAGTAAAAAAACAATTACATTTACAACGCCAATAGCTCTAGCTTTTACAAATGCGAGACCTATTGCATTGCAAATGCTTGTTATTTTAATACATGCAACTCTCAGAATTGTTTCACGTATGTCCTTCTTCTGATGTACTGGCCACACGGTTGCTAAAGATCTTACCCACTAAATCAAGAAGGGAGATGTGACAATAATTTATCAGATGTATTGTATCCCTCTTGTTGAAAACTGGGACAATCTCTTGTTCTCCGGATATGAAGTGAGTAGCACATTTCGAATGAATAGCACAACATTTGATGCACTCGTAGGAAAGTCTGCCAATAGAACATTTTCTGATTTGAGAAAATCTACATGCATTTTATAGTTACAAAGGGTATATCTTGAAGTCAATAGTACAATATGTCATGCAGCGTAAAGCATGAATCAGATTTTAGCTTTCCTATTTCTGGAGCTGGGTCCTCATCCAAAGACTAATGGAAATGTGAGTAAGCACCTGAGATGGAAACTTCAGAATTTGTACACCTACTCATGGTACTGAAAGCAGCAAGTTTCAGGAATTCGCAAGCATCATGATCTTCCAGTACCATGTGCAAATGATCCCAGACAGCTTGAAAAAGATCCTGCTATTTATTTTTCAATATGTTCCTAAAGCTATTTCTGACTTGAGACACAGGTAACATGCCCTTAAACAGGATTGATTTAATAGCCTTTTCGCCCTTGTTAAAATATAAATGACATCGGACCTTTAGAATGGTTTTTATTTATCAAATAGAGCTTGTAAGGTTTATTGAAATATCAAAAAGCTACTTCCATAACTGCTGAAAAGTAGGAAGAATCAATTCAAGAAATTCTTTAGCAAATTGCTAACACTAATCAACGAATTTAACAATCGCCTGCAAACATAGAAAGAAGTATATTCACATCTAATTCTCATATAAAACCTCTGTGATTGGTGGTGATTTGGGCTGACATCCAGTGCACCACACTAAAAAAGAAACCGTTTATCAGGCTTAACATAGTGCTGTATTGGAAGGTCAGTCTAGCTGATGGATAACTGGTGTTCAGTGACCAAAAATTGTGTAACAAGATGGAGAGCAACATATCTAAAACATGCATCTACAAAGTAACTGTTCTTAGAGATGGGAACTACCAGAGCTAGCATCGCAAATGTTATGTTACTTAAGTTGAAATCGGAAACAACATCATCCTGAATGGGATCCTCATAGGGTAAATTATAATCCTCTGTGAGCAGATTCAGATGATTATTGGCTTTGGGACCTTAAACATGTCGGGGAAAGAAAGTGTCCCAAACTGATTGAGAGCCCCTGAATTAAGATTTATTCAGTTATGTTTATCTTAAAACAAAATAAGCCTCAAGTATTGTCTGGGAGGCAGGACCAGCAGTTGTTCCACGCGGATATGTTTGCGTGGGGGCTCTGCTAACACAGCTCTACTCAGGGCCCTGGTGAGACGGACCAGAGGTGGAAACAGCTGGGAGATGCGACTAACTGCGAGAGACACTGTGACACCATCAGACATAAAACGGAGAGCCGACATTTGCTCCAAGCTTTGGATTCTGCAGAGGCCTTCCCCTCTCTACAACCAGGTGCACAAGATGGTGGTGCCCGGCTTTCCTTGGTTGGGTAGTGAAAGAGGCCTGGCTTGGGAAGGTTGCTAACTTGGAGAGGCTCTCCTCAGGCCTGGTAAAAGGAAGAGCGAGGAGAATGGGTAAAACTGGAGAGTGGGGGAACACCGGAGCTTGTGCTGAACACATGATTCCCCTGGGGAGCTGTGGAGAGGAACCTATTTAGGAGAAGTTGAATGAGGGACTGCACGCACAGGGGCCTGGCGGAGCCCATAATACAGTAATACAGACTACAGAAATGACTGCACAAGAGTATCCACATAAAGGCAAGTTATGGAGCATCAAGATGCAAAGAAACAGGAGGTGGTGTTCGTGGTTGGGGAAATCCCTAACGAGCTGCGTCTCAGGATAGAAAAGGAGTAGAATAAGACTGAAAAGGAGAACTTTTTCCAGCATTAAATCATCAGTTAAGCCTGAGGATGGCAAGTATTTGACGGATGACGGAAGGGAGGAAGTTGAAGGAGACCCCAACAGGGGAGAAGCTATGATTTTGGCAGCCCTTCTGACACTACAGTACACCACAGCGAGAATTAAGAAAAAAGTTTCTTCTTTTGAGGCGATGGTGGAAAATGAAAAGGGCCTTAAAGAGGTCATGGTTACACCTTGAGTGAAATTGAAAGAAAAGCTCAGGACAAAGATGGCTGGAAGGTGCTGATTTCCTACACCCCATGAGGCATAGTAGGCATAAGTAAGTTAGTTAAAGAGGTCAAAGCCTAAGCATTGATTTTAAAAATCTTGTAGGGACTTCTTCGAGTCCTTCAGGCTTTCAACACTCCAAACATGTGTTGGTCCCAGCCATGTTACAGTTGGAGTTCCGGCTTGAATCTCTGGTGGATGACAGAAGGTCTGTCAATGTGAGCATTTTAGGACTTCAACCCACTGGGAATGGAGGTGTGTTCCTTTGTGCATATTCAAAGGTTCTTCGCCAAGGAGGTCAATACGCCCTCTCATGCCGCCAGTAGTGGTGAGGAGGGTGTTTAGACTATCATCAAAGACCTCTGAGGAAGACAAGGGAGCAAGTATGGTGCTTGCGTAATTGAATAGTGCATAAGACAGAGAGGTAGGGTTGACCGCAGCTGATACAAGGAAATTGTGCTTATCGTATGGAAGACAGATCCTGCTGCACCAAAACTACAGTCGGGGGAGCATTCATCGAGCTCAACAAGTTGGGATTGGCTGCTTCATTGTGGTACTACTGTCAACTTCGAGGGTGGAAATTATAGGCAGCGTTATGTTTTAACAAGTGTTGAAGCTGCGACTGCTTACTTGGGCTCGAAAAAGTTATCATCATCCTAACCATGTGTCATTCATAATATTCCTGAAATTTGGAACTGCATGATACCAGCCCATTTTTGATGCTTGAGGGTACTTGTTCTATGGAGGTGGGCTCAATTGGAGTCTATGGTGCTTGTTTGTATGTATGTATTGACTCTCAGTAAAATGATTGAAACCTAAAGTGTTGTCTGACCAATGACAATTTTGTTGGACAATGTACAGCAGGTACCAAGGGTGAGACCAGTGTGGCAAATACACGAGACAGCCTTTCGAGATCCGATGGTAAAAACCTCATCCAGGGAAACACTAGAAAATCACTTCAAAGAAATTGCTGAGAAAGCAGTAACCTGGGCTGTGATTTGAGATGCTGCTGAAGCAGTTATTAGGTGTGACCTGATATCCACAAGGGCTACCTTCATTTGTGTGGCAAAGCAAAAAATGCTCTTAAAACCCAGAGAGTAAGTTTAGAAGCAAAACACAAAACTGGTTGCTCTCCATCGACATATAATACAGTAAATCAGGGGATGAGTTTGAGCAAGTTTTTGATTGCAGAAATGACACCCAAAATGCTGTTTATAACCCAGAACTGATATGACTGGAGTAGCAAGGCTGACTGCTTGCTTGCCTGCAAACCTTTTACAAAATCGCACATATGAAATTTCATTTAATCTATAATTAGTGTGGGTGGAGGGGCTTGGCAGCCCAAGGTTGTGGTTATGAATCTCTAGGGCTCCGTGTTTGAGCTGCTTGAATTCTGTCAGCATCCTGCATGAGGTGATGAATTTACCACCATGTGAAGGTGCATTCTTCCCCCGAAGAGGGAAAAGAAGGGGCAGATCTCGCTGGTTCGGTGCTGAGACCAGTGGGTGCCAAGTGAGGGCCAGTATGGCCCAGGGCTGAGCTGACACCAGCATGCAAGTATAGAGGTCTGCGTGACATAGTGTGGGGTGGAACTAAGGTGATGGGGGGTGGGTAGAGGGTCACCCTTGCTCATACTGTACCCCCGGAGGAGCGACAAGGACTTGGTCTGCCCACCGGACCTGGGAGTGAGAGCTCAATGACTGTCCACCTTTGATGAAGGCCAGTGGGTGCCGTGATCATCCTGTGGGCTGAGGAGGGTCGATAGGTCAATAATGGTGGCAGTTAAGGGCGTGGCTTAGCCGCTGACAATTCCAGAGCCACCTGGTCACGTAGAGGCTAATGGAGACCGATGCTGAGACTCCCCACTCCTCCTGATCCATCTGATTTTGAACAGTGGCCTATTCTTGGGTTGCTGATGCTGGGCCGAAGCTGTGCCTCCCAATGTTGCCGGGATTCCAATATGGAGCGGACCGGGCTGCTGTGACCTTGGGTGATGACGATGGGCCCAGCCTACAACCTTTTTCCTTGTGCATCGACAGTATGACCAAATATATTGTGGGCACAGAAGCTGATGGACATAAAGTCGAGAGGTCTGCACCCCTGGCACTTAGAGGTGCTTCACAAATTGGGAACCCACAATGGTGAAGGACTTGCTTGGGGCCCCCCTGGTGGGGGCTAGGCGATCCTGGGAGTGCCCTTACACCCTCTGTGCCCCAATACCCCTCCCACATTTTCTCTGATTACGCCCTGCCTTGCTGGGCGCTGGTGGGGTCCATGGGATTAGGGAGATGTTGGAGGAGTAGAGAGGAGAAATAGGACCCAAACAGAGGGCTGGATCAATGGCGTGGCAGGGCGGGAGGTAGCTGGTTCACCCTCAGACCTGGCTGCGAGAGACTGAAGAGACATTAAGGCCTGCTCCGACTACGATGGAGAGCATCCTGCCTCCACTCCATTGGAAAATTGACAAATTCATCAAGGGCCCCCAGGCTCAGCAGGGTGTTGTACTCCGGGGCATAGTAGCCCCGGTGGGTGGCCCTGTGAAGTTGGCAGCCTCAGCGCTCATCCTACAGGCCGTCTAAGAGACTAGGCTGACACTTAAGGACAAGAGGGGGGGGGGGTGTTTGGAGTGGAAGCCTATCTTCTAAGACAGGACCTTTGCGACTTAGCAGACCGCACCACGGAGATAGAAACCCGTATCTCTTTGGTGAAAGACTAGGTGCAAATGCTACAAAAAGAAGTAAAATGCCTGCAAGAAGTTGAACCGGTGAGGAGGGATGAAGATACTGCTCCAGGAGAAACAATCTGGGGCTGGTGGGGGTTACGGAGGTAGCAGAGGGAAGCAGGCCCAAACAGTACCTCAGCCACTAGTTCAAAACCTGGATCCCGCAAGAGGAACTATCCCACTGTTTTGTGGTGGAGAGAGTGCATAGGGCCCTGGCCCCCAGGCCTCCCCTGTGGTACTCCCACGCATCCATTAATTATGTACATCCTAAACTGTGTTAATCGGGACACCATACACAAAGCAGCCCAGCAAAAACAATCTCCACTGCGATTCTGCAAGGGTCTTAATTTTTCAAGGTTATACAGTCCGGGTTTAGCAGCAAAAAAAGTCCTTCACACAAGTCCAATAGAAACTCCGAGCCATTCAAATCAAATATATGCTGCTGTGCCTGACCAAACTGAAGGTGCTGTTTAGGGGGAAAATCCCTTTTCTTTGAATCTCTGGAAATTGCGTGGGAAGGTGGAGGAGCAACTGTCCCTATCCACAATTGGGAGCCACAGGAAGAGCAGAAACTGAATCGGGCTGCTGGGGGTTGGTCTTGAGGGAGTGGGGTTTTCTGTATCTCAGTCTTGAAGTATAATTATTAAATAACCCCGCCACAGGTCGTGTGAACCTTTGCACGTCGACAAGAAGTAAGGAGCAACCATCCACATAACAATAAACCATTAGAGACTTTCAGTTCAGTCAATAAAGAGGAGTGTGAGTTAAAGGGTTTTATTTTCAATTCTTTTAGTCTTTCATCTGTTTATTCATTAGGTATTTATCTTTAGATTTCAGCATTAAAAGTTAATATAATCCATCATTCAATATTTGCTTATAAAATAGAACAAAATGTTAGTTGTAATCACAGTTAATATGGTAATAATGCAGCAAGCTTGTTCCGTAAAGGAAGTTCCCTAATCTAAATTAATTTGGAATAATAAGAGAAAAAATGTATCAATTCAGATACCCAATAAAGAGTTCTGATGAGCTAAACAATGAGCGAGCATAAGTCCTTTGCATATCAGACTGGAAAATTCACAGTCCTAAAATATAGGCTAAATAACCATGTACATAAACGTGTAGAGATGTCTAAGAAACTTAGAGATGAGTCTCTGGCCAGAATGTCGGGGAAGGAATTCCTCCTGCTACTCTAGGATCACGCACTAACATAAACACACAAATTCTATGTTGCAGCATTATTTTCTTCCATTTTCTTCATTCTCCAATGCAATATCGGCAAACACCTGGGAATAAGCAACCTTCCCATTTTCGCATAGGGACACAATAGGCTTTGAGACAAACCTTGAAAAGTTGCATCATTGATATTTTGCAGTCCAGACATTTCTTCCCATGAATCACCCTTTCGGTCACCTCCTCTCCTCCTGGTGAGAACTTACTATCAGTTGTGTAATACATAACAAATGCCTGTGCACTAGCTAGCAGAAGGTTTCTGGAAAAAATACAAAATTTGTGATAAAAAGAAAAACATTGTGCGCAAACAACTATTCAGTGTGATAAACAGGCCTATCTGATAATGAATTCTAGCTGCAGATTCCTTACCTTTGAATTTCCCCAGGCGTCAAACTGAATCCGGAAGATTTTTCAGTACCCCTGCATGCCGGTAGGTGGCTTCGACCGTCTGGGCGTGACCGCATCGTCTGCACCAGAAGTGAAGTCCGCACCACCTATATAGGGGCCACCTCGGCGCGCTGATGTCCGTTCTTTTCTTTCCACGCCATGCAGATCTGGATATGAGCTACCTCTCTGTCAGTTTTTGACAGGATTTTTGCTACATGTAGTCAACATTTTTTGTTGTTTTTACTCCTCGTGTGTCGAGAATGTCATCTAGGAAAACCGGTTTCAAACTCTGTGGCACCTGCTGCCGCTCTGTTTGTGACAGACCCACACCTCATTTGTTTAAGGTGTCTGGACCTTGAGCACAACTCCAAGTCATGCTCCGATTGCTGGGCCATGGCACCAAAGGCTATGAGAGAGCATTCCCTGAAGATGTTAGCTGCCCGGCATGTGACTCTGGAAGTCTCGGTCGAGAGAAAAGTCCAGGCACAGTTCCAGGAATCCGAAGTCCTCTTCGTCCCACTCGAAATGGTCAGGGCATTTAGGCAAGAGGCACAAATAAACAAGAAGTTGAAGTGCACTTCGACTTCTCCTTATCCGTCGGCCAACGCGACAAAGGAACATCAGTGTTTGAGGCCTGGTTCCTCCGAACCTGCACCTAATCTGACTCCGCGCCTCCCTAGATTTCCAGGAACGGGAGCGACCGCCGCTCATATTGAAAAGTTTTATGAGGCCTTGCGGGTTACAGTTGAGCGGCACGACTTTGGGCACTGCAGGGTCAGAGGAGGCCCCATCTGGTTTCGTGGTGGCACCGGCTCGGCTCCGATGGACCCCCATGGATCAGGTCATGGATCCAGACCGGCGCCAGTTGTGCTACTCCTACCTTCCCTGGTGCCGAATCCCCCAGCACCAGCCCCATAGTGGTCCCCGAATCTGACACGGAGCTGTGTCAACCGATGCCAGTTCCGGCGCTGACGGGATCCCTGTGTCCTAGGTTGGAGTTTGAGGCCTATTTCGAAGGTCTAGACCTCTGGGAGGAATGGGAGGGGTCGCTGGACCCTGTAGAATACCAGCCTTATAATCAATATATAGACTGGCGTGAGGACCTGGGTGATGCCTGCGTACTGGATACGTCTCCAGATACTGGCATGCTTTCTCCTCCTACCGTAGCTACGGAGGAAGGAGCTACACACGTGGTGTGAAGGTTGGGTGAGGTCCTCGACCTTTAGTTGCCTTCGGTGGCAGTCATGACCAACATCTTGACAGAGGTGTTGTAACCGGGAGTCTCCTCCTCGGAACGTCTTCTTCCGTTCAACAAAGCCCTCACACGTCCTTCTGGGGACCTGGTCCAAACCCAGCATAGGGGCTCCTAATAGGACGATTAGCCGCCGCCACTGCCCCACTCCAGGGCACCCACATTTACTCACCCAACACCCTATCCCGGAGAGCTTTGTGGTCCAAGATTCCACTTCCCATGGCGCGTTCTCTGCTACTCCCCTGGACAGGGAATCCAAGAGGGTGGACAGATTGAGGAAGAAAAACGTTTCTTCCGCCAGTCTTGCCTTGCGGTCAGTGAACACTTTGTATGTTTATTGGGCCGTTACTCCCATACGCCGTGGGAAACTGTTGTGCAAGTGCTACCACAGTGTCCGGTTTCGTACTCCTCAGGGTCCGGATGACGCAATAAGGGGTCCACCCCTTGACATCCCCAAACTCCGACTAAGAAGTCACAGAGCGTTCGGGCGATCTAGTGAGGGAAGGGAAAGGTAGGGAACAGCAGGGATGAGAACCTATAAAACAAAACAACAGAGATCAAAACACATATACACGTATAAGGCTACTCTCATTAAGGTCTCGCTAAATTCCAAACTACCTTATCCACCAAAGCCTTGCACGTCCGTGCATAACTCCAAATAAGAACCACCGATCATGTTCTGTTGGATAATCCTAAAAAGACAGAATATACAGGTAACCACTTAGACCTCTCACTTTCCTCTCACAGACATCCCCAATAAATGTGTGCCTAACACACACTATATTCACAAGCCTGCTCACCGGTTCTCGTTGTGGGTAATCCGGCTACATAACAAATAACCAAGTCTCGATAGAAGTAAATCAAATAAGCCCACAGGAAACAGTTCAGGATAAATTGGGGGGCAAAACTGATAGCACTTAGTATCGTAGTATCTTTGTCCAAAAACCCCTAGACAGCTATAGTTTCCTTCCTAGTATTTATGTAGCACAAAAAGAGCGTTGACTCTTTAAATGAAAATAATCCCAATGTCACTATTTCCCCTACCAGAAATCAGAACTGCGGTTTCCTCACCGCTTCTCCAGAGACAATAATCCAGTCTTGGTTAAAAAAAAAAAAGGTATTTTGATAAAAGGCGGCTTCCGCTGTAGATGCACCGCAGCCCCTTCAGTCAAACATGACGCACGTTCACCGTCCGGTGTAAACGCCGTCAACTAGTAAACGTCTCCTTTAGCGATAACCAGGACGCCAGCACTCACCCATCCGGTGTGATGCGCCCTTCGGTATCCAAAACACAGGAATCAAAACTCGCTCGTCCGAGCTAGTAACCACGGCTTATTGCTCACCGCTATCTCGCCGCTGACCAACACTCCAGCCTCCGACTTCCAGAATTACGCACGCACACGTGTGCGCGCAGCGTCGTCTTGTAGACGCTGACTCCTCCTCATCCGCATGCCTCCTGGGATATGTAGTCTTTCAGTATGGCAGGCGCTCTTGGTCATCGTAATCCTGACACACAGATCCCGAAGGAGGAACAGGCCATTCTCTCCCAGGCAGTCACAGACAGGAGAGACGCAGCGAAGTTCACTATATGTTGTCGACTGGACTTGACCGACTCGTTGGGCAGAGCAGTTTCGTCTACAGTGGCTCTCAGACGCCACGCCTGGCTGAGAAAGTTTGGCTTTTCTGGGGATATCCAGGCTTCCCTCATGGAAGTGCTCTTCGATGGCATCTGTCTCTTCGGAGACAGGGCTGACTCTGCGCTGGTGCGCTTTAAGAACTAGTGCGCTGCAGCCAAGTCCTTGGATCTCTCTGCTGCCCCACGTCATCCCCAGTCTGCCTTTTGCTCCTTTGGTGGCCACGGAAGGGGCTTTCAACCGCACCAACCCTATCCCAGCCACCGAGCCACCAAGCTTCCCAGCCGCTGTGTAGACGAGGGCGCAGTTCCTACTTGCCTCGTGGGCCAGTTAGCCAGAGGTCTGGTCCAGCCACCACACTCGGGCAGCTGCATCCGCCAAACCTTCCTGATCTTGCCCTTTTAGATCATGGGCGTCCAGTTGGTGGCAAGATCCGCCATCACCTCCACCACTGGCAGTTCCTAACATTGTACAGGTGGGATTTTGCAGATCGTCTGAAGGGGCTACTCCCTCCCCTTTGAGACTACCCATCCCTCCATGCAACCATCTTACGACTGGCTGACGGAGGATCACTTGTCCCTGGTCCGTGAGGAATTCATGGCTCTCTTGGCCAAGTGACAACATATTTGGGGCCACTTTGTGCCCCTAACCACCGGCACAGCCAAAATTGCAATTGCAATATTAATCTTATCCTTTTTCTGTTTTCCATTATTCAAAACGTTGCATCATTCCATCAATAATCAGTTTTTTTCTTTTTGAAATAATTTAGTCTTCATGCAAGGAAAAGCCATTTCCAAATTTCTAGTGCTCCTGCCGGGCCATCCGAACCTCATTTCAAGAACACGACTGAAGCCAAATTCATCCATAGCAGTTTATTCGTCAGGGAAAACTGGAAATAACAATTACACATACTTTAATATTCCATCAGACAGTATAAGCAAGCGCATGCAACAACATTTCATGATTGAAGTTGCCTTCTTTAGTTAGTCTCAAACATTAATTAAACTGGTAGTCCCCCTCGTGTATCGGGGTCGCAAGATGGCAGGATTATAAAATGGCAATTAGCTACCGAGTTACAGGCAGCCACTAATGCTAACTTTTTTTAAAAACGGGGTTCAAACGTGACTGATACACGAGGGGAACTACCAATTTAATTAATGTTTGAGACTAACTAAAGAAGGCAACTTCAATCATGAAATGTTGTTGCATGCGCTTGCTTATACTGTCTGATGGAATATTAAAGTATGTGTAATTGTTATTTCCGGTTTTCCCTGTCGAAGGTCCCTAGAGGCCCGAAATGCATTGGATTACAATAAACTGCTATGGATGAATTTGGCTTCAGTCGTGTTCTTGAAATGAGGTTCGGGTGGCCCGGCAGGAGCACTAGAAATTTGAAAATGGCTTTTCCTTGCATGAAGACTAAATTATTTCAAAAAGAAAAAAACTGATTATTGATGGAATGATGCAACGTTTTGAATAATGGAAAACAGAAAAAGGATAAGATTAATATTGCAATTGCAATTTTGGCTGTGCCGGTGGTTAGGGGCAGAAAGTGCTGTTTGGGCTGGGCACGACGCCACGGAGCACGCAACGAAAATCAGGAGGTTTAAAAGTTGGAGAAATGTGTTGAAAGCATGGTGTGCAACTCGCCCAATCATGATCTCTTGGCCAAGTGAGCCATAGAGCAGGTTCAGGTGCCAAAAGTAAGCTGTGGTTGCTATTTCCGTTGCCTTCTTGTTCCCAGAAAGGACAAAGGTCTTCATCCTATCCTAAATCTCAGAGCCCTCAACTACTTCCTCAAAAAGGGGAAGTTCAGGATGCTCTCAGTGGCTCAGGTCTTCCCTGCCCTGGACCCAGAGACTGGATGGTAGTGTTGGACTTGCAGGATGTCTATTTTCACATCCCACTCCTGCCTGCCTATCGATGCTACCTGCTGTTTACCTAGGCCACAAGCATTTTCAGTTCACCATGCTCCCTTTTGGCCTTACCAGCGCCCCTCTGGTGTTCACCAAGGTGATAGCAGTGGTCGCAGCTCATCTGCAAAGGTCTGGGCTGCCGGTTTTCCCCTATTCTCGACGACTGGCTGCTGAAGGCGGGCTCGCCACAGGCTATTGTCTCCTATCTCCAGACTATGGTGAACCTCCTGCATTCGCCGGGGTTTACTATCAACATGCCCAAGTGACACCTGACTCCCTCTCAGATGCTCCCTTTTATCGGAGCTGTTCTGGACACAGTGCAGTTTCGGCTTATCCTCCCAAGTGGCGAGTCCAGGATTTTCAGGCTATGATACTGATGTTTTGGCCTCTATCCTGGGTTTTGGTGAGACTGACTCTGAGGCTGCTTGGTCTCATGGCCTCATGGCGTCCTGTATCCTGCTGGTGACACATGCCAGATGTCATATGCAGGCTCTGCTGGGGGACCTGAAGTTCCAGTGGCCACAACATTAGGGGAATCTCTCCAACATGAACCAGTTCTCAGAGGGAACTGCAAATGACCTGCAGTGGTGGCTAACGAACCATGATTGGGTCCGAGGCAGACTCCCCTCCCTTTCCCAACCAGATCTTGCAGTAGTGCCAAATGCATCACTCCTGGGATAAAGCGACCACCTGGGAGAGGTGGAGATCAGAAGTCTCTGATCTCCGGCGGAATCTGGACTCAACATGCAGGAGCTCCAAGCGATCCGACTGGCATTGAAAGCCTTTCTACCCTCCATCAAGGGAAGGCTAGTGCAGGTGTTCATGGACAACGCCACCGCCATATGGTACTGCAACAAACGAGGCAGGGTGTGTTCATGGACCCTTTACCAAGAGGCCCTGCGTCTCTGGACATGGCTGGAACAGCAGGGCATATCCCTGGTGGTTCAACACCTGGCAGGTTCCCTGAACACCAGAGTGGACAAACTCAGCCGTCGATGCCTAGAGGATCACGAATGGCGTCTCCACCCGGAGGTGGCGCAAGGTCTCTTTCAGCATTGGGGAGAGCCTTGGTTAGATCTCTTTGCCTCCGCAGAGCATGTGCAATGCCAGCAGTTTTGCGCACTGGAGTTATCTGAAAGAGACTATTAGTTATAGGTTCCTTACCTTAGACCCCCAAGCGTCAGACTGGATCTGGAGAATTGTTTTCTTTAGCAGTACCCCTGCGCGTCTGTAGGTGGTGTCGGTTGACTCCGCGTTGGTCGTTGGCGTCGTGATCGCTGGAATGACGTTGCGGTATTTACTTGGACGTCAGTTCTTTCTTTTTCTGCGCCAGCCAGCGCAGATCCGGAGAGAGCGTTACCATTAGTCACTTTTTGACTAGTGTTTTTTCGACTTTTGTCGACATCTATTTCGAGTCGTTCGACTCCTGGTGCACGGAGGGATGTCACATCGGCGGACCGGCTTCAAGCCTTGTGATTCTTGTCACAAGCTGATGTCCGTCACGGACCGGCACCTCGTGTGCCTTTGGTGCCTGGAGCGCGACCATGACCCGAAGTCGTGCTCCGACTGTCAGGCCATGAACCCGAATTCTTTGCGGGAGCAGTCCCGAAAGCTTCTGGAGGCCTGGCAGTCAGCTGCGCGACGCTCAAGGTCCTGGTCGAGAGGGAGGTCGCGGGACCGGTCGTGGAGTCACCACCATCACTCCTCATCTAAGTCTTAGTCTTCGGGTAAGTCGAAACACAAGAAGAAGGCGAAGAAGCACCGCCGCTCTTCGCCTTCTCCCCGTCCGTCGGCCGGCGGGACGCGGAAGGTCGTCGTCCTTCGGCTCCGCCCACGGAGCCTACTGGGATCGCTGCGAGCTTCCCTTCCCGGGAGCCGGAGCATTGCCTGCCCAGCTTCGTGCATTTTACGAAGCTCTCCAATCCATCTTTGGGCAGCCCGACTCCACCGGCGCGCCTTCGGGCTCCGCAGACTCGGCTGGGGGTTCTAGGCCTTCGATGCCGGCGGCTCTGGCCTCGGCGCCACAGGGCCCCCAGGGATCCAGGCCTGGATCCGGATCGGTGCTGGTCGACCTCACGACGCCTCCTCCGGCACCGATTCCTCTGACCACGCCTCCGCCGCCACCGGTCATGTCTTGGACACGGAGCCGGTACTTTTGTACCACTGTTCTCCCCTGGCGTTCCCTATCGCCCTGAGTGGCAGCCAGAGGAAGGTGAGGAGGACTGGGAGGGGTCTGTTGACCCTTTGGCAGACCAGCTGGAGGAGCCGTACTGGAGAGAGGAGTTGGGGGAAGCCAGTGGTCTGGATACCTCCCCAGACCTTGGCATGCTTTCTCCCCCTACCGTGGCCACGGAGGAGGGAGCCTCATATGCTGTGGTGTTGCGTCGGACGGCTGAAACCTTGGGCCTTGAGCTTCCTACGTTGGCAGTCAGGACGAATCTCCTGACTGAGGTGCTTCAGCCGGCAACTGCCTCTTCGGAGCCCCTGCTGCTGTTCAATGAGGCCCTCACAGACATCCTTCTGGGCACTTGGTTCAGGCCTAGCACAGGGGCTCCTGTGGATAGGATGATTGCCCGACACCACCGCTCAGCCCCGGGTGACCCCATTTTCCTCTCCCAACACACTACCACCCGAGAGCTTGGTGGTCCAAGCCTCAACATCCAAAGGTGCGTTCCCTCCTGCTCCCCCAGTTGGGAATCCAAGAAGCTGCACCTTCTTGGGAAGAAGATGTTTTCTTCTGCCAGTTTAGGACTGCGGTCGGTGAACACCGCATGTCTCTTGGGCCGTTACACCCACTCTGTGTGGGATACGGTTGCACAGGTGCTGCCACAGTGTCCGGAGGAGGCCCGGGTCACACTCTCCCGTGCTGTTGCAGAGGGGAGAGATGCAGCAAAGTTCGCCATCCGCTGTGGGCTGGACACCACCGTCTCGCTGGGTAGAACGATTTCTACGCCAGTAGCCCTAAGACGCTACGCCTGGCTGAGATCCACTGGCTTTTCTGGGGATGTCCAATCGACTCTTTTGGACATGCCCTTTGATGGCCGTCGTCTGATTGGCGACAAGGCGGACCATGCGCTCAAGCGCTTCGAGGATTCTAGAGCTACGGCCAGATCCTTGGGCCTCGCTGCCACCTCTTGCCTTGTGCATTCTGTCTTTCGCCCCTTTCGTGGCTACGGAAGGGGTGCCCCACCACATTCCACCCAGGGCCACAGGCCGGCGCAAGCTACCCAGCCTCTGCGCGCCGGGGACGTGGGACCCAACGCCGTGGGTCTGGGGGCCAGCGGGCAGGCCAGTCCACCAGTGCCCCCTCTGCAGCAGCCTCTAAGCCTTCCTAGTCCGACATTTCAGGCCACCAGTTGCCAGTGAGCGGCAGGATCCGCCATCACCGCCCCCACTGGCACAACATCACGTTGGACAGGTGGGTTTTGCAGATAGTCCGAAGGGGCTACACCCTCCCCATCGAAACTACCCCTCCCCATCGAAACTACCCCTCCCTCCATACCACCAACATTCCAAGGCATGTCGGAGGATCACTTGGCCCTTCTCTGTCAGGAAGTTACGGCTCTCTTGGCCAAGGGAGCTATCGAGCGAGTCCCGGTCCCAGAAGTAGGTCGTGGTTGTTACTCCCACTAATTTCTGGTACCCAAGAAGGACAAAGGCCTGCGTCCTATCTTGGATCTCAGGGACGTCAACCGCTTCCTCCGGAAGGAGAAGTTCTAAATGTTGACATTAGCTCAGATGTTGTCTGCCCTCTACCATGGAGACTGGATGGTAGCGTTGGACTTGCAGGACACTTACTTCCACATTCCTGTCCTGCCAGCCCACAGGCGTTCCCTACGGTTCACGGTAGGCCACGAGCATTTTCAGTTTACCGTGCTCCCATTTGGCCTTACAAGCGCCCCTCGGGTGTTCACGAAAGTGATGGCGGTGGTCGCAGCTCATCTGCGCAGATCAAGTGTTCCAGTCTTCCCCTATCTCGACGACTGGCTGTTGAAGATGGGCTCGCCCCAGGCTGTCGTCTCCCACCTCCAGACTACGGCGGGCCTCCTGCATTCGCTGGGGTTTACTATCCACGAGTCGAAGTCGCACCTGACTCCCTCTCAGAAGCTCCTTTTCATCAGAGCAGTTCTGGACACAGCGCAGTTTCGGGCTTATCCTCTCAAGCAGCGAGTCCGAGATATTCGGGCTATGATACCGATGTTTCAGCCTCTATCCTGGGTTTCGGTGAGATTGACATTGAGGCTGCTGGGCCTCATGGCCTCCTGCATCCTGCTGGTGGATCATGCCAGGTGGCATATGCGGGCTCTGCAGGGGGACCTGAAGTTCCAGTGGGCGCAGCATCAGGGGAATCTTTCCGATTGCGTCCAGATCTCGGAGGGTACTGCACACCAATTGCAGTGGTGGCTAACATACCAGGATTGGGTCAACGGCAGATCCTTCTCCTTTCCCCAACCAGACTTCACAGTGGTGACGGATGCGTCACTCCTGGGATGGGGCGGCCACATGGGAGAGGCGGAGATCAGAGGCCTCTGGTCTCCGGCGGAGTCCGAGCTCCACATCAGCCTACTGGAGCTCCGGCCGATTCGTCTTGCACTGAAAGCATTCCTTCCGTCTCTCAAGGGAAGAGTAGTGCAGGTGTTCACGGACAACACCACTGTCATGTGGTACTGCAACAAACAGGGCGGGGTGGGGTCGTAGACCCTATGTCTAGAGGCTCTCCGCCTCTGGACGTGGCTGGAACATCAGGGCATGTCCCTGGTGGTTCAACACCTGGTAGGTTCCCTGAACGCCAGGGTGGACAAACTCAGCCGCCGGTGCATGATAGATCACGAATGGCGTCTTCACTCAGAGGTGGTGCAAGGTCTCTTTCAGCAGTGGGGAGAGCCTTGGTTAGATCTGTTCGCCACCGAAGAGAACGCGTAATGTCAGCAGTTCTGCGCATTGGAATTTCCAAGGCGGCACTCGCTTGGCTACGCTTTTCATTGCGAGTGGAATTGGGGTCTTCTATACGCCTTTCCGCCTATACCACTTCTGCCCAGAGTGCTGAAGAAGATCAAGCGCGACTGGGCCCAAGTCATTCTTGTGGCTCCGGATTGGGCACGAAGAGTCTGGTATCCCGAGCTCTTGAACATGGCAATCGATCCTCCGATCCGACTTCCTATGCGGGAGGATCTTCTGTCGCAGCAACAGGGGACGGTCCTCCACGCGAACCTGTCCAGCCTCCACCTCCTTGCGTGGAGATTGAGCTGCGACAGTTGACCGCTTTTGACCTTCCTCCCGAAGTTTGTAATGTCATCTTGGCAGCCAGGCGTCCTTCCACTAAAACGGTATACGCCTGTAGATGGAACAAATTTGTGGCATGGTGCGCAGCAAAGGCTGTGGATCCCCTTTCTGCCCCTCTCTCAGAGGTTCTCCTCTTCATTCTTTCTTTGGCCCAGCAGGGCTCTGCTCTGGATACCTTTAAAGGCTATGTTTTGGCCCTTTCGGCCTTTCTTCGCCTTCCTGATCAGCCTTCTCTTTTCAAGTCCCCTATTGTAAATAGATTTCTTAAGGGCATTACTCACCTCTTTCTTCCTATTCCTTTCGTAATGCCCCAGTGGGACTTGAATCTGGTCTTGACTTAACTTATGTGTGCTCCTTTCGAGCCACTACATAATTGTCCTCTCAGACTCTGACCTTAAAAACTGCTTTTCTGGTTGCCATCACCTCTGCTCGCAGGGTGAGTGAGCTTCAGGCTCTTTCTTCTAAACCTCCCTTTCTTGCTGTTCATCCGGACAAGGTCGACCTTCGAACTAGACCTTCTTTTCTTCCCAAAGTGGTTACCTCTTTCCACAAAGGACAGACCGTCACTTTGCCCACCTTCTTCCCGCCCTGTATCCTTCTAAGGAGGAGGAGAGGCTCCACCATCTGGATCCAAAATGTGCGCTATCTTTTTATCTGGATCACACAAAACAATTCCGGGTGGATGATCAAATCTTTGTTGGCTATGCAAAAACTTACCATCTCTTGATTGGTCGTTCTTTGCATTAAAATCTATTATTCCTAGGCGAAAAAGGAGCCTCCAGTAGGACTGCGCTCCCATTCCACCAGGGCGACTGCAGCCACTACTGCTTTGGGACTTGGAGTCTCCCTCAGTGACATCTGCCAGGCAGCCACGTGGGCATCACTGCACACGTTCACTAAGCATTATTGTCTGGATAGTCAAGTCCGGAGAGACGGCTTCTTTGGCCATTCAGTTCTCCAGGACTTTCTGGTGTGAACTTAGTTCGCAGACCCACCTCCAGGGTTGGTATTGCTGAGGTATCTATTCTAAGGTAAGGAATCTATAACTAATAGTCTCTTTTAGATGAACAAGTTACTTACCTTTGGTAACGATATATCTGTAAGAGACATATATTAGTTATAGATTCCTTACTGCCCCACCCATCCTCCCCGTTCTGCGAACTGACTTCTAGAGTAAGGGACTCCCTTTCAGGGCCCTAGTTTTGTGCACCAGTGGTCAGTATCTTGCATGGCTCTGCGCTTCTGGCGTGGAATGTCGTGTAAAGAACTGACGTTAGCACGCAGGGGCGGCATCTAAGTAGATACCGTGACGTCATTCCGGCGATCACGACGCCAACGACGAACGCGGAGTCGACTGACGCCACCTACCGACGCGCAGGGGTACTGCTGAAGAAAAAAATATCTGGATCCAGGCTGACACCTGGGGGTAATTCTAAGGTAAGGAATCTATAACTAATATATGTCTCTTACAGATATATCGTTACCGAAGGTAAGTAACTTGTTCTCCAAGGTGGCTCTCATTCAGACGCTTTTTGTCTCGAGTGGACCTCAGACCTCCTGTATGCCTTTCCGCCCATACCACTCCTGCCCATAGTTCTCAAGAAGATCAGGTACAGCCGGTACAAAGTCATCCTTGTGGCTCCGGACTGGGCATGGACAGTCTAATATCTCGAGCTTCTGAACATGAGTGTCGATCCTCCAATCAGGCTGCCCCTTCGGGAGGATCTTCTGTTGCAGCAGCAGGGGAGGGTCCTCCACCCGAACCTGTCCACACTCCTTCTTGCGTGGTGATTGAGCTACGTCAATTGACAGCTTTCAGCCTTACTCCCGAAGTCTGCAACATTATTCTTGCAGCCAGGCATCCCTCCACCAAGACGCGTATACGCCTGTCGTTGGAAGAAATTTGTGGCATGGTGTTCATCCAAATGAATTGATCCCCTTTCTGACCCTCTTTCTGAGGTACTGTTATTGATTTTTTCCCTTGCCCAGGAGTGCTCTGCTCTGGACACTCTCAAGGCCTATCTTTCTGCTCTTTCTGCCTTCTTGTGCTGCCAGACCAACCCTCCCTTTTCAAGTCCCCTATTGTAAATAGGTTTTTGAAGGGTCTTGTACATTTGTTACCCGGTTACCACTTCAGTATGCCTCAGTGGGACCTTAAATTGATTCGCACATTCTTGATGTGCGCACATTTCAAGTCTTTGCACAATTGTCCCTTCAGGCTGCTCACCATCAAAACAGCCTTTCTTGTGGCGATTACATCTCACCGGAGGGTGAGTGAGCTGCAGGCTTTATCTTCCAAGCCTCCATTCTTCTCAGTTTATTCGGACAAGCTGTGGCTTCGCACTACGGCCTCTTTCCTGTTGAAAGTGGTAACACCATTTCAAGAGGGTCAGTCTGTCATCTTCAATCAATCAATCTGGATTCTTGTATAGCACGACTACTCACCAGGTAGGGTCTCAAAGTGCTGAGGGGGTGGAGCTGCAGTTCAGTCGAAGAGCGAGGTCTTAAGGTCCTTCCTGAATTGAGGCAGTGACAGTGATTGCCTGAGATGTAGAGGCAGGGAGTTCCAGGTCTTTGCAACGAGGTAGGAAATGGATCTTACTCCAGCTGTGGTCTTGCTAATCCGTGGTATGGTGGTCAGGGCCAGTTGGGTGGAGCGGAGATGTCTGGTGGGAGTGTAGAAGGAGAGGTGGTGGTTGAGGTTTGCATGTCTGCCGTTGTGAAGGGCTTTGTAGACATACGTGGGGAGCTGTAAGGTAATTCTTTTGTTGATAATTAGCCAGTGAAGGTCTCTTAGGCGACCGCTGATGTGGCTGCAGCGGGGTATGTTCAGGATGAGTCTGGCTGAGGCATTATGTATGTTCTGCAGTTTCCTTAGAAGTTTTTGTGTGGTGCAGGTGTAGAGAGCGTCGACATAGTAGAGTCTGCTGCTGACGAGCGCATGGGTGACCTTTTTCCTGGACTCGGTTGAATCTGAAAAGTCAAGCTGACCGCAATGGAGAGCGGGTCGAATACAGAAGACATGCAGGCCCCGCTGAAATAGTACCTTCATGGAGAACAAGCGTCGACGTCAAGGAACAGCTGTGGGGAGCAGAGGAGGAGATGCGTTGTCATCACTCTGTAGGATTGTAGGTGATGCATTGTTTCTGAGCCGTGCAGTCGGGTCCCGTGTTGTCCTTGAACTCCGGGCTGATGAAGGCAATGGGTCGTAGTTGAGCTGTGCAGGCAGGTCCCTCGTCGTCGTTGAGCTCCGAGCGATGAAGGCAATGTACCATTGACAAGCTGCGTTGTCGAAGCAGTGAAGCGCTCGTGGCGACGATGCAGGGGCCTTGAAGATGAATGCATCAGTTCTGACCGGCGCAAAGCAGGTGATGCGTGGATTTTTACAGAACAGCCAGGAAAACCCACCTCCAAGGGCCTAAGACTGGTTTGGCACCACTTGGCAGGGCAGGACTCACAGGTGGCTGAGTCCAGAGGCTGTAGCAGGGACGATTGAAGTCTTGGATGCCCCTGAGGCTTCAGAACAGGAGGCAAGCCCTTGGAGTCACTTCGTTCTGAGGATGTAGAGGTTCAGGTCCAGTCCTTCTCACCACCAGGCAAGGGGCAGCAGGGCAGGCCCAGCAGATCAGGAGTCCTCCACATCCAGGAGAGTCCAAGCAGAGCGTCAGTCCTTTCAACAGCACAGCAGTCTTCCTGGCAGAATGTCCTCAGAACCAGAGTATACTGAGTTAGTGATGACAGTGGTCCTGTACATATACCCAGTTGTGCCTTTGAAGTGTGGGAGGCTTCAAAGAGAGGCCTTTGAGGTACGCAAGGTCCCTGCCCTTCCTGCCCTGACTCTACACTCACTACAGGGGGGTATGCAGCGCTTTGTGTGGGGACAGGCACAGCCCTATTCAGGTGCAAATGTCAGCTCCTCCCTCCCACCTAGCCCAGGAAGACCCATCAGCCTGGTGATGGACCATCAGGATGTGAATGGTACACCTCAGCTCCCTTTGTGTCTGTCTAGAGGGAATGCCCAAAGTCCAGCTGTAACCCACCCCAGCCGTGTATTCAGAGACAGGCAGAGGCACAGAAACGTTAAAGTAAGAAAATGCCAACTTTCTAAAAATTGCATTTTTAGGCTTACAACTTAAAAGTCGACTTTACTGTAAGTTGTGATTTTAATTTGTCAGTCCAGAGACACCAAACTCGAAATATCTATCTTGTCCCAAGTGGAAATTAAATGTATAAGATGTAATAAGGCAATCCTAATGCTTACCTATGGGCAAGATTGGCCTTGCCTTACTGAAAAACAATTTTTTTTTTTTTTTACTATCTGGACATGTAGAACTTAAAATTACATGTCCAACTTTTTAAACACACTGCACCCTGCCTTTGGGGCTGTCTAGGGCCTACCGTAGGGGTGACTTATACGAATTAAAAAGGAAGGTTTGGGCCTGGAAATTGGGTTAACTTGCGAAGTCGAAATGGCAGTTTAAAACCGCACACAGGCTCTACAGTTTAAAGAGCTACTGAAGTGGGTGGCACAATCAGTGATGCAGGCCCCATAGTAGCATTTAATGTACATGCCCTAGGCACATGTAGTGCACTTTTCTAAGCACTTATAAGTAAATTAAATATGCCAATTGTGGATAAGCCCCTGTTATCATGTTTTAGGGAAAGAGCATCTGCACTTTTGCACTGGCCAGCAGTGGTAAAGTGCCCAGAATCCTAAACCCAGCAAAAACTAAGTCAGCAAAACAGAAGCTCACAGGGCAAAAAAGTCAGTGAAACCACACAAAGGATGCCAGGTCTAACAGTAAGTGTGCGGAAACATTTAGTATCTAGAGCTTAAGTTTATTCCTTAACTAATCTAGAATAGACAGTTGAAAATCTTCTTTTGAATAGTCTACAAATGAAGCCTTTAATTTCATCTCATCTACTGTGTGTGCAGGCGTCGTACCTGCTGGTGTAGACCTTAGTGTTTCTATCTCTGCTGTAAAACTCATTCCAGCTAAATGGATTATAATAGCTAATATAACAACTATTAGTGTGACAATAATCGCTACTCTACACTTAGCCTTGGTAAGGTTACACATGTTTAACTACAGTCAGACCTTAAGAAGAATATAGCTGCAGGCAGATTCAATATTCTGCGTTGACTTCTACTTGAGCAAACGTGTAAAACATTTGATGATCAACTTGTAGTTATTTCATTCAGCTTATGTACAAAAATCTTCGTGAGACATCCCTAGTCCTACTACTTCTTCTAAATGTGTTATTCTTACTCTTCTACTGCAACCTTTGCCCCCGGGAATTCTTCTTAATTCTTTTTATTCACTTTTGTTAATGGTTTATTGTCAATTTTCATTTTTTTCAGTCCTTTATTTTCATGCTTTAAACACGGTTTGTCATTGTTGTCTGTTAATTCAGTTTCGAATTTACTAAATAGTGCTTGTCTAATTCTTGATTTGTTTTGGAAATATTGTTTTAATCAGTGCTGTTTCTCAGAGTGGCATATCATGGATGTTTAAATGTCCCTGATCTTTGTTCATTAGGATTTTGACCTGACTCATTTGGCACATTCTCTGCATTGTAAGTCCATTCAAGTGCATAATACCTATTCTAAGGTACTCTCACTCTTTTGGATCTCCTTGGCGTCTGTTGATCTTCTTCTGTTTCGCTTATACCACTAGATTCTGTTTCTTCGAGGATCATGTGTGGTATAATCTTAACTGACACACTTGATCTCAGTTTCCTCCTACCATTTGACCATTCCGATCTCCACAGGGTCTTTCTCTTCTTACACTTGTTCCTTCATCTGGATTATTAAATTGCTCTTGTGATGCTTCAGCAGTTCCTTTATTCTCAGTTCTCAATTCTTCCTTTACAGCGTGTGCTTCCACACCACTTTGCAAGATTTCAGGAATTTCGCCCTTCCCCCGGTCTGTACAGGTGCTGGAGATCTTGGATTTGGCTAAAAAAAATACAAATTCTCCGTACGGGCACCTTACTCTTGAGTGGGTAAGGCATGCACTCTATTTGGTATCCCGGCACATTTGATAGCAATGTTGATGGGGAGGCCTTTCCACCTCATCTCCAGGCAAGATTTTAACACATTTCTTCAACAAAAAACAGTCACCTGGGTTAAGACGTGGCACTGCTCCTGATTTGGACTGGCAGTGTCAGCTCCATCCTGGTGAGAAAAGGTAATCATCTCCTCATACTTGGTCTTTACCACAGGTGAAGGTGCACAAGTACGTGCATCTCTTGGAGGTTCAGTATGTGCCCATTCCACAGCTATGTTGCATTCAAACCACAGGTCTCTCAATACCACAATATCAAAAAGTATTCAAGCCTGTCCACTAAACCTTTGAAATCTTTACAAATCTGTTCACTTGAGTATACCACTTAGCAGGATTCTCTCTCAGCTTTGGAAAGTTGTTTGTAAATGTTACGAGATCACCTCTACTACAAGGTACATGAACATACCCTCCACCTGGTTTTTCCCTTGTATTAAAAGCTAAAGCCTCCTCTTCATCTGGAAGTGCTGCTGGTGGCTTACCATTCTCTTCTGTAGCCTCTGATTGTTTCTTTTTCTTTCCCTGCTTCTTTCACCACTTAGTCTCTAATTTATCAAAATTGCTGCATTTGTGGAGACACTTTACTTATTCTACAATGTGTAATCTCATCCCCGAAGACCGCATTGTCACAAGTGCTTCATCATCCAATTGTGCCCTGAAGCTTTTCTGTAAAGGAACACTCTTAGATAGATTCACCTCATATTCTTCTGCCAATTCAGTTAATTTGTCATGGGTGGCAGCCGCACGTCTTCTGATTTCTTTACTCAGATTAATCAATTTATTCTCCTGGTATTGATTCAAATGTAAAATGTCTAGACAGCTTCTAATAATCTCTTCTAGCTCCACTTTTAATTTTGTTGCACCCAAGAGTCTCGCTCTTTCTTGGCTAGTAGATGGTCTCTCTGTTTCTCCCTCCCTTTTATTTTCTGAAGTTTCTTCAAACCGTGGGCGAAAATCCCATTGTCAAATGGTCCTGTTTCTACCTTTGCATTTGGTCGCTTGCCTAGGCATCAGGCAGTGGGATGTAGGCATGGCACTTGCCTTTTCAGATTCGAGGAAGAAAGAAGAAGGAATGAAGAGCCGTGCTGACCCAGGACGAAGAGGACACCTACTGCTTTGGCCCCAGCCCTACCGGCCTGTCCCGACTCCGACCTGCTTACAGCAAAGAAACCGGCGTGTTCAACAGTCAGCAGCCCCCCAGAGCCTGGAGGACCTGTCCTCCACTCATCTTGTGAACTTTTTCTCCTGTGAGCACTGGATTTGCTCAACCAAAGACTCCCAATACCAGAACCCGGATCCAGGCAGTTCCACGGTCCTGCACCTGGCCGCAACGGCCCAAGTTCGAGTGGCCCAACACACCGAGTAGGTCTCCCCGGCGATACTGACATAGGAACCGGTGACGCCCAACCTCCCTCAAGCTTCAAGACGATACCTGCAGCCTCAACCTGAAGGATCCCGCGACCGAAGGCGGTAAGAAGATCCTGACCGCGAGCGAAGCGGTCTGAAGAGCCCGACCGGAGGCGGTCAGAAGAATCTGACACCAAAAGACACCCCTGCACCCGACGCTCCACACCTGGGTGGCCCAACCGACAGTGTCGGACATCTCCTATGATCCCAGCATACCTCTCCAGCCAGTGGTCGCCTTCAGGAAGTCTCCCTGCCCGAGCCTGCAGCTTCTTTGCGGAACTGAAGATCTCCATTGATATCCACTGGGTCCCCGATGTTGCCTTGGCACTCTGCACCAGGCCGCCCCTGTGCCGCTGGTGGTGTAGCTCCTGGGCTGATTTTTGGCCCCGGCAGTGCTGGTCTTAACCCCTGGAGCTTTGCACCCACAACCGAGTGGCCTGCTCGGAAGCAGCCCCTAAACAAAGGCCCTATTGGCTAACATTGGGCCCCTGCACTCTGCACCTGGCCGCCTCAGTGCCGCTGGTGGTGCAACTTGAGTTCCTACCTAGACCTTGGGGAACCTTGGTCCTAACCCACAAAACTCCCACTTGTAAGACATTTACTTACCTGTGAAACTGATAACCATTTTTTCCCATAGGAACCCATGTTATGAGATTTTGGGCCTAAAATGTTTTAAGTGTTGAACTGTTGTTTTGTATGGGGAAAACAGTAGCTATAACTCAGGCCAAGAAACGTCTTACTTACCTTGTATTGTGAAATCCTTGGGTGTGGTATCTAGGCATACCACCCCCAGTAATCAATATAATCTGAAAGTAATCAAAAAGTATTCTAAAAGTAATTACAGTGTAATATTTGATGTTATTTAAAATCACACTGACCTCTAACAATTGCAAATCCAATCCCAATTGCATGTCTGTGTAAAGGTTTACAATTGAAAGTACATTTTACCTACTTGTTCGAAGTCCTGCTTGGTTCTAGAAATAAAATACAAGTATACTGTTTTTATACTTACCCAATTGGTCTGGATTCTGTCTCCGAGTGTGTGTTATCAGTCCTTGAGTGAGTGAACACAATAAATGCTTAACACACCCTCTGAATAAGCCTAACTGCTCGCCCACACTACCACAAAGAGAGCTGTTAGTACTTGTCTTATTTAGCCTCTGCTATACCTCTGGGGACTCCCTGGACTCTGTGCATGCTATACCTTACTTTGGTATAGTATATACAGAGCCAGCTTCCTACACAACACACTATCAGTTGTCTAATGCATAACATAAGCCTATTCACTAGCTAACAGAAGGCTTCTGGAAAAATGCAACATTTGTATTTAAAAGAAAAACATTGTGCGCAAACAACTATTCAATGTGGAAACCAGGCCTTTCAATGTTAATGCATTATTTTTTCAGTTAACAATGCATCAACATTTAAGCAAATTTAAGTTAGCACTTTATTTGTTAGCAGGCCTATAACATTTAGGTTAGAGAATCTACTACAAATTTCGCATTTAGCATATGTTTTAATAAGCATAAACTTTTTATATTAATCATAAAAGCATCTTGTCAGCAAATAAAATTCACTATGTCTTGCATGAGAGTGGCGAAGCGGGACCAGGTGGCAGCCTCCTCATCAGCAACTAGAATCAATGAAATCCCTAGCACACATTCGGTTTGATTCACTTTTTGACTATGATATGTTGGCTCGATGACTATATTGAGTTGGCACACTTGAAGGGGAGTGATCCCAGAGGAGACATTGTACATGTTAAATTGGTTAATGGATTATCCTATTAGATTCCAGTTAGGAGGGTGGTATCCACGGTCTTACCCATGTGACAGAGTTACTTGCGCAGGCAACGTAGGGTCAGTGGCCGTCAATAACTCAAGAATGTTCACCTAGTTAAGTTATAAGGTTGATAGATAATTATTTTCACAAAGTGCAGGGTGGGAGGAATTGATTTTGGGTCATCTAATGGTTCAGTTGTGAGTTTGCAACTCGCCTATGACAGGCATAGTATCAATCAGAAAGTTACCAGTACCTCCATATGAAGCTAGGCACCAGACAATCAGATTATAGAGGAATCTAATGTAAAGTAAATGGCCTAAACAATAAGTAAAAGGGACGGTTCTTCAGTGTTTTAAAACTGCCCCCTAGTATCCTTTTACTCCAGGAAATGCATCTCCTTCCCATTAGCTCTAGGTTCTTGGGGTGATAGGGACACAATAGGCTCTGCCTTTCGGATTACGCCAAGGGCTCCAGAGGGGCGATCATTTTATTGCACAAATCCTTTGCTGTGGCTGTGGCAAAGGTTCAGCAGGTTGCCCTGGAACACAGGGTTAATATATCCAGGCAAATAGAGGGGTGCTCCTGGGCCATAGGGAGCATTGATGCCCCCTCCTACATTCATAGAAGGTACATTAAGGGGCTGCCCAACCTTCTATTAAAAGACTCCGTTGGGGCAGATGGCCATGGGGAAGACTTCAACTCTGTTATGCATCTAGGTCATGACACTACCAGCGTCCACATGCACACCATGAGTACGTCTCTCCCAAAATGGCTAGCTTCGCTTGGACTCTGCTAAGTTTGTTGATTAAAGCATCCAACAGATAAGAGGTTTACCCACTACTCATATTCAGTCTATCGCAGTCTGGATTGGACTACCTCTTCCCAGCATCCGATTTTCAGGGAGTTAGTAGTTCACACATCCTACCAAGAAGCCTTTCGGACCACTCCCTGATAGAGATAATGATGACCTGTCCATTTTGAAGCAATGGTGGCCAATGGTGAATCAATACATGATGATTGTCAGATGAGGTGTTTGTAGGATTTCTGAAGAATGAAATATAATGGTTATTTGAAACGAACAAGGGTTAAGTCTCATCCGTAATGGGAAGCCCTTAAGGTCATTATAGGGGGTAGAATAATAGCATATACAGCCAGGAAGAAAAGAGAGAGACTAAAAGGTCAACACATTAGAAAAGCACACTGTGAACCTGGAGGGGGGGCATTGCCAGTCTCTGGGGGGCGAAACGATTCTGCCTTTATCAGTAGTGAGAGAAAGACTGAAGGTGCCTTTATCAGTAGTGAGAGAAAGACTGAAAGCCAAACTGTTACACCCTTCTAAATTAGTCTGGGTGGCATCACCACAATAGAGTCATCAAAGTGAGGAATAGTACAGGCAAATTAATTTATTGACTTGCCAATAGTGACACTGAGGCTACACATGTCTTCAGCATTCAGGACCCGATGCTTGAGAGCTTTCCTGCTCACAGTACATTGCAAAAGCACTCAAAAATTGCTACCAAATATTATCTAAGAGACGAGAACAGTATAGGCTAGAAATATAGAGGCCTGTGCTTTGTGACTTGCCAACTGCTAGGTTGTCAGAAGAAGACAGAAGATCTAACCTTCCTGTTGAGAAAGAGAAGATTTTATAGGCTATCTTGTGTCAGGCGAGAAAATTAGTTTGAGGCTATACTATAGTTTGTCCAAATAGGCAAAAAAATGAAAGGTCTGAACACAATTCTTAACCTTTACTGGTTTATCAACTATCTTAGTCAAAAAGTTATGGTGAAGGGAAACACTGTCTTCTCTGCTTTTGGGAGATTGGCACTGTGACATTAACTCTGAGGTCCATACTTTCACAGCTGAGTCACCCCCTCATTGAAAGATCATGCTTTTTAGTTTTGGGAGATAAATTTGTGGATAACATCTAATGCTTAGTGGTTTCGTTTGTACTCATTTCTACCCTCATCATCTTCACTATTGTCCTATGATTAATTCTGGTCTATGGTGAAAGATGATTGGCATGCTCCTCACTCAATGGGAGGTGATGATAGTTCCTGTTAAGCCCTTCTATCTCACACATGCTTGCCGCCTTCAACTCAAAGCATCCTGTAATAGAGTTTGGTCCTCCAACTCAAAGCCTCCTGTAATAGAGCTTGGTGAGGCTTCTTCTTGTGCACCAAACAGTCAATAATGTGGTGAGGCTTCAAGCAGAAGATGAGCTTGGAAATTTGGGCCCTCATGGAGCGCACAAATAAACATCCTTTCTGCCACTCACTTGGTACTGCCTCTCACTTTGCTTCCCCTTTAACCATAATATCACCTTGTATCCCAACATATAACCAATTATCTTACACTGTTTCAAAATATTTCAGTCCTATGGGAGCCAGTAATGACATGTAAAATTGCCTCTGTATGGAACGCCGTCCTTGGAGGGAAAATTTGAAGCTTACCTACCCATGAAACTCTTGGCTGTAAATCTATCAATGAGCTCAGCTCCAGTTTCCACCAGAGTGTGTATGCAAAAGATTGTTTCTAAATCCTGCATAAGGTAAAGAAAGTTGTGGTAGCTGTTGGTAAATAAGAAATCATAACAATGTTTCTGTGCAGAAAATAACCTTTTCGTGCTGTACTCTAAACTCTTCAGCCTTGTATAGCCTTTTGTGATGGCATGGGCTGCTTTTCCAAAAATCACGGACTTTAACTGAACGGATAGATGCATATTATTAGGTTAAAGTGAATTGCATTAAAAGTTGGCAGGATGGTCAGTGAGTTTTAAAGCTATCCCCTAACATATATCTTCAAGTCTCAAGTTTGAATACTTGGAAGGAGGACTGATCTTCCATCTTTCTGAGGTCTATAAATTGAATAACATTAATAGTAGCAACTGTATAGCAATAGTAGATCTAATAAACAATTTCAGAAGAGTATTATTAGGTGCCATACAAACATAAAATATTAATATTATAAAGCATATGTTCAGTTGTTTAGTTCTAATTACATTTGTTGTAAATTTTTCCTACTTTAAAGTTGCAAATTTGAAAATTACGATTTGTTTTATAATGTTAAAAAATGTAGTCCTTGTCTCTTGTCATTTGAAAGAAACACCTAATACATGAAAAGTAACTACATGTTTAATGATAATACGGTAATAAAACACTAAATATGACTTTTTTTTTTTACATTAAAACATACTCTTTTCTTACTTATATATTTAGGTCCTTAAGAGATTCTTTTCTTTGAAACCTTTGCGCTAAGTAGATAAAGGATGCAGGTTTTGTTCAGTTCCTCTGCCATAGTTGCCATGAGATTGTAACCATCTTTTTATTGTATTACTCATGAATCCTAAAGTATTTGCAGTATGAAACAGCTATTGCCACGGGTCTTCCAATCCTTAAAATATTTGAATCTTAATAGCAGTTAAGAGTTTGTTATAAATTTGTCCGTAAGTTATTTCAGTATTTTGTAAAAATGCATATTTCTGTCTAATTTGATGAAAGGAAACTTAAGCTCTTCTTAGCGAAGTAATTTGATTAAAACTAGAAAAAATTGATTTTAAACTAGATATGAAGAAGCTGAGGTTCGGAAAAAGCTGGAAGAAAGAGAAAGGCAGGAGGAAGAGCTCCAGAAAAGGCAAGAAGCAGCTAAGCGTGATGCAAGTGTCTTGACCATTAAACGTGTAGGCCCAAATTCTAAGGCTAAGACCCTGAAGGTATGGTTGATTCATAATTATTTCCTGATTTTTGTGAAAGTGCACTGGACATATTTGTCCTGATAAAGGATTTTAAAATCAGAACCAGCTCACTCTTTAGCTATTGTGCTGTATTAAGCTGTGCATCTGATCAAACGTTTGAGACCTCAATACATAGTTGGAATAACGAGCGTCATTTTCCCAAAATGCCAGGTGTAATGAAAGTGACTGCCTATGACATCACGTAGTTGATGCGTTACCTCATACTTCGCCTCACAAGATTCTCTTATTTGATGCTGTGTGGCTCTGGGAAGGACAAGGAGTGCAAAACTATAGAAACAAGCATTGCAAAGGCAATAGGTCTGGTCTTGGCAATCTGGTACAATGATTAATAATTTTTTTATTGCAAGCATATGTCACAAAAGAAAAAGCACATTGCCACTGCCTAAAAGTTTCAGTCATATGCTTGCAATTACATTTAAATTTTTAAAAAATAAATTACCCAATTTTAATAGATCAGTATATAGGTGTCCTTACCAGCTGGCATATACACATAGAACAGTTTTAGAAACCCTATTTCATTGTAATGCAACTACTGGAAAATGTGATTCATACTGGTTCAAAGGAAAGGTACTATTGACTTTGAAATACTGCAACCTGAAGGCACATTTAAATACACATGGATGAGTAAAAAGACAAACAAAACAAAGGTTAAAATAATATAAACAAAATTGGCAAAGCCCTGGTACTGTAGTGCACTTCTTTTTTTTGAAAAAAAGATTTTATTTGTCAAATGGCACATATACAGCAGGGCCCTGTAACCCAGAGGCGTCTGCACAATCAGAGCATGTTATACTGACTTTGACATTTTCATATTGATACGCAAGAGAAAAAATGAAGAGTAATACAAATAAAATCCAACTCCCCCCCCCCTCCCCCAACCCCTCTCTCCCCCGATCGCACCAAACACCCACACTAGACAGAGCCATTTTGATATTACAGTAGAGCTATCCACCGGAGTTCCCAATCACACCCGCTCCCTGGATCCTCCCAGGAGAGACCTAATCTCTATAAATGAGGGTCCCGTGCCACTGGAACCGGCTCCAGTAGCAATCCCCGATAGTCTGCCCATCTTTTCCATATTTTAAAGTGTTTTTGGGGGCACCCCCTGGCAGTGAAGATGGGTCTCTCCAGGCCCATGCAACAGTCCAAACCATTCTTCCACGCAGCTACTGAAGGGGGCCTCGGTGCTTTCCACGCCCTCGCTATGTCCCTCTTTGCCAGTGTAAGACCCAACAGCAGTAAATGTCGTTTGTAGATGTTACCACCTATCCCCTCCATGACATGTAACAGGGCAAGCCTCGGCGAGCGGGGAAGGTCCCAACCCAGAACCTCCGATAAACAGGCGTGAACCCCCCTCCAGAAACGATCCAGAGAGAGACATTGCCAAACCGTGTGCACCAGCGTACCCTCCTCCCGATTACATCTAAGGCACACAGGAGAGGCGATCAACCCTGCCCTCCACAAGCGTTCTCGTGTATAGTAGGCCCTATGCAAGTATTTAAACTGGACTAAGCACAAGCACACCGCTATGGCAGCCCCTCGCGGTGCAGCCAGGGCCTCCGCCCAGTCCTCGTCTTCCAAGGAACCTACATCCCCCTCCCAATTCTCCCGGAGTTTCTGTAGTGTGGAGGAGCAATTAATAACTAGGGTTTGGTAGATCCTGGAGATCTTGCGATCCTGGAGTTCTCCCATAAAAACTTTGGCCTCCAGGGGGCTGAACTCAGACACGAACTCCAAGCCCTCCAGGCTGGGGGACAGGGTGTGCCGGAATTGAAGGTACTTAAAGAATTGGGACCTCGGCATATGAAATTCCGTCTGAAGGTCTTGGAAGGATTTCAAAACCGGACCCCTCATAACATCTCCCAAGACCGATATCCCTATATGATCCCAGCCCCGGAATCCCTGCAAGGCAGCTAGTTGCGGGAATCGTCCATTATCCCAGAGGGGAGTCTCCCGCGTCAGTGTGTTCCACCACCCCATCCTGCGCAACGCTTGCCTCCAGACCTGAAACACAACCTTTGTTGCCGATGGCAGCGATCCCCGCAGCGGTGCCGAGTACAATACCTTATGCAGCGACTGATCTCCCATAAGCCGCCGCTCGACCGCGTATGCCGTATCCTCCCTACTGCCATACCACCATTCGTTCAATACGAGCAGATGTGATGCCTGATAGTATGAAAGAATGTCCGACGATGCTAGCCCCCCACAATAGGTAGACAGGAAACACGTACGCAGGGCCACATGCACCTTGCCCCCTTCCCACAAAAACTGCCCAAGAGCCGCATTAACTTGCCGGAACCATCGGGGGGAAATCGGATAGGGGTGGTTCTGCAACTGATAGAGAAGACGGGGGAGCGCAACCATCTTAAATATAGCCGATCTGCCATATATGGTCAGGGGCATACGGGACAAGGTCTTAATATCATCACGCACACGCTCCCACACCGGAACCAGATTGCGCTCCCAGGAAACTGCGGGCATGTCCGATATAAATACCCCAAGATATTTTAGTCCCCCCGTCGCCAACTGGATCGACGATGCCCAGGCGCCCAGTCCCACCCGGTCTCCGAGCATCCACAACGTAGATTTACGGGGGTTCATATACAATCCAGAAGTCTCCCCAAAGATTTGCATAATGCGCAGGAGCCGTGGCCCCGTTCTATTCACATTCGTGAGGAAGAATAGGACGTCATCCGCATATAATGCAATCCTATCCGACAGTCCCAGTGCCCATTCAAAACCATGCACCTGCGCATCCATTCGCACCCACACGGCCAGAGGCTCCATTGCAAGGGCAAATAAATAGGGGGACAGGGGGCAGCCCTGTCTCGTTCCCCGACCGATAGAAAACGCGGAAGAGGCTGCGCCAGCTATCCGCACCGACGCTGTGAGGTCCGTGTATAGGAGGGTCAAATAGGATATAAATCTCGGTCCGAAGTTTAACCTATGTAATAAGGCAAAGAGGTACACCCAGCTAAGGGAGTCAAACGCCCTATCCATGTCCGCCAACAATAGCGCCGCCGGTTCACCCAGTCGCTGGATGGCCGCCACTGCTACATGCGCCCGCCTAATGTTATGCCTGGTCGCCCTCTGAGGCATAAAGCCAGCCTGGTCGGGGTGGACCAGAGTAGCAATATGAGGCAGTAGGCGATTCGCCAGAGCCTTAGCCAGAATTTTGGCCTCTACGTTCAAGAGAGATATGGGACGATATGATGCGTGTTGATCCGGTGGCCTACCCGGTTTGTGAAAGACAACCACCTCCGCATGCCTCCAATCTGGAGGAAGAGAGTGTTGTAGGGATTCTGTACATACACAGAGCTATGCACAGGATAATAGGACCTCGGAATATAGTGGTGAGCCAACCATACCCCTTAGTACCTAACACCCCAATCCGACTAGCTTTAGCGTCTTCTTAGCAAGAATGCTGCTAATTATTAGACAACCCAGAACACGGTATCTCTCTCTCAGGACTCGCAGAAGCATGAACACCCTTTCATAACTCACTCATACCTGTCCACAACGTGCGTAATAAGAGACACTGTATAGTTTAAAATGTTTATTTTAACTAACGTGCTCTAAGGTACAGTACACGTGTCAGTACTATCAGCATAATGCATAAGAATAAAACAATAAGCATAGTTACAATTCCATAGAATATAAACGGGGAAAGCATTTCATAAAGCTGTCAATATATAGCTAAATGAGTACACCACCCTCCCCGTGCTAGTATCTAGTTTATTATAAAAACAGAAGACCTCTGGGCTTTGGCTAGCAGACCCCCATACCTCAATAGCTAGATGCAATGGTTTACATCATCAGACAAGCACAGCTCTTCTCTCTGGAAAGGTTTTTCTCCGAAGTGTCCCCAACAGTGAAAATCACAATATTAAAGGCACCCGAATTCCTTTAGTGCAGTGGCATTCAGTGTTATGTCTAATTACGAGGGGCTGACCAGATCAGCAAGAACAAGGCACATTGTTTTCCGACCTTGTACACAATGTACAGACGCAACCCAAAAGCAACAAGGAAGAATGTGAAAGGCAGATAGTCCCAAAATAGCAGAGGCTGGGGGCACAAAGTAACGTGCGCAAAGAGGCATCATGGCAGCCAGGCCTAAGCTAACTTAGTAATGCAAATCACACGAGTCCACAAACCACACAACACCCTCCCCTGGTCAGTCCATCGGTGAAGACATAGGACAATGACACAGTTCCAATAGATAGAGCAGAATTGCAACGTCCGTGACTGAAGTGGTGTAAACTAAAGTCAAGGAATAAAAAAACAGAGCCAGAAAGGCCCAGGGAGCGAGGACTCCGAAAGCGGAGACCCCCTAATCCAAAAAAGTGTAAGTGCAGAAAAACGCCACACCCTCCAATAGGACATCGTTGGAGTCGTCAGAAAAAAGCGATGCCATCCAGTTCAGCAAATCAAAACTGCATTCATGTTCCTCGTAAGAGGGAGCAGCGAAAAGCAATGCGGGACAACTTGTGTGATGCTCAATATAACTACGTTGTAGGAGAGTCTGAGCAGCCGCCCAGACATCCCATTGTGCCAAAATCCCAAGTGCAGCCGCACGCGCCATATAGCCAGGACCGGAACAGTCTTGCTCATGGGCCTCTAAGGGACCCACCAACTGGACAAAATCCGGGCGAGACAGAGACGTATTGGAGAGGCAGTAATCCAAGGTCCATGAGAAAGGACAGCGGATGCAAGACATCACAGGTTGCACGCAAGTGAAATACGCAAAGCGAAAAGAAAGTCTATATGACACACCAAGAGTCGCCAAGGGCAGGACGCCGAAGGCTTCGAGGATGCGCTCACGGAGCGTCAGGAGTCGACCGTGGTCGAGGAGGGCCCCAGGAAGTGCAGCCATTGCGTAGCACACAGACCAAAAGCAAAACACCAGCCGCTAAGGCGATGATCAATGGAAAGCCACCAAAGACGCTGGAAAAAATGGAATGAATAAAAGCGGGTATTACACCAAAGATAGTTTGAAAAGAGGTTACAAGGCCAGAGCCCACAACTTTAAAAAAGTGCACAAGGCCTTCGGTGCGTGAAGCATTAAAAACACGGTGAATTAATTCTCCGAAATGTTGTGGGAGGTTTGTGTTAAGAAGTGCCTGAATTTCACTGTGGGTACTCGCCACCTGGAGCATGTACGTCTCCCGGGCGGATGTGAGCATAACCTCCTGATTCAATAATAGCGCCTTTATTCTGCTCAATTTATTGAAATCTGCTTTCAAAGTCGGAATGGAAGGCCAAATGGAACTATCTACGATGCCGTGCGGGGGAGGAAAAAGCACATTTTTACAGCTGACAACCCTGTGAGAAACTGTTACAATATAGGGTATGCCGGCCAGCATGCCACAGCAGTCCTGATTATTCAGAAGAAGATAGCTACCATTTGCAAGCACAGTGAAAGTAGGAGAAATAGCAGGAGCAGGAATGCCTTTCAAAACACAAGCAAGATTCGGAGCCGAAACGTTACAAGCTCCGTGCAATGTAATGTGTTTACAAACAAGAGAATGACCCACGGTCGAATCACACAACTCCCCCGTGAGAAAAACCTCCCTCCCGTCCTTAAGGCATTTATAAACGAAAGGTAGAGACCAAAGTTCATGCAGGAAAGCACTGCCTAAAGGCTGAAAGCGGCCAACAGGATAATGTTTCATGCACGAACTGAATTCAAACAACGGAAAAGATAAAGCGATAACCCCGCCTTCTAGCCACACAGCAGAATCTAACTCCGCCACAGAGAACGGTAAAGGCTCTATCTTTTCAATATGTAACAGAGTGTATGCTGCATCTTTCATGGACATGACTGTTGTTTTTCAGTTAAATTAAAAGGCATAAATAAGGCAGACGTGTTCAAAAAATGCCAAGGGACCTTCCCCATTTTAAGCGTTTGCAAAGTCCATGCAAACTGCATTACGGAACGCAATTGATTTTGACCATGATATAACACAGAAACATCATCTTGCACAATATCAACAACAGAGGAAATAATATTCTCTAATGTGTAAATGCGGGAAGACAGGGTGTTAATACTATTGTCAACAACAGCAAGCACCTTTTCTAAATTTGCTTGGTCTATTTCCCGAAGACGGGAAGCAGCTTCAATCTGCGAAAGTTTCCAGAGTTCATTATAGGTTTCATAAATGAATCTCTTAGGTCGAGGGCCACGAGGCCCTAGAACAAAGTCGGACAGATCAATATGGCCTGATATGAGTGATAAATGGTGTTTAACAGAATCTAACGAAGAGTGCTGCAACCACTGCTTACACAACTTACCAACAGAATATGTAGTAACAGTACGAGAGTCTGAAAACCTGGGGTCCGGCCTATCCTGTTTGTAACCAGGATCCTTGTCATGAAAACGCATTTGACAGGCATCAGAGGCTATGGGCCACGACAACCAGGGTGATTGAACAATCTCAGAAACTTAAACGAATTATTCTGAATTAATACCTGCAAATCTGTAAGGGACATGTTAAAGCACAAGCTTTCATTGGGAGTGGAAGACAATACAGGAATGGACGGGGCATTTAACTGTTTGGATGTAGCCAAACCCCAACATGTTGTTTGAAATATGGTGCGGTTTAAAAACAAAATTTGGGCCGGGATGAGACCAGCACGGTGCAAGGCTTCTATGCCCTGCACCTGCCATGCTTTGGAACCCCAAATAGATTTCAAGTCAATGGTGTCCCTCCAATATTCATATCCACCCACAGCTAAGGCGTTCAAAAAGGAACCTGAATACAGCAATTTGGTGTGGGTCAACATGATTTTCTTAGTAGACGAAGAGTTCAACTTAAAATAATAGGAACCAGGATTAGATCTATTATAATCTGTAAAATAAGTAAACTTATTTCAAAGAGTCTGGGAGCTACCTGGCAAAGGGGTAGGACAATGTTCCCACTGGGTGTAATTAAAAGGACCCCGAAGGGTACTTGGCTTGTGGAGAAAATGGTTGCCCCAATATTGGTAACAATATAATTCGGCATAATTTGCAGAATTCATGTACAAATCTTCGGCATTAAAAGCAGCATAATATTTCAAATCAGTAAATAACGATTCAACGGCATGCAAATCCCAATCGTCAGAATGAATATTACTTTTTACAATATCACCCATTGAAACACGAAGGACATTTGGTACATTAATAATTTCGGTTGGTCCATGAATTTGGAAATCTACAGCATCCCATACGATGCCATCAGCCACTGGGAAAGCTGAAATGTTCACAAATGTGTGGTCACGCTACATGATGTGAGAGGAAGAATGCGGAGCCAAAGTTCCAGCGACATAGTTCACAGCAGAGCGTTCTGGCAAATAGTGTCCATTGATGAGCAGACAAAATACGGTGACAAAGCCAATGGACATGAACAAAAAAATCAAAAAAAGTACCAACCAGATGTATGTCCATGGGGGGATCAAAAAATTGTCTCTAAACCATGATACAAAAATACTGAATTTGGAGGGGACAAGTGATGAAGAAGAATCCGAGTCAAAAGAATAACGTGTTGGGCTTAGTGGCGTTGTTGGCAAATGAGCCACGGACTCGGTGTCGGGGTAAGTATACTCGGTCTCCTCAGTGCAGGGGGAAACTGAGCAGTCTTGCAGGGGATCAGGCAAATCTACCATCTCAAAAGCAACATCAATGACCGTTCGGGCAGAAGGGCCAAGAACATTCGTCCGGCAAATGACAGGACAAGAGACCGCTGGTGTAACACTATTCAGGATCGGCCAGATGTTGTAGCTTGACATTTTCTATTGAGATGTATCTGTTCTCCTTGCGACCAGAAAGCGGTGGTAAGATGACTGTACGAGTTCCCTTCAAGCCAAGGACCGGAACTGGTGCACGATAAGAGGGTCCGAATTCTTTTTTGTTCTCCACCTTCTCTCGAACCAGTTCTCCAATCTTCGGAAGCCAGCCGGCAACCGGAATCTGCAGCGCAGCGTCTGTGGCCGAAGGTGTCTGTGCAATTGCAAGTTTGTCTCGGGCTTCTTGTAAGTCCTGTAACATAGTAGAATGATTATCTACATCAAAGATGGCGGATTGCGCCGCCATGTCTAGACCATCAAGGTCAGGCACAAACATTCTTATGCCAAAGAGCATTTCGTATGGGATCCGCCCACCCAGAGGTCTTCTAGGGAGATTATTAAGTGCACGTTGTACGGTATACAAGTGGGCCAGCCAGTTCCTGCCAGTACCTAAGACTCTAGCTGTCAAGGATTGCTTTAAATCACGGTTCATTCGCTCCACAATTGAATTACCCTCGGGTCTATATGGAGACGAAAATTTCACCCGCACCCCCAGTGAACCCATTGCGTCCTTGTAAGCCTTAGAGGCGAACGCTGGACCTTGGTCAGAATGGAAGGTGCCACATGTGAAAATTCCCACAAAGACACGCAAATCCCTGATGACATTTCGAGCGTCAGCACTCCGTTGTGGCCAGACCCAGAGGAACCGTGTGCACGAGTCCACTGCTACTAAGATGTACTTATATGCAGTGTCAGAGGAAAAGGGACCGCAGTGATCCAGGTAAACACACCCAAAAGGTCTGTTTGCAATGCAGAGCGGTTTCTGTGGTGGCCGTGTAACCGTAGAAGGCTTAATCTGCTGACAAACGTCACAGGAAAGCACATAAGTACGGGTTTGTTTATATAATCCACGCCACCAGTAACGCTGCTGCAAGATGGAAACCGTAGCAGACACTCCAGCATGAGCTGACGCCATGCCTTCGTGCGCTGCCGTAATCAAGGAAAGTCTGCAGTCCGCGTTGGGAATCAGCCGATCACCAACGTCCGGTATTTTAACATAAGGAGCCTGTTCGGGACCTAATTGATAAAAGTATTTAGAAGGGAAACCCCTAGGGTAATTAGCACCCTCTTTTGTTGCAGCAATAGCTGCTAGAATATCAGTGTCTATTTTAGACATGGATCTGGTAACTGCTGCGACTGAACACGTGGCTACTGCGGATTTGGCAGCTTCATCTGCCAAACCGTTACCGACAGCATGTGCGCCCACACGCTGGTGGCCAAGAGTGTGTACAACCTGTGTGAGAGGCAGACGTTGTAAATCTGCCACTCGAGCCCAAAGCGTTTTATGCTTGATTGTGCTGCGTTTTGCATCTCTATAGTCATTTTGTGACCAAAAGAATAGATTGTCATTATAAGACTGAACACAGTAGTAAGAATCACATACAATAAGAGTAGTCACATCTGGATTGGTAAACTCAAGTGCTAGCACCAATGCACGCAGCTCGGCCAATTGTGCAGTACTGTCACCCAGTGCTTGAGTGTGCACTACAGTTGATTTGAACTTTCCGTTCACAAAAGAACCTGCAACCATAGCACATGCTGCTGAATAAGCATGCTTGGAACCCGTGGCCGGCTGGGCCGAACCATCGGTATAGATAATACATTCGTAATCCTCAAGCGGTAGCAAAGACAGAGGAGGAGGATGAACGAATTCATACTGCAAATTCCTGAGTCTGTAGAGAAGAATCAAAGATAAAAGTGACATCCGGAGATGTCAAAGATGTTGCCCATTGTATCCAACGGGGGTGCAAAGCTTTAGAGTTTGGAACACTTGCTTTCGTCACTGCCTCTAGGGCAGGATAGGGTGTTACCACCAAAATGCGTTTTCCTTTGCCAGTGCGCGTTCCTTTAGAATCGCCATCTGCACTGCCGTCAAAACTTTTTCCACAGAGGAAAAGCGCATTTCCGCAGAGGTGTAAAGATGTGACTTGTATGCAATCGGTACTGTGTCACCTTCGTTAAAGGTCAAATACGTGAAACCCACTGCCCCTGGAATGATTCTAATCACCAGGTTTGTGTGGTTATCACGTGTCAACAAGAATTTAGATTCAAGTAGATCAGACTGCAAAGACTGCAGTATAGAGTTATGCTCAGGAAGCCAGCATAACTTAGAAAAGTTAGGTTGTATCAAAGCATAAAGAGGCTTGATACGCTGGGCATATTCGGGAATGTAAGTACGCCCAAAGTTTAGAAAACCCAGCAAAGACTGAAGCTTTTTCAGATTGGTCGGAGGGCACAAAAGTGCGCATTTCTGCAAAAAATGGGGAGCTAATCCCTTACCTTCATTGTTGCGCTCATAGCCCAAAAACAAAACGGTAAATTCAGCAATATGAGATTTGGCAAAGTTAAACTTGTAACCTAAAACCGCAAATTCGAGAATAATGCGGTCCACTCGTGAAAGATGCTGGAATAATTCGTCGTCTGTCAGGTAGATATCATCAACGTACGAACATGCATCTGGGTCTATGCCGTCCAACAAAGAGACGACACGTGCAGCGAATACACCTGGACTGTTTTTGTAGCCCATAGGTAAACGCCGGAATTTGAATAATTTGCCACCGGATGTAAAAGCTCTCCATTGGCTACTCTCCGAGGCCAAGTTGTGCGTGTAGAATCCATTGGATAGGTCAAGTGTAGTTTTGTATTTCTTACGAACAAGACTGTCTACTAGCGCAGAACTATGTGTATTTTGCACCGCAAAGGTCCGACAATGAGAGTTCAAATGCCGGTAATCTAAAACTAAGCGGTACGATCCATCGGGTTTAGAAACCGCGAAAAGGGGATTATTCATTGGTGATATGCATGTTTCAATGACTCCCTGATATTCTAACTGAGTCAGAATTTCAGAAACGGGGCCTTTTGCATCCCGTTTAATGGGATATTGGGGTTGTGGCTGTGGCAGCGACCGCAAAGGTATTTCATGGGGTGGTGATTCTTCATCCCAGCCCACATGGTTGCGGTATAACGCTGGAGCCAAGGACACAGCCCATTCAGCTGCTAGAGCCTCCGCTTTGTCCTTAGGGACATGTCGAGAAAAGCTATAAAGGATTACATCCTCCCCTTTACGCGCAACCAGTACGAATGGGGGCGGCCAATCCGCCTCCGCTAACAAAATGTCGTAAGAGGAGGTCAGATTCTCCCAAAAAATCCCTTTAATAACACGCTGTATATCACCTTCAATTTGAATGACAATATTATATAATCTGTCAGGGGGTGCCACTTTGGTATCTGCTGTCTCGACAGTAACGAATGTTTCAGTTGCTGTCGCCTCCACTTGAGGACGTAGTGCCTCTCGCACTATGGTAACTTCCGCGGTGCTGTCTAGGAGCGTCACTGCCCACGTCCAATTCAGGAGTCTCGTTCTCACCGTCTGTGGCATATTTTGCTGTTACAGCGGCAACCTTTTTCTTCTGAAATTGTGGGCGAGGACGTTGAAATTCTTCTGATTTCCCTCTGACTTGTTGTCGAGGTTGGTCTCGCCCCTGTGGAGCCTCTCGGCCCCTTCCTCTATCCTGACGATCTCCTCCACCAGCCTGTGAAGGCGTCGGTTCCTGTAAAGAACGAGGAGAACGCGAATCAGGGACGTGAAATCTCTCTGGAGACCTAATTCTCGCCCTATCAGCGCAAATCATATGTGCGTTCAGAAGAAACAGAAACCGGGGATGCGGCTCGCGACCCCGACTTCGTCTGTTGCTTACCTTATTTTTTTCAACCTCCAGCTCTTTTTAGTAAAAACTGGTTTCTCATCTTTCTCAGACTGAGTTTTCGGTTGTTGTTGCGATTGAGTTTGCGTTTTAGCAAAAGGCTTAACTCCCAGGCTATTTCGGCCAATTGTTTTGTAAGCCTGGGCAATAATTTTTGGTAACTCGCGCGGCCTGTCCAATTCTGGGACTAAAGCCAAAGCATTAGCTACTTGAAAGTTAACCGCATCGCCCTTGACATTCGCAAGGATCAACTCAGCTACTACGTCGAACACTCCCACCAGTCTCATCCCTAATTCCACAGCCGCTTCAGGGCCATGTTCATCCTGTACTCGTTTAATCACAGCGGGGAGAACCGTCATGGAAGGAGTGCCGAAACACTTCGCATATACTGCAGCGAATACCCTACCCCAGTTGTTGCATGCAGTCAACTCGAGTACTAAGTCTTTTGGCAAACTAATCGTCAAAATCCTGTGTTTATCCACAGGAGTAGTATTTGGAAAAACTGCCTCCAGCTGGTCAAATTTCTCTGCAAGCCAATAAGGTAAATCGTCCTTATTTGGTGGGCGCTTGCCCATCACCGAATTAACCATGACAGGACTTATAGTTACACCGCTTGCTCCAGCTGGATGGGCTGCAACTCCAGGCGGGGCTGCCTGGATGTTGCCTGTAACATATTGTACTAAAGCTCTGTGCACTCGTATTAAAGACGAATGCATATGACGCAGTTCAGCGACTGCTACTGTCATATACCGCGGATGTGGAGTATACCCGGCCAAGACAGGCCAAGTGGCCCCATCAATTGATAAGGGGCCTAAACGAACCGCGGTAACCGGTTGGGGGAGGACGCCATCAAACCAAACACGGTGTTGCCACGCCGTGAGCGGTACTTCAAGATTCCTATACGGTCTATAGTTATTAGGAACAACGGTGGCTTCATATTCATGGAACAAATTATCAGCCCCACCCACCGCAGGAAAAGTGACCCAAGAGTAAAACACCTCAAAGTGGTAAGCTGGATCTGCTTGTACCACAAAGATCAAATCGACACCCGCGTCAGGCACTCCATACACTGTTAAGTGAGCTCGGAGCGCAGCGCGGCTATGTGCCGCAATTTGTACAGCCATTATAAGGCTAAAAGTTTTCGACAACCTAATATGTGGCAGCACAATAGAGGGTATTTTTTTTTAAGAAACCTTTTACTAACTTCAAGCTTGAAAGAACCTATAAAAACGTCAATATAGGAGGTATCACCGTCACACACGCTTACGGAAGCGTTTGTGAAGGGAGTTGTGGACAAGCGCAAGAAGTACTCAAGCGTCTCGCAGATAAGCAGCCCCACGTTGGGCGCCATGTTGTAGGGATTCTGTACATACACAGAGCTATGCACAGGATAATAGGACCTCGGAATATAGTGGTGAGCCAACCATACCCCTTAGTACCTAACACCCCAATCCGACTAGCTTTAGCGTCTTCTTAGCAAGAATGCTGCTAATTATTAGACAACCCAGAACACGGTATCTCTCTCTCAGGACTCGCAGAAGCAAGAACACCCTTTCATAACTCACTCATACCTGTCCACAACGTGCGTAATAAGAGACACTGTATAGTTTAAAATGTTTATTTTAACTAACGTGCTCTAAGGTACAGTACACGTGTCAGTACTATCAGCATAATGCATAAGAATAAAACAATAAGCATAGTTACAATTCCATAGAATATAAACGGGGAAAGCATTTCATAAAGCTGTCAATATATAGCTAAATGAGTACACCACCCTCCCCGTGCTAGTATCTAGTTTATTATAAAAACAGAAGACCTCTGGGCTTTGGCTGGCAGACCCCCATACCTCAATAGCTAGATGCAATGGTTTACATCATCAGACAAGCACAGCTCTTCTCTCTGGAAAGGTTTTTCTCCGAAGTGTCCCCAACAGTGAAAATCACAATATTAAAGGCACCCGAATTCCTTCAGTGCAGTGGCATTCAGTGTTATGTCTAATTACGAGGGGCTGACCAGATCAGCAAGAACAAGGCACATTGTTTTCCGACCTTGTACACAATGTACAGACGCAACCCAAAAGCAACAAGGAAGAATGTGAAAGGCAGATAGTCCCAAAATAGCAGAGGCTGGGGGGCACAAAGTAACGTGCGCAAAGAGGCATCATGGCAGCCAGGCCTAAGCTAACTTAGTAATGCAAATCACACGAGTCCACAAACCACACGACAAGAGCCTCGTTCTCGTGCCTCCTCCACCACCGAGCGATAGTGAGGCCCCAACTGCAAAAAGTACCGTTTGAAGAATTCACTAGGAAACCCATTGGGCCCCGGAGCCTTCCCGGAATTAAGATCCCCCAGCGCGGTGCCCAACTCCTCATCTGTCAGCGGAAGCTCCAGCTCCTCTCTCACCGCATCTGGCAGAACCTTGGGCGGGAGGTCAGCTAGGAAACGATCTATTGTGACGACCGGCAACATTATTTGGGGGCTTATAGGTCTGCATAATATGTAGCAAAGCTCTCCGCTAGGGCCAGTGGATCCGTGAGCGGCTCGCCTGCCGAGCCCAATATGCCGGGAAGGGTCTGGGAATGGAACACCCCCTGACAAAGTCGATGGAGCATCTTGCTGGATTTATCCCCCCACTGATATACCCTGCTACGCGTCGCCAACCAGGCTTGCCGGGCCTCGTCCAGCAGTAGCACAGCATAATTTTGTTGGGCCAACAGCAATTGCCGTCTGACCTGTCCGCCTCCAGCCTCTCGACCCCGACGCTCAAGATCTTCAATGCCCGCCTCTGCCTGTAATAGTGCCTCCCTATGTGCTCTGCGAGCCGCCGCGCACCAGGAAATGTCCGTTCCCCTCAGAGTGGGCTTCATCGCCTCCCACAACGAATCTGCCCTGGAGACTGACCCCACATTGACACTCAAGTACCTGTCTATGGCGTCGCTCGTGTTCTCTATAGTCATTATTTTGTAGGTGCCACACCGAGAGGCGCCACCGAAACGGCTGCCTCTTCCGCCCTATCTGTATGGTGAGGGCCACTGGGGAATGATCTGAATGGCCCCTCGGAAGAATCTCCGCCGCCACCACTCTGCTCACCGCTACTCGGGGGACAAAGAGGTAGTCAATTCTGGAATAAGAGTTGTGGACCGCCGAGAGATACGTGAACTCCCGGCCATCCCTGTGCAAATGACGCCATGTATCCACCCAGTCGAGCCCCGTCACTAAAGAATACAGCTTCGTGGTGCGACTACCCTCTAGATCCCCCCTTTCCCTCCAACGATCTTTGGCCATATCCATCACATCATTCCAGTCCCCGCCAACCACAGACATCCCGTCCGGCATATCCACCCAGAGAGTCGTGAGACGCTCCACCAGGTTCCACTGTAACGGAGGGGGGGCGTACACACTACCCAGCACCAGGGACTCCTCCCCCATCTTGCCCTGCAGGAATAAGTATCGCCCCTGAGTGTCGGTCCACTGCTTGACGTGCGTATAGGGGACCCTACGGTGGATCAGAATAGCCACCCCCCCGTGACCCCCTCACAAAGCCCGAGTGAAACACTTGTTGATACCAATATCGTTGAAAGCAGAGGGTCCTTGACCCCATAAGATGTGTCTCCTGCAGCAGAAGGACATCTGCCCCAACCCGTTTGGCCTGTTGGAGTATAGCCCCACGTTTAATCTTATCAAGGGCTCCCCTCACGTTCCAGCTAATGATGCGAAGTGTGCCCGGGGACACTCGTTCACTATGGGATGTATCCGCCATATGTGGCTGTGTCAGCGAGCACGAGGATATGGGGACCAATCCGGTTTATGTGTGAAAGCCTACTGTCTGTGCGAGAGGGTGCGATCAAAAAACAAAACGAACACCCACCCAACAAACCCCGCCACCCTATACCTCAAAAACGATGAAGCATCTGTCGCGGCGGGAGCGGCCCGCGACCCCCAACGGGAGAACACAGCCCACCCCGACCATTGGATCCCCAACTCACAACCCATGTATCGTAGGCACTCTCTCTAATAGCACAGGTCTACCAGAAGACCCGTCCCATAAACGAGCCTCTCCGATCAGATTTATGTAGACTACTGCGCCACCGCCCCTCGCGGGCGCACCGGTCAGGGTGCCAATGTCTGCCGGCCAGAGGCCGAGCCAGTCCGGGATGATGCGTCGCAGGACATAGAACAGCGCCTGGCTCGTGATCTTCTGGCACCCTTCGGTTTCAACGGGGGCCCCCTCCGAGCCACCTCCGATGATGAGGAATCAGACTCCCTTCCAGGCAGTGTGTGAGCACGCACCCGCACCGTTTCATCAGTCCATTTAAACACCTCTTCTGGCGAGTCAAAGAAATGGGTGCGGGAGCGGTATACCACTCGCAGGCGGGCAGGGTATAGTAGTGCATATGGGAGCTTCAGGTCTCTCAAGCGGGCCTTGGCCGCCAGGAACGACTGCCGCTGGACTAGTCTCGTGTAATCCGGGAAAATTAGGATGCGAGCATGGTCGTAGAGCAAGGGTTCTTTGATCCGCGCCTGCTTTAGGATTGCGTCTCGATCATGATAATTCAAAAGCTTCGCGATGTCCGGCCTCGGGCGGGCCCCAGGCGGGGGTTTCTGCATGAGCGCTCAGTGGGCTCGCTCTACCACGAAGCAACGGGACATAGACTCCGGAGGGAGCCAACTCTCCAGCCACTGCGTGAGGTACTGCTCCATGTTGCCCCCTCACAGCCCTCCGGGAGTCCGACAAAACGGAGGTTATTGTGCCTTGCCCTCCCTTCAGCGTCCTCCACCCGCAGCGCAATGCTCCGCTGAGCGGTCTTCATGGCGGCCACCAGTTTCTTCAGCGTGGTGACATCGTCCTCCACCCCTGATATGCGAGTCTCAGCCTCAGTGATGCGTGATACGGCATTTCGCAGATCCTGCCGCAAGAGCATGACGTCGGAGCCGACCGCCCCGATTTTAGCGTCCAACATGTCCCTGGACTGAGTGATGGCGGCCATGAGCGCCGCATTGTCAGGCATAGTTCCTTGTGGTCCCCCAGAGGACCCCGCAGCGACCCCGGGGCCAGTGAACTTGTCAATCGGGCCCTGTTTGGACGAACCTCCACCTCCCTTGTCTCTTGTCATGGCTGGCTCCGGTTCTATTGGCACTGACCGGGTAGGCGTCCGATGGCCCGGATATGGGACGAAGGGAGGGAGGGGGGCAAAGGAGGCCCCCGCGCAGGACTCCCGAGACCCGACTTAGCCGCCGAGTGGGAGTGGGCAATAGCAGGTGGGGGGATGGGAGAGAAGATGGGCACCCAATGACCTCCACGCGGGAACCCCAGTCAGACACGGGCCACTGTCACTGCCCTGCCACCAATGGACCACCAAGGAGCACCAGGAGTCAGGATATTTGCCACGAAGCACTATGGCCTAAAGCCACGGCCAGGAGTCCTGGAGGAGGTCCGCACGGACCAAGAGGCTGCCAATGTGAGCTCCCCTTGAGCGGGGGAGGAGAGGATAGATCCCAAGGTCTGTTCCACCCTGGGTCGCAGGACACGGGAAGGGTCGCAGCCAACGGCCCCTTGATAGCACACACACCGCTCTGCACCCCCTGTAGGCACACCCCCGCGGCCCGACAAGACCGCCGACTAATGTTATGAACACCCCGCAGACAGGGTGGGGAGGAGAAGGACTGGCTGCAGCGCCTATCAGGATGAGTGAGCAACAACCCAGTGCCGGGCTCTAATCTCCACCAATGGTGCTCGCACACGGCCCGGTCCGGCCGCCGAAGCGAGGACTCCCCCAGGCTCTCCGCTAGCCGCACACTGTCCAGCACCCTATCGTCACTGAGGGTGAGGCAGCCAGTAGGCACCACAGATAGTCCGGTGCCACCCGACTCCAGCGGGATCCCCCCGCGCGGCCCGACCGGCCGCCGACGCACACCCCCCGAGGATCTGGGGGGGGGGGTAAGCAGAATAATGGCACGGCGATCACCTCCTGCTCAGCAAAGACGCCTGTGGGCTGCGTCACCCCTCACCTGCAGACTTCAATAGCACCTCCACTGCACACCCCCTCGCGGCCCGATTTGACCGCCGATTCACCCCCCGATGTATGTGCAGGGGGAGAAGGAAAGGCACAGGAGCGTCCAGACAGTGGATCAAGCGCCGGCAGACAGCGGGCCCCCACTCCCGGAGGGCGCAGATATGCGTAGGCGCCCCGGCCTGCTGCCGGACCAAGGAGGACGTCGGGGGGGGGGGGGAGAAGGAACACCCCCGCACCCACTGCCGGACCGGAGCACCAGCCTCTGGCGTAGCTATAGAGGCAGGCAGGCCGCCTCCACCGCGGCCCGACACGGCCGCCGAGCTGTACCGCAATCCCCGCCGGAGTCCGCTTCAAGGATGACCAGCCCACCCCCGGGGGGGGCTCCCAGCCCGGGGGCACTCACCAGAGTCTCAGTCGCCTCGGCCACACAGCGCTGCAGCTCCACAAGCGACGCCCCGGCTTCACACGAGGCCGCGTCCTCAACAGGCCCCGCCGACTCTCCACCGCCTCACAACCGTCCCCAGCCACGTCTACGAAGCCGAAAACTTCTCAGGTAGGGGCCGCCAGTACCTTTTATCAGCAGGGCAGCTTTAGTTCACAGGAGAGGCAGATTAATGAAGGATTTATATTTGGGCTGGACGGAGCGCTCTCAGCCCATGTCCGCCATGTCGGCTTGCCAAGCCACGCCCCCACTGTAGTGCACTTGTGATCAGGAATAATTGCTTCGCTCACAGTGCAAAAGAGTCGTGCCTGAAGTGGTCTGACCCCTTGCTCAATGCTTGTAGGCTGTAGTGGGTCGAAGTAAAATGAAAGTGATGGTTGAACATACCACTATATGAAGAGTGATAAATCAAAGCTCCTACATGGATGAAGCAGATCACTAGATGGAAGAGTACTAACCAAAAGCAAGGCTGTATATACATTTATATATGTGTGCTTGTGTGTATATATGCGTGTGCATATATATTCACTTAAAAAAACAAAGGTTACAGGGACGTTATAGTTAGGCTCAGATTTCACTCGTAAAAGTTTTGAAATTCAGCAGTTATAATTACCTGAGCTACCTATAAATTACGCCACCACAATGCACTGCTTATGTCCTCACATATTACATCACTCATGACCGGGTCAGAGACATTACTGATAACACCTCAAATGACATCACGGATGACCTTCAGTGAGTGAAAGTGTTTCATAAATCTGTCTGACACTTAAAGATATACAGTAAGCTACTGTATAAGTTAAATTACTATTCTTTCTGTACTCCTAATGAGTGATACTATTTCTAACATATGTCATCTGAGCGGCTATGAGACTGTCTGAATCTGTGTGTGAGTGGCTGTATGGGTGTGTGTGCGTATGGGTGAATAAGTGAGTGTGTGAGTTGTTGTATGGGTGATTGGATGTGAGTGGCTGTATTGGTGATTGTGTGTGAGTAGCTGTATGGGTGAGCGAGTGGCTGTATGGGTGGATGTGTGGGTGTATAAGTAGCTATATGGATGAATGGGTGTGTGAGTGGCTGTATGGGTGGATGAATGGCTGTGTATATGGCTCTATGGGTGAGTGGGTATGTGAATGTCAATCAGTGAGTGAGTGGCTGTGTGAGTGGCTCTATAAGTGAGTGAGTGGCAGTATGAGTGACTGTATAGGTGAGTGCTTGGATGTTTGGGAGGGTGTTTGGTTAAGTAAGTTGGTGTGTGTGGCTCTATTGGAGAGTTAGTGCCTGTGTGTCTGTATGGGTGAGTGTGCAGGTGTGTAAGTGGCTGTTTGGATGGGTGAATGGGTATATAAGTAGTTGTGTGGGTTTATGAGTAGTTGTATGGGTGAGTGTATGGCTGTGTTCAGAGTTTGTAAGGGTGAGTGAATGTCTGTGTGAGTATTTGTATAGTTAAAGAAGTGGGCATGTGAGTATGGATGAATGTGCAACTGTGTGAGTTGTATGGGTGAATGACTGGTTGTGTTAGTAGCTGTATGGGTGAGCGAGTAGCTGTCAGGGCCTGTATATGTGAGTGAGTTTGTGTGTGAGTAGCTCTTTGGTTGAGTGAGTAGGTATGTGAGTGGTTGTATGGGTCTGTCAAGGGTATGTAAGTAGTTTGTGTGGGTGTGTGTGTAGGTGTATGAGCGGTTGTATGGGGGTGAGTAGGTGGGTTAGTGGTTCTGTGGATGATGTCATCAGTGATGTCACTGACCCTGTCATGAGTGATGGAGTATGTGAGCTCATAAGCAGTGCATTGCGGGGGCATAAGTTATAATTAGCTCAGGCAACTATAACTGCTGTATTTCAATAGTTTTGTACGAGTGAAATCTGAGCGTAACTATAACGTCCCTGTAACCTTTGTTTTTTTCAGTGAATTTCAAAGGTGTTTTAAATTCTATTTCCTAACTGTTACATTCCTATAACCTTTAGTTTCTTCTGTGAATTTCGAAGGTTTTTTAAATTTTATTTCCTAACTATGACCTGTAACCTTTCAGAATGGGTGTGTGAGTGGCTGTCAAGGTTGATGAGTGGATGTGTGAGTGGCTGTATGGGTCTGTGACTTGGTGTGTGAGTGGTTATGTGGGTGTGTGAGTGGGTATGTCAGTATCTGTGTGGGTGTGAGTGGGTTTGTGAGTGGCGGTATGTGTTTGTGACTGGGTGTGTGAATGGCTGTATGGGTCTGTGAGTGGGAGTGTGTGTAGCTGTGTGGGTGTGTGAGTGGGTTTGTAAGTGGCTGTATGGGTCTGTGAGTGGGTGGGTGTGTGTCTGTCTGTTTGGGTCTATACAGTGGGTGGAGCAAGGGGGTGAGGCCTCTGACAAGCTGTCAGCAGTACCTCTGTGTGGTACTTACTGGTGGTACCAGGAGCGGTTCTTGGCCCCCAGCGACCCTCAGCAGCCAAGGGGACTTCATCCCCCAACCAGTAGTACACCAGAAGGCGCGTTTGCAAAGTGGTGGAGAAAGGGGGCGGGCCTCTGATGAGCTTTCAGCAATCCCGTAGTGTGGAACTTGCTGGTGGTTACAGGAGGGGTTCTTAGCTCCCAACGACCCTCCGCATCCAAGGGGACTTGATCCCCCAACTAGTAGTGCGTCAGGAGGACGTTTGAATAGTGGTGCAGAAAGGGAGCAGGGCCTCTGATGAGCTCTCAGCAATCTTGTTGTGTGGGACTTACTGATAGTAACAGGAGGGGTTCTTAGCCCCCAACAACCCTCAGCATCCAAGGGGACTTCATCCCCCAATGAGTAGTGCACTAGCAGGCGCGTTTTCAGAGTGGTTGAGAATGGAGGCGGGCCTCCGATGAGCTGCGGCCGGATTTGTGGTCCCACAGGAGTCTAGGGTCGCACTGAGCACCGCGAGGGATTCGCAGATTCCTGGGTGTTGACAAAAAAAACGTTATAATGCAAATTATTGGCCGTTATGGGTCTCTCTGGGACCCTCCTAACACACCCATTGGGTCGGGGTACCTCTACCCTCACCTCTTTATTCACTTTGCCTAGAAAATTTCAGCCCTGGGGACTGTTTCCTAATACATAAAATGGCGGCCGCAACTTCCCAGTCAGATTGCAACCAGCCAATCTGGACCATGCTTTGGCGCGTGGTTCTGCGGAGGGTCCGCGTCCCTAGATATACAAATTTGGTTTATGGTTAACATCTCTAAAACTATGTGTTGTACCCTGTGACACAAGTAGATGCTGGTAGCCAATTAGTGTTCATAAGTACCTTTATTCTGTAGCTGGTCGAGGTACATGAAGATGGTACACAGGTACATTAGACAGGTAATCCAGGTAAACAGGTGATGGTGAAGTAGGTTAGCCTGTAGTCAACCCTTAGTTCCATGTAACAGCAAACCCCACCAGGAGCAGCCTGCCTGCTGCTCAGCCCATCTCTAACTGTCATTCCTCACTCACACAGACACCCAACATTCCGTGCATCACTCAATACCCAACATTCTACAGTAAACATACACACTGGCTGAGCAGCAGGAAGATTGGTAAACTACAACATATGAGTAAACTATGCAGGGCATAACACTATGGAACGGATTTACACCAAATCACAAAAAAACTCTTCCTGGACCAAGAGCTAGCTTTCTGCCACATTTGGTGTAATTCCGTTCAGCAGTTCGGGCTGCAGTAGTGTTGAAAATCCCAATTGGAAATTGCATCGCATAACGTGTTTTGGGACCCCCACTTTTTCACGGTTCCCGCTTGACAGATCACCCCGAAACTTTCAACACAGAAGCTGAAGTGAGTGGCAAATTGGTTTTGAAAATTCGTGAGGATTCGTCAACTGGCATCAAAGTTATTAACAAAACAAAAAAATATTTTCCTATGGAAACATGGCCCTACCTGTGAATACATACTGGCTAACGGATATATATATATATGTAGTTCTTAGGAAATATTGGAGCGCAATTGCTCCGATAAAGTTCCAGCGTGGCGTCCAGTTCAGCAGTAAGAACTGGGGCGAGCGGGACATGCTCCCCAAATAAAGTCCAAACACAATTCTCCAATTTTGCTAGGAGCCCCCATCCCTACAGGGCGGCTTTGTTTTGCGGGCATGGAGAGCCCGTCATTCAAACACACACAGAAGAAGGATTTCAAAGCCCAAATCTGCAGAACGCCGGCATTTATTTCGAAACAAACTGGCAGCATTCCTGTCCTGACGCGTTTCGGCTGTCTCATGCAGCCTTGTTCACAGGTGAGTCGCATCAAAATGCACGTAATTGGAAAGCCTTAAATCTATACTGACAAGGATTATATAAAAAAAACAAGCCTCTGAGGAAAATACGTGACTATTTTATTTCCAATTTTTTGCACTTGCACATAACGTTTTATACTGAGACTGTGATGGTTTTAAACGCTATTAAGCATGATTTATACGACCATTGCAGCTTGGATTAATGTATTTGCTTTACAAGTGCATTGTGGGAGTTGTATGCTTGCATATCAGCATGCAATGTCACGTGTCAGTATAGACTTAAGGCTTTCCAATTACGTGCATTTTGATGCGACTCACCTGTGAACAAGGCTGCTTAAGACAGCCGAAACACGTCACGAAAGGAATGCTGCCAGTTTGTTTGGAAATAAATGCCGGTGTTCATTCATATATATATATATATTCGAGGCATATGAGCTGTAGATCGTATACTTGTGCATAGATCGCCATCTGGTGTTGGGCTCGGATGTTTGCACTTTGTTTTTGTCTTGGAAGAAGTCTTTGTAGTCACGAGGTAGGTGACTCCTCCTTAGGACGATAGTGCGCATGGGCATCGACTCCATCTCCAGATTGTTTTTTTCCGCCATCGGGTTCGGATGTGATTTGCTGCGCTCCGGGTCGATATTGGTTTCGAATCTCCCCTCGACGCGCAATCCCTCTCCACTCGACGGTATTGTCTCGATCGCGTTTCCCTTTCGACGCGCATCTTTAAAACTAACTCCTCGACCTTGATCTTCGACGCGGGCCATTGGGCCTATCCGCGCCGACCACGCCAGCAGTCAATGGAAAGGACTCCTTTAAAAAAATGCCCCGGGTGTGGTGCGGAGTTCCCACACACGGACTTGCACGAGGTTTGTAATCTCTGCCTCTCCCCGGAGCACGAAGACAAGAACTGCGAGGCCTATGCATCGTTCAGGTCAAAGAAAACCATCCGTGACCGTCGGGCTCAACATCACGAAATGTCTTGCGGAAGCAGCTCGATTCCGGACATCTTCGGACCAGATTCCAATGTCCAGCCGGAACAACAAGGTGGTGAAGAAGACATCTCTGTCTCCGAGGCCGACGACTCCGACGTCGAAGAGGAGACACTCACCCCGGCTCAGCGGTCCGTGAGTACCGAAACCCCTCTCTCAAAAAACAATCCTAATGCTCCGGTAACACCCTCGCCCTCGGGCTCAGGTCGACACCGGCAACATGTCTCAGACGCCCCGCCCTCGGGCCCGGCTATGAAACCTAAACATAAGCCTTCCGACTCGGGCTCGAGCCAACCCCATTCCGGTGCCGAAAAGTCACCTTCGGCACCGAAGCATCAGACCAAAGATGGGCCACACCCTTCTTCGTCGACGCCTAAGACAGCCTCGACGCCGAAGCCCTCGGCGTCGAAACATACCAAGGACAAACATTTGGAACCGAAAAAATCTTCGGAGCCGAAAACGGCTTCGGAACTCAAAAATTCGTCAGAGCCGAAAAAAGTCTCGGAGCCACAAACTCCTAGAACCAAACCTAAGGAGTCCAAGACCCCACAGAAAGCCTCAGAGACTCTGTCCGAAGAACATTCTGAGCCAAAATCTTCGGCACCGAAAAAAGACATTTTACCCACACATCCTGTACCTGATTTTTCGGATCCAAAACAAAAAACTCTTTGTATTGACCCAGAGACTGGCAAAGTCGTCGCCAAGCCTCCAAAAAAGAGGAAACTGGACACTTCAGAGGAATCTGAAATACCCTTGAAACGAAAGGAGATGAGTACTAACACCTCCCCACCTCCTTCTCCTCCTCCAGCTGATCCAAATCTTCTAATTTCTCCACCACATTCCCCACAACATACTTTTTCACCTCAAACATCAGATACTGAGGATGATCATATCGATAGGGGTAGGAATATAGATCCACATGGGGATGATGATGCACCTACCATCCCACACGACGTAGACCCTTGGGATGAGTACAACACAGATCCTGACCTACACAATGACCCGGACCTCTATCCATCCAGGCCATCACCACCAGATGACAATATGGGGTTTGCGCAACTCATCAATAGGGCTGCCCAATACCACGGGGTACAGTTACATTCTGATCCCTTAGAGGAAGATTTTTTACTTGAAACCTTTGCACCCTCGCAAAAGTCCACGCACACCCTGCCAATGTTAAAAGGCATGGTCAAACATGCCCCAGAAGTTTTTAAGGACCCTGTCAGAGCCAGGATTCTCAAAACCAGGATAGGTAAAAATATAAGGCAGCTCCCAATGACCCAATTTACATTAAAGGTCAGGTCCCTTTGGATTCTCTTGTGGTGTCTAATGCACGCAAGAGGGCAAACTCACAGAGTACAGGCGACACCCCCCCCTCCTGATAAGGAGTCCAAACTAATAGACGCATCTGGTAAACGTATTGCGTCACAGGCTGCAAATCATTGGCGGATTGCCAATGCCCAAGCTTTATTGGCCAGGTACGACAGGGCTCAGTATGACGAGCTTGAAAATCTCATGCAACACCTTCCTGACCAGTACAAACAAAAGGCCAACGACCTTATACAAGAGGGGAATTGATCACAAACACCTCAATTAAATGTGCGCTTGACGCGGCTGATACCGCATCTCGCGCCATTAACACTAGCGTTTTGTTGCGCAGGCACGCTTGGCTCCGAGTATCCGGCTTCAAACAGGAGGTGCAATCTGCTATTCTAAATCAGCCCTTTGATTAAGAACATCTTTTCGGGCCCTCAGTTCACACAGCTTTAGAAAAAATGAAAAAAGATATGGACACTGCTAAGTCCATGGGGGCCTTACAATTCCCTTCACCTAGAGGTTCTTTTCGCCGCTCCTTCTACAGAGCTGGCTCCAAAACCATTGCCTCAGAACATCCCTCTTCCTCCTATAAAAGCCCCACTCAAACGTCCTACAAAGGATACTTTCGCGGAGGCTACAGAGGCAACAATGGTAAGGGAAGAGTTCGCGGCAACAATAACCGCAACTCCCCTACCACCAAATTGTGACTTCCCTGCCCTTCCCCCCTATCATCCCACTCCTGTCGGGGGACGTCTCTCACAGTTCCTACCTGTCTGGAATTCAATCACAAAAGACAAGTGGGTAAGACAAATTATCCAGTATGGTTACTGCCTGGAACTCACCTCTACTCCCCCAAATATTCCTCCCAGACAACGTCCAATGTCCTCTGAACATCTGACACTTCTCAAACAAGAGGTTCTCTCTCTTTTACAAAAGCATGCAATAGAACTAGTCCCCTTGCCTCATCAAGGCACAGGGGTTTACGCCCTCTATTTCCTAATTCCAAAAAAGGACGTCTCGCTCAGGCCCATATTGGACCTCAGACCGCTAAACCTCTACATTCAGTCGGATCACTTCCACATGGTCACTCTCCAACAGGTGCTCCCACTGCTTCAACAGGGCGACTTTCTCTCCACTCTGGATTTAAAGGACGCCTACTTTCATATTCCCATTCACCCCGCTCACACGAAATATCTCAGGTTTGTGGTAGATGGTCAACACTACCAATTCAAGGTCCTCCCATTCGGGGTGACTACAGCACCCAGAGTCTTCACCAAGTGTCTCGCAGTAGTTGTGGCCCACTTACGAAGACAGCACATTCATGTCTTCCCTTATCTAGACGACTCGCTCATAAAAGCCAAGTCACACAGCAGTTGTGTGCAACACACACACAAAACAATCCAACTGCTTCACAACTTGGGATTCACGGTAAACCTCACCAAATCCCACCTCCAACCGTCCAGCATACAACAATATCTAGGGGCTACAATAGACACTTCAAAAGCTCTAGCGTACCCCAACCCAGTCAGGATAAGCAACATACAAGCTCTAATAGCAAAATTTCAGCCTCAACACTCACTACCAGCGCGAGTGTTCATGCAGTTAATCGGGATGATGGCCTCTTGCATTCTCATTGTCCCTTATGCAAGACTCCAAATGCGTCCCTTACAGGAGTGTTTGGCACGTCAGTGGAACCAGGCTCAAGGTCAGCTAACAGATCTGGTGTTGGTAGACGACCGCACCCATCGCTCTCTGCAATGGTGGAACACACAAAACCTTTCCAAAGGGTGGCCGTTCCTCGACCCGGTTCCACAGATAGTGCTAACAGCAGACGCATCGCTCACCAGCTGGGGAGCTCATCTTCAAACCCATACCATCAGGGCATATGGACCCCTCAACAAAAACAATTCCACATAAATTACCTGGAATTGTTGGCAATCTTCCTAGTGTTAAAATCTTTTCAACTCCACCTTGTAAGCAAAGCTGTCCTAGTCCGTACAGACAACATGACAGCAATGTATTACATACAAAAACAGGGGGGGACACACTCTCTGCAGCTTTCACACCTAGCTCAAAGCATATGGAGATGGGCCATTCCTCAAAACACATATCTCCTTGCAGAACACCTCCCAGGAGTACACAATCAAATTGCAGATCTACTCAGTCGCCAAACAGAGCAGATCCACGAATGGGAACTTCTTCCTCAAGTTCTGCTGCCATTCTTTCAAATGTGGGGCCACCCAGAAATAGACCTGTTCGCCACACACCAAAATGCAAAATGCCCAAGCTTCGCATCCAGGTATCCACACCCATTGTCCAAAGGCAATGCGCTATGGATGAACTGGTCAGGCAAATTTGCTTACGCTTTTCTGCCTCTCCCGCTCATTCCGCTAATGGTTCGGAAGCTCAAACAGCATTCCCTCACAATGATCCTGATTGCTCCAACATGGGCCCGACAGCCATGGTTCACAACCCTCTTGGAACTATCAGTAGTTCCTCATCAAAAGCTACGCCTCTCACCCAAGCTTCTCACTCAGAACCATGGAGAGATAAGGCATCCAGATCCCAGTCAACTCAACCTTGCGATCTGGCACCTGAAATCTTAGAGTTTGGCTACCTTAATCTCTCGCCAGACTGCATGAACATCATTAAAGAGGCTAGACGTCCTACCACTAGAGCTTGCTATGCCGCAAAATGGAAAAGATTTGTAATTTACTGTACAAATAACAAAATCAACCCACTAGATGCTTCTATTCAAAACATCATCTGTTGCCTTTTACATCTACAACAATGTAACCTAGCGTACACATCCATTAGACTACATCTCGCTGCAATAGCAGCCTATCTCCAAAACAGACAACACTTGTCTTTGTTTAGGGTACCAGCTATCAAAGCATTTATGGAAGGACTTAAAAGAATAATTCCACCTAGAGTTCCACCCTCTCCAGTATGGAACCTAAATGTGGTACTTACCAGACTCATGGGTCCCCCATTTGAACCTATGCATAAATGCGAATTACAATTTCTCACCTGGAAAGTAGCCTTCCTGGTGGCGATCACCTCTCTCAGAAGAGTTAGTGAACTCCAGGCATTAATCATACAAGAACCATTTCTCCAAATCCATCATAACAAAGTGGTTCTTAGAACTAACCCAAAATTTCTACCTAAAGTCGTCTCTGCTTTCCACCTTAACCAGTCTGTAGAGCTCCCAGTGTTTTTCCCTCTACCAGACTCAGTAGCAGAACGAGTTCTTCACACGCTAGACGTAAAAAGAGCCATACTTTACTACATTGAAAGAACAAAATCCTTTAGAAAGACTAAACAACTTTTTGTGGCTTTCTCCCCACCTCATAAAGGCAATCCTATCTCAAAAACAGGGATTGCAAGGTGGATTGTTAAATGCATCCAGATATGCTATGCCAAAGCCAAACGCACCTTAACCATTCCCCCTAAGGCTCACTCCACACGTAAACTAGGGGCATCTATGGCATTCTTAGGGAACATTCCCCTAGATGACATCTGCAAAGCAGCAACTTGGTCTACACCACACACGTTCACAAAACACTATTGTGTAGACGTGCAAGCAAAACGGCAAGCTAGTGTGGGCCAGGCTGTATTAAGAACACTTTTTCAAACCGCTGCAACAGATACAGGTAGCCACCGCTAAGGAGGTAACTGCTGTATAGTCTATGCACAAGTATACGATCTACAGCTCATATGCCTCGAACGGAAAATGCTACTTACCAGTATGCATCTGTTCTTGGCATGTAGAGCTGTAGATTCGTATATGCCCGCCCGCCTCCCCGGATACTTCTATCTGTTCCAGTACTATCTTACTTAAATACATTACACATGGACATCTTTTTCTATTTCTTACTAACTCCATCATAACCCTCCATGGCAAAACAATCTGGAGATGGAGTCGATGCCCATGCGCACTATCGTCCTAAGGAGGAGTCCCCTACCTCGTGACTACAAAGACTTCTTCCAAGACAAAAACAAAGTGCAAACATCCGAGCCCAACACCAGATGGCGATCTATGCACAAGTATACAAATCTACAGCTCTACATGCCAAGAACAGATGCATACTGGTATGTAGCATTTTCCATATATGTGTATGTATGTATGTATGTATGTTCCAGGGACGTTATAGTTAGGCTCAGGTTTCACTCGTATAAAACCAGTGAAAATCATCAGATATAACTTGCGGCCCCGCAATGCACTGCTTATGACCTAACATATTACATCACTCATGACATCTCAAATGACATCATCCAGTGACTGAGTGTTTTTCAAAAGTTTGAGTGTTAAATATATATACCAATGTGTATTGGTGAATCAGTGGGTATATGAGTGCCTGTATGGATGATTTCGTGGGTGTGTGACTGTATAAGTGAGTGATTAGGTGTCTTGGTGAATGTATGGGCGAGTGACTGGTTGTGTGAATGTCTGTATCAGTCTGTCAGTTGGTGTCTAAGTGTCTGTATGGGTGTGTGAGTGACTACGTGAGTGGCTGTATGGGTGAGTGATTGGTTGTCTGAGTACCTGTGTGGGTGGGTAAGGGGGTGTGTGACTGCCTGTATGGATGAGTGAGAGGGTGAGTCAGTGGCTTTATGGGTTAGTGAGTGTATGCGAGAGGTGCTATATGGGTGAGGGAGTGTGTGTATGGCTGTGTGGGTGGGTGAGTGAGTGGATGTGTCAGTGGTATACGGGTGACCAACTGGGTATGTGAAATGCAGTATAGGTGAGTGATGAGATATATGAGTGACCCTATGGGTGAGTGTATGCGAGAGTGGCTGTATAGGTGAGTGTTCTAGTATAAGTGACTAAGTGTGACTGAGTGATTGCGAGAGTGACCGTATGGGCGAGTGTGTGCTTGTGTCAGTGACTGTATAGGTGAGTGACTACGTGTTAGTATCTGTATGAGTAAGTGAGTGGGTGTGTGTGTATCTGTATGGGTGAGTAAGTGATTCTGAGACTGTATGGCTGAGTGAGTAGGTGTGTGAGAGGCTCTATGGGTGACTGACTCAGTATGTGAGTGAGTGTATGAGTGGATATGTCAGTGGTTGTATCAGTGAGTGAGTGGCTGTATGGGTGAGTGAGTGGATGTGTGTGTAGATCTATGAATCAGTGAGTGGGTGTGTAAGTACTGGTATGGGTCTGTGAATGGGTTTGTGAATGGCTGAGTGGGTTTGTGAAAGGTTCTATGGGGGTGTGAGTGGGTGTGTGAGTGATTTTGTGAATGATGTCATCAGTGATGTCATTTGAGATGTCATGAGTTATGTGTCTGACCATGTCATAAGTGATGTAATATGTGAGGTCATAAGCAGTTCATTGCAGGGGCGCAAATTATAGTTAGCTAAGCCAACTATAACTGCTGATTTTCACTGGTATTGTACGATTGAAACCTGAGCCTAACTATAATGTCCTTGTATACTTTGGTTTTTCAGTGAATTTCTATGGTTTTTCAAGTAGTAGTCTCGTTTGCAGAGTGGTGGAGAAATGGGGTGGGGCCTCCGACCAGCTCTCAGAAATCCCGCTGTGTAGGACCTACTGGAGCTACCAGGAGGGCTTTTTGGCCCCCAGGTCCCTCAGCATCCAAGAGGACTTCATCCTCCAGCCAGTAGTGTGCCAGGAGGTACGTTGGCAGAGTGGTGGAGAAAGGGGGCTTGGCCTCCAAAGACCTCTTAGCAATCCTGTTGTGTGGGACTTACTGGAGGTAACAGGAGGGGTTGTTCGCCCCCAAGTACCCTCAGCAGCCAAGGGGACTTCATCCCCCAACCAGTAGTGCCCTAGGTGACACGTTTCCTTAGTGGTGTAGAAAGGGGGCGTGACCTCTGGCGACTTGCTGGACTTTTTATTATTTTTATTTTTCATTTATTCGTAGAGGGGGGCCTTGAGGCCCTCCCTTCCCTGTCTGATTTCAGCCCCGGGGACCCCATTCCCCGGGGCCTGGCCTCAATTGTGGGTGCCCTGGGCCCACCCAGGGCACCCACTCTGTTGGGAACCGCAGTGGGAGCCTGAAGGCCTCCGCGGTCCCCGTCGGCTCCCCGCCTCCTGCAGGAGCCGGCATTGCTTTGACAGAGAGGGAGCTGCTTTACATGCAGATCCTTCTCTGTTAAAGCAATTGTGCTCCACTTCTAGCAAGCCAGAGCATTTTTTTGTACTCTTGCTTGCTAGAAGCGGAGCACAGTTCGCTATCGCTTGACGGGAGTGGTAAAGATCCCGCCAAGCCACAGCAAACGACTATGTCCCAGGGTGGGCACCCCAGACATAGCAGGAGCCAGCGCTTGGGGCTGGTGGTCCCCGTGGCCATGTTTGGCTCCAGGAGGTGGGCCCCAACGGATCCCCTCCATTATATTATTTGAGCCCCGGCCCCGCCTGCATTTGTATAAGTTAATTGCCCCTGGGAGGTGGTGGCCCCCAGTGTTGCTGGCGGCCGCACGGCACACCGTACTTCTATAATTCATTGCCCCGGAGAGGTGGCAGTCCCGGGGCTGCTGGGAGACCGCATGGGCCCCACGCATTTCTATAATTCATTGTCCCGGGGAGGTGGCAGTCCCTGTGGCTGTGGGAGGGGGGTGGGAGGCGGGGAGGCGTGCCCCCTGCATACTATTACATATGCTGCTGGGACTGCCCACCCACGGCTTATTTAAACACATGCGCGGGGGCCCGCGCTTGTGTTTTTTTTTTTCTTCTATTTTTACCGTGAATTCGTCGCAACCTCTCTGTAAAACTTTTTTTTTTTTTTTTAAATGTTTTTTGCGTGGTGAGGTCCATGGCTTGGGGGTCAGGGTATTCCTACCCTGCCCCCTTTTCTTTATTTTTGCTTTTTGGGGGGGGGGGGGACTCGGTGAAGCCGAGTCCCAAGATGGCGGTCAACATTTCCTGGTTGAAGTGTTGGCAGCCAATCGGAGCTGTGCATTTCCCTGCACGAGCTCGTCTTTTTTCGCGAAGGCGTTGCGACCACAGATATCACTAACTTTTCTTCTTACATTTTTCAAAAACTACTAAACGGCCTTGCATCAAATAATAAAAGGCACAATCTGCATAACAACATCTACCTTCCTGCCAGATTTGGTGTAATTCCGTCCAGCGGTTCGGGCTGTAGGCTCAATTAAGAGTCAGATGGGAATTAACATGGGAAAACACACTTTTTTTGAGCCTCCTTTTTCCTGGTCCCCCGCTTGATGGATCACTCCAAAACTTGCCATGCACAACAAGACTTACTATGACACTTTTTGGGAAACTTTCGTGAAGATTTGTCAACCGGCGCCAAAGATATAGGCAAGTCAAAAACGCTTTTCCTATGGAAACTACTTTGAATTCCTACTGGCGACCGCCAGTAGGTAATCTGTCTGTCTGTCATGTTTGCAACTTGTTTTTCTTCTAAGACATCTGAGTCACAAGACCTATTGTAACTCTACCCTTGGTCCACAATACACCAGCAAGTATATGGGACATACACCCTTTCATTTCGGACCTAGGTGTAACTCCAAATACCCCTGAGGCGACCATTGCAAGGTCTGCAAAGTCTGTCTCTCTCCAGCCCACCTTGAGACTTCCTGCGAAGCTTGTCTTGTCTTCCACTGCAAAACAACCTTAAGGTACCATAGAGAAAGGAGGTGGGCCACCCACAGGATCCAAAGGCAAACCTTGTCGGAGACGTCCAAAATTTTCGGATGTGAACATATACCGAGGAAGCGGGCCCTTGCCAGTCGGGCCTGACAGGAGTAGTACTGTCCAAAGATTATCTTCTCCAAGGGCTCTGATATAAACGAGGAGATGGAGTTCCTTGCGCCAGCCTCGGGACTGAAGACCAGGTCGACTCCATGCACCTCCAACATGCTTGAAGAACAGTCTCTAGCCCCCAAGCGCCTGTCTGTGAAGGCGAAACACCACAGGAATTGGGCTATAAGTCGTTAACTGCACAGACATTTGGGTACAGTGCCTTCGCCTGGGAAGCCACAGGTTTGGGAAGCTGGGTTGACGCTTGCAAAAACCCCATCCAAAGGCACTAAACCTCGCTGCGCTTTTTCAGCCTGCTAGGGCCTGAAGCTCCTAAAAACTATACTCTGGGGTAATCTGCACTGAAAGCTCCTCTGCAACTGGCATTCAAACCAATAGAAAGCACCCTTCAGCATTAAAGTTGGAAACTGCAAAATCAAAAAGTCAAAGAATATTTTCTACCTGAACATGGTAAAAATTCAGAAATAAACACCCGGCTGGCTTTTGAAGAGGAACCAGGATTCAACCCTTTTCGGCTATGTACTCCCAAAAGGATCAGACACTTGGTGATTAGGCCTAACACGTTCCCACCATTGCCACCCACACCGTCTCCTCCTCCACCACCTCCACTGCTCCTGTACTCTCTGCCTGACCCACAGGACACTGCTTTGAGCCTGGCAGCCTTACTACCTACAAGACCTATATGATGAGCCCTTCAGCATGATTCCTGGGAAAACTATGTGCAATACTCCCTAGAGACAAGCCTGTCCTCGAATCCTACCGTGCACAACCATCCCCGTCTAAGGATACTACTGCATACCATGCGGTATTACAGTGAGCTGCACACTATCATTAGGTCAAATTGCATTCAGTGCAGGGTTAGGACAAGTTTTTTGTTGAGACCCTGTCCAAAACGAAGCGTGCTGTGCATTAGCTACCCATGCTGAAGGGAATGCTTAGGTTGGCCACTGACAACTTCAAGGAGTTAATAAAGGCCAGGGTGGTCACTCCTCAAATTGAAAAGAAGTGTACGCCTGCCCCCGACAATACAGCTTATATTTGTGGACTGATTGCCCTGACTTGCTAGTTGTTCACACTAGAAGTAAAAGAGCTTCACACAAGCTACAGGAGGCACCCCTCAGCCTGATCAGGAGTTAAGTATATTGATGCTTCCGGGAATCGTTTCGCACTTGAAGCAGCAACTCATTGGTACATGGTGCATTGCAAACTCAGTGGGTCTCCTAGACAGGCATGACCAGTACCACTGGGAGGAAATGGAGTAGCTGGTAAATCACCTCCCAGAGGCCCACCACTAACACAGACAGGAGTTGGTTGCTGAGGGGAAAACCATCAGCGGTGCCAACATTGTGTGACCATGACGCAGTGGATACAGCCGCGGGAGGTGTGAATACCAGCATCCCCCTCCTCCGCAGGCATATTTGGATAGGGTTTCAGGGTTTTGCCCTGAGGTGCAATAGCACATCTTGAATGTCCCTTGTTGATAGGGAGCTTCTGTTCGAACACCAGATGCTTAAAAAAGTCAGAAAGGATACAGGCTCTGCCAAATCTTTAGGCGTCCTTCAGACCCCCAGTCTCAGATTTACTTTTTGCAGGCAACAAAACTGGGGTGGTCCAAAATCAATGGACTCAGTTCAAAGACCCCCATTCCCGTACCAACAACGCCAACAATCCTTTCAGGACCCTCAGCAGCCCAAGATCTTCCAACGAGAGGCCTAAAGAGGAAATGAACGTGGGAAGGGAAGAGGTGGCTCAGCAAGGGGAGCCTTTGCTGGCAAACAGTGACTCTCCCTCCCTTCCCCTCAACAACATCACACCTGCCAGGGGAAGACTGAGGCACTTTCTTGCTCAGTGGGAAAATATCACCTTAGACAAATGAGTCCTCTTCATCATGCAGGAAGGGTACTGCCTCAGATTCCACAAAACTCCTCCCAACATCCGCCCCGCTGCCACAGATTAAGTGCAGACCACCTTTGCCTTTTGGAGGAAGAATTTCATGCGCTTCTAGCAAAGGGCGCCGTAGTACCGGTACCTGTAGACCAACACTGGCCTGGGTCTACTCCCTGTACTTTTTGATACCCATAAAGAACAGTCTGCATGAACCGATACACCATCTCCGACCATTGAGCAGGTTCTGCCTCTCTCCTGGATGTCATCCTGCTACTACGCCAAGACCACTGGAACTGAAAAAAGCGTACGTTCACATTCTGATCTACTCAGTGTATCACCAGTAAATTTGGTTTGTGGTAAGTTGGTAACACTACCAGTTGAAAGTGTTAGCCTTCATGGTCACAACAGCTCTAAGATTGTTTACAAAGTGCCTAGCGATAGTGGCAGTGCACCTGGGCAGAAATACAATACAGTCTTTCCATACATAGAAGATTGGCGGATCAAGACCAGCGGCAAACAACAATGCCTAGCACACACACTAAAACAGCAGTGTCCCTACTTCACAACCTAGGTTTCACCATCAGTGCAATAAAGTTGCATTTTCATCCGCAACAGATACAGCCCGTCCTCGACTCCATTCCAAACGCAGTAACAGGAAAAGCATACCCCAACAAACGGAGTATGACAGTATTCTAGCAGCTACTGCCTTTATTTCAGGCATACTGTCCCATCGCTGTTCAAACCGTAATGAAAATGTTGGGGATTGATGTTTTCTTGCATAGCGATTGTACCGTTTGCCAGGTTACACGTGCCTGCTACAAGGGTATTGGGATTATGTACTGTTGGTAACGACCAGGGCTCAGCTGCTTTGGTGGTGCTGCAGCAGCAACCTGTTGCTGGGCATGCCCTTTCGAGATTCCCTCTCGCAGTTGACCATCAACACCTATGCACCTTTCTTGGGATGCGGAGATTACCTACACGGAATGACTGTTCAAGGCACTGAACCTGTCACGATTCACTCCCTGTGCTCTCGTTCTCACCACCAAGGGGCCAAATTGTGGGGCTTTCCAGTATTCTAATATGCTTCCAGACACTCCCCTGTATGCATATCCTGACTTCCAGGCATTTGGACATCATTTAGGAATTGACATCCATTCCCAATCCATCCCGGATTTGTGGAAGCCAGTCTGCTGATGCTGGAAACTCCATTACCTATAATCCCCTGCTCACTGCTTTGTCTCCACCCCTGCAGGCCAAGGATGGGTGGAGGAATTCAGCTCACCTGTGGCTGGCTGCTGCTAGCCTGCTCACACCTGATGCGCATGAGTACTGTGAGCTCTTTTAAGCCCCAGCTCCCTTCAGCCCAGGGTTGGTCATTGTAGCTGTTTTCCGGTGAGACCGATCCTTGTTTCCTGAGCTTTTGATGTTTCCTGAGTTCCTGAGCTATAGCTATTCTTTGTTCCTGGGCTTCAGCTATTTCTTGTTCCTGATTTGCACTGCTTGCAGTGCTCTCTTGACTCCTTGTTTCCTGAGCTGTAGCTATTTCCTGTTTCCTTGAACCAGTACTACCTGCAGTGCTACCTTGACTCCTGAAGCTTTAGTAATTTCCCTGTTCCTGAACTAGCACTGCTTGCAGTGTTACCTTGACTCCTGAAGCTTTAGTAATTTCCCTGTTCCTGAACTAGCACTGCCTGCAGTGCTACCTTGACTCCTGAAGCTTTAGTAATTTCCCTGTTCCTGAACTAGCACTGCCTGCAGTGCTACCGTGACTCATGAAGCTTTAGTAATTCCCTGTTCCTGAACCAGCACTGCCTGCAGTGCTACCTTGACTCCTGAGCCTTAGCTCAATTCTTGTTCCTGCCCCAGCACTGCCTTCTATGCTACTTTGTTTTCCTGAACCAGCACTATTCTTGTATACCCTTGTAGTCTCCCTTTCTGTATATCCTTTCCCAGTCCCTGCTTTTCTTGGTTCCAGTTCCTAGTTTGCTGTCTCTCTATTCCTGCTGTCTTGCTTCTATTACCTTGTATGTTTGTTACTTGCTTTCTGCCAAGTGTGCCCTGTGTTTTCCTTACTTTCCTGTTAAGCACTCCTCCTTGGTAGCTCCTAGTCTATTGTGCTTGTGTTTAGTTCTACCCCTTTGCTGTTACTGCCTTGCGTGTTCCTGTTTGATCGCTAGGATCCGTGGGCACAGCTGACTACCTAGGTGGTGTTTCTTGTTCACTGTGAGTATTGTCTTTGAGTTACAGTTATAACATCACCATAGGTATAAGCTCCACAGACCCTGCCTTTGCATACATATCCTATATGTGGTTATTTGCAGTCAGTATCTGTAACAGCAATTGTGGGTGAGGAACTTACTGAGCTTCAGTCTTACCCTGTGAAGCTCCCGAGTGCTTTACCCCACATTCCCTTTATTGTTAATGTTCTTGTGTGTGTGTGTGTTTATATGTATATATGTGTGCACGTCCATCCTGGGTGTAGTTATTCTGAATGCTGAATTGCCTCTTGAGTGCCTCAAAGGATTTGAGTCTTAGCCATCTTGTTTACTTGTACAGGCTTCCCCTTTGGATCCCTTTTCTCCTCTGACTTCCTGTGTGATCCTGGGCAGCGCTGTACTCCTCTTTCTGTGTAGGTTTTCTACCCAATTCCAGTCCTTGCCCAAGTCCCTGACTGTGTCCCAGACAGTCCTGGACAGTCCCTGACAGAACACTTCAACACCAAGAACACCATATAAGCTACCTGGAACTTCTAGCCATCAGGTTCACACTGAAAGCAATCCTTTCACTTGTACGGGGAAAAACAGTACAAATAAAGATGGACACCATGACAGCCATGTTCTACGTCCAAAAGCAGGCGGGCGCCCACTCCCCAAAGCTCTCTGCTCTTGCTCAGGAAATTTGGCACTGGGCAACCTGGAACAATATTCATCTGTTCATGGATCATTTGCCTGGAGATGAGAATGACTTTGTGACCTGCTCAGCAGGATGTGTCAACAAGTCCTCGAGTGGGAACTCCACCCACAAGTACTTCACTAGTACTTTCAGCAGTGAGGGAACTCCAGCCATAGACTTTTTCGCCACATCTGAAAATACAAAATGCCAAAACCTCTCATCTAGGTACCCACACCCCTTGGGCAATGCACTATGGATGAGCTGGTCAGGCATTTTTGCCTACGCCTTTCCACCTCTCCCCATCATCCTATATGTGGTGAGAAAAATGAGACAGGTATCCATGACCATCTTAGTGGCACCAATTTGGGTGAAACAGCCCGGGTATTGAATTCCCCATGACAAATTCCCTATTAGGCCAGACCCTCTCACTAAGCATCAGGGTCAGCTCACACAGCTAGATCCCAAACAGCTGACCCTCTCAGTCTGGCACCCGAGTTTCTAGAGTTTGACTGCCTCCATCTTACAGGAGAATGTATGTATATCTCATGGGTAGCATGAAAGAGCACTAATCAAACCAGTTAAATGGCGATGTGGAAAATGTTCATGCACTTCTGCATCTCTAAATAGGTGGACCCCTTTAAGTTTTTTGTGCAGGATATTGTTTCTTACCTCCCACTTTTATACAAGACCGGCCTTGGCCTACACTTCTGTACACTTACACTTATCGCAGTTGCAGCATACCTTCAAAACAGACACAACATCTCTTTTTAGAGTCCCAGTCATTAAACCCTGCATGGAGGGCACCTGCACGTGTGTGAAACCTCAGTTTGGTCCTTACATGACTCAAGGGTCCTCTCTTTGAGGCCCTAGTCTCCTGTGAACTACACTTAGAAGATGTCTTTCATAGTCACAATTACCTTCCTCAGATGCATTAGTGAGGTCCAAGCTCTTGCAGTTCCATTAATCCAGGTTCACAAAGATACTAGTTCTTCAGACCAACCCCAAATTTCTGCCCAAGGTGGTTTTGTTTTTCCACAGGAATTAGACCCTTGAGCTGCAAGTCTTCTTCTTACAACCAGAGTCTGTAGCGGAAAGCACCCTTCACACTCTGTATGTAAAGAGGGCACTCATGTACTACATCGATAGAGCTAAGCCTTTTTGAAAGTCTAATAAACGTTTAGTAGCCTTCACCAAAGCCTGTTTTTGATACAAACATTTTATCCATTAACAAACTCATCAATGAATCAACACCTAAAAGAATTTTTTTTGATAGCATTTACCAGTGAAGAAAGTAAAGTTCTACTGCTCTTTCTTCAGAGAATGGATGTCATTATGAAACTGTCTGGCAAAAGTGGTGCAGTAGTTGTCATGAAAGTAAGTGATTATATTAAGGAGGGAATGAGGCAACTAAAGGACACCAAGCAAAACAGGTCCTACTGAACACCTAAACAAAGAAATTAGGAACCTGGTTGTAAAGTACAGGAGTTTAAATCTCATTGATGAAACAGCAGATGTACTTGTTCGTCCTAAACCAAGACCTGGGGGATTTTATATGCTTCCCAAAATTCCCAATCCTGAACGTCCCATCATCTCTGGCAATGATACTACCACTGAGAGACTATCTTTGTTTGTTGACCTGTACTTCCAGGCCATTGTCCGGGAACTACCATCATATGCTATGGATACCAGTCACTTCCTTTAGATTTTTTAAAAACTAAGCCAAACCTATACATTTAAAGATGACACTCTGCAAGCTACTTTTGATGTTACATCATTATACACCAACATACCACATGCAGATGGTCTTAATACATTTACTGAAGCTCCTCTGTGAAAAAGCCTTTAACCAAAGTTCTTACCAGCTTTGCAAGAGTTATCCTTAAATCCTATAAAAACAACATGAGGGAAGCCCTACTGTGCTTAGCCTATCTCTCCCTACCAGTCCAAGGGGATCATCCTATGGTATTAAAAGGACTCTCACCCTCTGGGTTTTCAAGTGGCATGCTTCCTCATAGAGTCCTCGTCCAGATAGCTAGTTTAACTGAATGGGCTCAACCTTGGTAGCCAAGAGAGCTCTTTGGTTATTGGGTGGAATCCTAGATTTAAAATAGTCTAGGGTGTCCTGAGGGTTAACTTTATTTTGAAAGGGCATCCTGAGGAAGTTAAAAACAGGAGTGGATGCACTCAGGAAATTGGTATTCTCTGTATCCGTGGGTCAGTATGTTTCAGTCATCACACCAATGCCTCACCAGGCTAGTTGGCTTTTGCCAGGACCTTACTAGGATCTCGTTAGTATCCTGTTTGTGTGCATTCAATTGAAAACGTCCATCCACCATACTCATACGTGCCATACATACCAACCCATTTAGTCTCAAAGTGCACATATCTCTGTAGGTATGGGAGAGACAGAAATAATTAATCAAGCACAACATTATAACATATATCTGTGTGTATCCTTATACATGTCTTCAAGTAATCCCTGTGATTATTTTACATCAAGCGGAACCAGTGTGTAAGCAGTACAAAGTGTGAGTCTCCATCACAGTTACTCCAAAAACGTGCACATACTCTGCATGTAGTAGGTTGGTATGCAGTGTGCAAGTATTATCCTTGAGATTACAATATGTATGTTCTATGCTCATCATGCATATAAAGTGTGATGTTTGCTCATTCCCTTTACTTAGTTGCGTCCTATTTAGAGCTTAATGAGGGTAAGGAGGTAGGTGGACCTTGTAGTCAAACTCTGTTAATAAATAGGGAGCCCGAGTCTGTTGCCTGCACTCCTGCCTGACACTTGCCACTTGCTGCCAGTTAGTTCTACCCTGGTGGGACAGGAGTCCCAGGGCCTGCAGGAATCTTCGCTATTGTCGCTGTACCCTGGTTGGAGACTACATCTCCCAGGGTACAACGTGCCATCTACAGGTGCGGCGAGTGAGGGGGGAGGCGCGTGAGCTTCCATCGCGCTCATAGCCCAGCCTCTCTCACCGCGGCGCGGGAGCCCGAGTCTGTTGCCTGCACTCCTGCCTGACACTTGCCACTTGCTGCCAGTTAGTTCTACCCTGGTGGGACAGGAGTCCCAGGGCCTGCAGGAATCTTCGCTATTGTCGCTGTACCCTGGTTGGAGACTACATCTCCCAGGGTACAACGTGCCATCTACAGGTGCGGCGAGTGAGGGGGAGGCGCGTGAGCTTCCATCGCGCTCATAGCCCAGCCTCTCTCACCGCGGCGCGGGAGCCCGAGTCTGTTGCCTGCACTCCTGCCTGACACTTGCCACTTGCTGCCAGTTAGTTCTACCCTGGTGGGACAGGAGTCCCAGGGCCTGCAGGAATCTTCGCTATTGTCGCTGTACCCTGGTTGGAGACTACATCTCCCAGGGTACAACGTGCCATCTACAGGTGCGGCGAGTGAGGGGGAGGCGCGTGAGCTTCCATCGCGCTCATAGCCCAGCCTCTCTCACCGCGGCGCGGGAGCCCGAGTCTGTTGCCTGCACTCCTGCCTGACACTTGCCACTTGCTGCCAGTTAGTTCTACCCTGGTGGGACAGGAGTCCCAGGGCCTGCAGGAATCTTCGCTATTGTCGCTGTACCCTGGTTGGAGACTACATCTCCCAGGGTACAACGTGCCATCTACAGGTGCGGCGAGTGAGGGGGAGGCGCGTGAGCTTCCATCGCGCTCATAGCCCAGCCTCTCTCACCGCGGCGCGGGACGCGCGCGGGCCGCGCCCGGGCGAAGCCCGGGCCAAGGGCGGGCCCGTCCTTGCCCGTCAGTGACCGGAAGAGGCCGGGCAGGGCCACCTCCTTTGAGTTCCCCAGTTGCAAGTGGGATGCTGCAGTAAGACCTCAAGTCGATTCTTAATGAACCTGGACTTGGACCCGCAGCATAATTGCATATTTGCTGGCACCGTGGACTAAGGTTTGTTGTAAGCCCTATCGCTAAGGGTCATTTTCGATAAGATAAGATAAGCAGGTTTTTTTTTTTTTTTTTTTTACATTGTTTTTATTTTTTATTATTGGTTTATTTAAGTTTGGTAGCTTAAAAGCATTTATTTTTAAATTCACATTGGGGTCAGATATAATCTGGTCTATTAGAAGCTGGGGGTAATTATGGGTAAGCGGAAAGCAGCAGAGGTGATGTCGGGGAGGAAAAAGATAGCTAGGGTTCACAAACCTGCTAAATCCGCAGCGGACAACTGTACCTTGGCAGCCATAGATGATCTAATAGAAGAAGTGGAAATCATGTTGGCCAGTGGGAAGGAGCCTAACCCCAAGGGTAAAAGCAAAATTTCATCTTTCTTCAGAAAAAAGGGAAAAGGGACTGATTTAATGACAAATACTTCTTCTATTACTGTTAATAGAGCTCACAGTATAACACCATCACAAAAATCATCTACGCCTACATCTGTAGTGAAGAGAATAGCTAGTTGCCCTGAGCCAACTTTATCTGAACTGGATAATTTAAATAGCCTGCAGGGAAGCCCTATTGGTAGGGAGATCCCAAGTATAGAGTGCTCTAATAGATATTCACCATTAGCACAAAACATGGAGGAATTACAAGTAAAACAAACAGAAATAGAGGGCCATGGAAACCACATAGGTAATGAGAGCGTAGTTGTTACACGCATGCAACATCTAGATATACATATGCTTGTGTTGGATCTTGGTGCAAAATTAAAAGCTGTCCAGGAAGAGGTCAAAACAATTAAAAGTATGTTAGAGGTGCTAACAAAGAATTTATCCAAAAATCGAGTAGTTGAGGTTAGTGCACCGGAGGTAGAAGAACACACAAGGAGAACTTTACATAACATTCAGATTGGCAGTAATCTAGATAGAATCCCACCTTGTGGTGATTTGAAATTTTTACCAAACCAAGACATAAACCATATCAAAAACACAACTTGTATGTCATACCCCGTACTTAGACCAAGGCCCCAAATATCAAACATAGATAATCATCATGGATTTCCCCCATTGCACCAACATGCACAAAACAAATTCGATTACTTGGAAGTCCAACCAGATAAGAGGCAGCCACAAGCCACGCAAGGTAATCTAAAGAGGTGTCTAAATTATGGGCAGAAGAATGGGGACCCCCAATGGAACCAGGAAGCTTATCGAATAAATCGCTGTGTAAATGGGGGGAGATGACCGGCTATAATGTTTTTTTAACTAATGCTCCAAGATTAAAACTGGGTGTTAGGGAAGACAACGACTCCCTCATAAATAAGGCAACTCACTGGATCAGAAATGATCGGCAGTGCCTCTCCGTTATAAGATCTGACATATTCAAGGCAGAGCGATTACACCAGGAGGAGGGGGATTTGGACGATATAAAACTAACGCTGCATTCAAAAATGATTGCCGAAAATTTAATTACCATGAATCTTCGTACCCATTCTTTATTTGCTTCTAATATGAATATTAGGCGGAATAGAGCCAGCCCAGGTAGTTGTAACTTTGCTATAAAAGCAAGGGAGGGCTCAAAAAATCTTGAAGCGGTAGATTGACTGAATTTGTTGGCAAGATCGAACTCTAAAAAGGAGGGGTCTTCTAGCTTGACACATGGGGACCGACATTTAATAAACCCAGAAGCACAATCTATCCGGGATTCACACCAAGAAATAAAGGAACATGTGGAAAGCAAAGCAATCAACTTTCCGGGGCCTCAAGTGATGGAGCACGTTACTATTGTTAATTCCCCGCCTCACATCTCAAGTACATCAGTAACAGGAGATGTGAGGATGGTTTCATGGAATATAGCAGGACTCCCTAAAAAACTTTTTGAACCGGATTGGCAGGATTATATTAACAATTTTGATTTCTGTCTTTTCCAGGAGACATGGGCGAGGGAGCCATTATATAAAGTGGGCTATAGAACTTTTAGCATTGCAGCAAGTCAGCTAGGCAAAGGTAGACCATCAGGCGGGCTACTAATTTGGGTAAAAAATCATATAAATGCAGTTATAGAATTGGTACCAACTAATTCGAACGATATCCTGGGCCTAAAATTGAGTTTTTCAAATAGGTCACAAATGCTTATTTTTAATATATACATAAGACCAAGGGAGCGTTCGAAGGAATCGCCAATAATCCAAAAATTGGATGAAATTCTCGATTCTATAGCACTAAATGGGCCCATTATAATTGGGGGAGATTTTAATTGCTGCTACGAACCATTATTAGGCTTAGATACCATTCTTGAAGAAGAAGACCTTACTATGGGGATCCCGCCACTTCAAGTGGAAAAAATGGGGGGATGTTCTGTTTCTGCTATGCAGATATTTCATTTCACCATAGAGAAAGGCCTAAGATCTTGTAATGGAAGATTTTCTTCAGATCTTGAATGTGCAAATACTTTTTCAAGAGGTAACTCGGTGTCTCGAATAGACTATATTATGATAAGTGTAGCTCATTGGGCTTATGCAAAAGATTTTAAAATTGATGAAAGAAGAGAAAGTGACCATTTCCCATTGTGCTTAGACCTGGCGGGAAAATGGTTTTTGAAACACTTGTCGCCTCAACTTGAAACATGTGATGAGGTCATTGCGCCCTTAGTAAGCAATAACAGAAGGACAGTAAAATGGCCTTCCCTAGTTGACCAAGTTGAACCCCTAACTAAAATATATAATGTTTTTAGCGACCTTTTGGCTCCTTACTTAGATTTGGGTTTTGAAGATGTTATTATAACACAGATTCATCAAAAGCTGATAGAAGAAATAAGACCTTATCTAACTAAACCACAATCAGGGCAAACCAATTGTAAGGCTGAAATTAGACGATCTAATTATTGGTTTAATAAAGAATGTGTAGTGGCCAAACAACGCCTCATTAAGGCGATCCAATCAAAAGAGATAGCTGTGATTAGACAGGAAAGAAATGTATATAATAAAACATTGAAGATAGCCCGAAGAAACTGGGAAGATGCTAGCTGGGAGGATTTGATAGTAGCAGCAAAGGCTGGTGACCAGGCCATGTTTTGGCGGATTATAGCCCATGGTAGCAAAACAAACACTCCGGCCCATGATCATTACCTAGATCCCTATACATGGGAAAGTCACTTTGCAAATTTGTATGCACTTCCAAAACTGGTAAATAGAGCAATAGTAGCAAGCGCCGAGGGATTGTTGACCCTAAAGGAAGCTGGGCATTTGCACTTTAGTATAGAAGATACCACACTAGCGATAGCGGCTATCAAGCCATCTAAAGCTCCAGGACCCGACAAGATACCAGGGGATCTTTTTAAACATGAACCTGAGGTGTGGGTGCCATATATAAATCATCTATGTAATGCAATTGCTAGGGGTCAACCAATCCCAGAATCCTGGAAGGGTGCGGAAATCGTTCCGATTTTTAAGAAGGGCAACAGAGATGATCCCGCTAATTATAGACCCATAAGTCTGATTGACATATTACAAAAAGTTTATGCCAAACAAATTTTGGAAAAATTGAATGATTGGATGAATGATAATGAGGTTCTCTCACCTTGCCAGGCGGGCTTTAGGAAGAAAACTAGCACGATAGATCAAGTGTTTAGATTTGTAACCATAGCGTGGAAATATACAAAGTTGAGACCTGGTCATCTATATGTCGCCTTTGTCGACCTAAAGGCCGCTTTTGATTCAATTCCTAGAGACCTATTATGGTCAAATTTGCTGCAGCAGGGAGTACCCAAGGAGATTCTGACCCAATTGATTAGGCTCCACGAGGGTAATTTTGCAAAAGTCCGTTGGGGCAAAAGGGGGAACTTACGAAGGAGATACCTGTCAAGAGAGGGGTGCGCCAAGGATGTGTCCTGGCGCCAACCTTGTTTCTTTTATATGTTAATGACATGGTCCAGTTCCTCCAAAAATCACAACATGATTCCCCAAAATTGGGAAGGGCCCACATCTGCGCTCTCACCTTCGCGGATGATACTATTCTTTTATCTCAAACCCCAAAGGGCCTGCAAAACCTTTTAAACTCACTAAATGAATATTGTTCATTAAAAGGCCTGGAAATTAACCCCGTTAAAACAAAATATATGGCTATAAAACCCCACAAATGTTTTAAAAATAATATAGTACTGAACGGAGTGGTTATAGAGCGTGTCTCTAATTTCATTTATCTCGGGGTAACTATTGACTCAAAACTTTCATGGAACCCCCAGATAATGAAATCAAAATCAATTTTATTGCAAAATTCTGCTCCAATTATAAAAAAACAGCATGCAACCATGAATAAGGCAGTAACACCAGCCTTGGAAGTTTACAAGTCCAGAGCACAAACCGCAGCCCTATATGGTTCAGAGTTGTGGGGTGGGGAAAATCTTTCCGCTTTAACTGTGGGGGAAAATAAGGTTCTAAGAAGATTTGTGGCACTTTCCCAAAATACCCCTCTGATTCCATTAATATATGATCTGGGTATTAAACGGCTTGAATATAAGGCAATCTGGATGACTTTGTCATACTGGATTAGAATCTGGACTACTGATGAACTAGTGATATACAGACAAGCATTGAGCGAACTATTGGCACTTGACACTCATACTACTTTTCCATGGTTGATACATATTCGTAAGTGGCTCTCTAATTTAGGCCTGAGCAGATTTTGGGAAAGCCCAGGCCTGTTGAGACCTGACTCAAAGCGGGAAATTAAAATTATTTATTGGAACTTCATTTGGCACAGTGTCACTTTAAATGGTACATCAGGAACACTTACAACTCAATTCCTGATGTTTAAAACAAACCCTCACTTTGAATCATTTTTGGATGACATCGAACCCCAACTAGCAAAAATTTTATACCTGAAATTCAGGTATGGTACTCTTCAGATAAAAGCTTTCACATCAAAATGGGGGCATGTTCAGAATAGAGATAGAGATGAAGATTCTAAATGTACATTGTGCCATTTGGGCGCCAGAGAGGATATTGCCCATGTGTTATTTTTCTGTCCTAAATACATAAACCCTAGAAGAAAATGGATAAAACCTATAGGCAGAACCTTGAATGTTAGAAAATTTGATGACATGTTACGCATACTAAAAACTGATTCTTCAAAACTTTTTGTCTTCGCGGTTAGCAGATTTTTATTGACTACAAATTTTATAAGAAGGAAAGAAGGTCTAAAATTTTAAAGACACTTTTATTATTCTTTTTAAATAGGGGTTCTCTTGGGTACTATGACTTTGGTATTATGATGTGTATTTTAAACTGTGGTTTGTCGAATGTACATTTTTGTTGAGTTTTAATCACGACTAATTACTCAGCATCTCTGAAGTACTGTCTATATTTTTAGTTTGTACTCATTAATAAGCAGCATACGCAAGTTTGCACATGATATATAGTGAAACATCTTAAAGGTTAACCAAAGTTTCCTAATTGCGTATAGGCGGTATGTTATATAATTGTATCATGATAGAGTGTATATAATGTAAATAATATGATGAAATGTGTTTAATAGCTGTTTTTAATAAGGTCGAACAAACTTGCACTTGACATTTCAAAGAGTTTTTACTATACATTATATATAATGAATCGAACAAAAATCCTTGTGACTAAAGTAACTAAAAATTCCCAAATATATGAAGTATACTGATACATGGTTTTGCTGCTGCTAATTGTAAATATTATCAGGATCAATGCATTTTAGGTGTTTGATTTATTAATGTTTTCTAACGTGTTTTAATTATGCTTTAATGATTCTGTGAATCGAATAAAGTTTTTGTTGACTTGACTAGGTAAAAGAACATCCATAAGAGTTTTATGGTCTAGGTTTTCCTATTCATAGGCCCCATCAAAGCCTCCCCTTATGGCGGACTTACTTAATCAAAGGCCCCTGGAAGCAACATTAGATTTTAAGTATTCTGTCATCACCCCATGTAATAGCGTCTTTACCTATGTTCCAACAATTTTACTTTCAATGGTAAACAGTATCTGCAGATACAAGGGACTTCCACGAGAACTCGGATGGCTCAATCCTATGCGAATATCTTCGTGGGCAAATAAGAGTAACATATACTTGCTACTTCTAGCATCAAATCACTGGTATGTCTAAGATACATTGATTATATATTTATAGTATGGAATGCAAAAAGTAGAAAATTGGAAGAATTTACAACCTATGTCAACAATATCCATCCAACCAATAAATTCAACAGCAGCAAAACTAAACAGACGCACCCAACTCCCTTTTCTGGATGTGGTACTTACCATTTATGAGCTCAAAATTGTACCTGATCTCAATGGAAGAACTACTAACTCCAGCAAAAAACGTCTGGATGTACCGTTTAAAATCATTTCATCCAGATGGACAAAACATCACTGACAACACTACCTAATTACTGCATAGCTCAAGTGATCTCAGGACTGCATTTATTCCACATCACAAATGGAATTTTAACTCATGATCCTTTTGAAAAATTCAGCAGGAGCAGCCATTGAGCAAGCAATCTTGTACTACCTGAGAAAGGTGATATATATATATATATATATATATATATATATCAGCAGCGTTTCCCATCAGGGATTCCACTCGCACTCACGAATAATTCAATAGTCCAGTCGGTTATTGGTTCATTAGCAGTTTATTGTAGCATGCCAGTAATACCCAACGCGTTTCAGTCTCTCCAGAGACCTTGTTCACGGGGGAAAAAACACAACAACCGGCGGCATTTTTTTCATTATTTAAATAAAGTTACGGACATTTTACATCACATCCTGTGTTATGCCGCTAAGCATTGTGGATAATGTAGTGAGTTTACACACATATCCCACTTTCGATTGAAAGGGGGAAAAAAACAACCACCAAAATAAATATAATTCAGCTCCCTGTGATTAACTCCAATAACGTAAAACTGCAAATTATGTTTCAGGTCACAACAATTATTGCGATCAAACAGAATTGTTGACCTCTATGGATGATTACATTCTCACTCACTCTACTTCTGCGGTCAATTTTTGGGGTTAATAACCACTAAGAACTGCACATCACGTATGTGTAACTACATTTTCCTCGTGCCAGAGTTCATCGACAATTGCATTATTCTTCAGCTCTTTTGATCACCAATATATTACTGTAGGGACATTCGGCCATTAAATGCCGGTAGCAGCACGGGAGCGCAGCGGACGCGCGCAGCGGGCGGCCGGTGGCGCGCCGAAGACACGCCAAAGGCAAGCCCGTCTGCGGCCGTACGGGGCCAGGGGTCAGGCATTATGCCCATTTCACAACCTATTCACCAGCCGAACTGAAACTGCTCCACTCGGAGAAATTTGTACTCGATCCTCATGTGGGTACTGGTTTGGTCAAGAATGAGATCATGGAAATTAGAACCTCTTTTCCTGAACTCTCACACCCTGGTCACCCTGCAGGACACACCCAGACCCAGGACAGAAACAAATGTCAGGCGTTATCTGTCATATACCTTAATACCCGCTCCATGGTAAAACACAAATTGGACATACACCTACTATTGATGTCTGAACAACCGGACATCCTTTTGTTAACAGAAACCTGGTTATCACAGGATTCCTCCCCTGATATCCTAGCTGCACTACCCAGTGACTTCTATATCCTTCAAGCCAACCGCCCTCAGGGGAAGGTGGGGGGAGGAGTAGCAGCCATAATACACCACAACTTAAAATTCACTGCACTAACCCCTCTTGATCTACCGTCAGTAGACAATCGGGTGATCAAATTAGAATCCGACTCTGCTCCCATGGTTTGTGTTTTACTCTACAGGCCCCCCCAGAACATGCCACTATTTCCACAATCTCTGGGTGAACAGGTAGCCCACCTAATAACAAATCACGCAAAAATGTTATTGATCGGTGATTTTAATTATTGGGCCAATGACACATCAGGTGGTCCTCACTCTGCCGAATTTACTGACCTACTTACAGGGCTAAATCTTAATCAACATTTGACTGTTGCTACACATATTAAAGGGCACACACTCGACCAGGTATGGACAACCAACCTTGCTATGTCTAACCCAGTGGTTGTTCCTTGCCCATGGTCCGACCATCATCTGATCAAATTTACTATCGAAAATCTTACTAGGGCCAAAACCCCCACCTCTGATGGTGGGGCAGCTAGGAGCTGGAACAACACCAATAAAAGTCAATTCCTCGAGACATTGACCAACACAGTCCCGCCTGCCCAATCATCGATTAATCATAGTGAGGAAAACTTATCAGCCTGGTTACTAGCAGCCAGTAACAAACATGCACCCCTTAGGAAAATACATCGAGCCCGACGCCACGAGGCACAGAGATGGTTCTCCTCCGACTTAAAAACCTTAAAACTAGCCCTCCGACAATCCGAAAGGAGGTGGAGAAGTAAATATCTACCTGAGGAAAAAAGCATCTACTTAGCTGCTCTAAAAAACTACAAAAAAGCTATCTTGCCCACAAAAGCTGCATATTTCTCAGCCAGAATTGTGACCTCCACAAATCGGTCCAAAGAAATTTTTTCGATAGTTGATGAACTGTCCAACCCCGACAGAGTGACATTAAAACCCACGCCTTCTCAAACCTTGTGCGATTCTCTAAACAACTTTTTCATTGACAAAATTACGGCTATTAAGGTTAGCATCCCCACATGTTCCACTCCTGTATGCCCGACCGCGCTAATGAATTCCTGTACTATTGAACAATTCCCAGTAATAAGTCATGAAGTATTTCTGGACCTGTTGACGAAAGTAAAATCGGGCTCACCCAGGGACTGCTGCCCCCCCTGGATCTTAAGGGAAGCCTTCTCTGCTTTCCCTGGCCCAGCCATGTTCCTCTTGAGCGTGTCATTGTCCCAAGGCTATGTTCCCGACACCTTCAAGGAGGCCATTGTCATTCCCCACCTGAAGAAGCCAGGGGCTGATCCAAAAACTCTGACGAATTACCGCCCTATCTCCTTGTTGCCTTATCTGGCCAAGGTACTTGAAGCCCATGTGGCCAGATATCTTTCTGCCTTTCTGGAACAGTCTGAATATCTTGACCCCCACGAAGCAGGGTTTCGTCCAGCACATTCCACAGAGTCGGTCATACTGACAGTACTGGACACTCTTCGGAAGGAGGCCGACCGGGGCTCTCCGCAGGCTTTGGTGCTGCTGGATCTCTCCGCAGCGTTCAACACGGTTGACCACAACATACTGGTCGATCGTGTCGGGAGTGCGGGAATCCAGGATTCAGCTCTTGAATGGATCCGCTCCTTTCTAGGAAACCGATCTCAAGCGGTCCCCATAGGCCAGTTTACAGCTCCCAAGATGAGAACCACTTGCGGTGTCCCGCAGGGTTCCTCACTCTCCCCTCACCTGTTTAACCTATACCTCCTCCCTCTGATCCGTGCCCTGAAAGAAAGGAAAGTGCGCACCTTTAATTATGCGGACGACTTTCAACTCATGTTTTCCATCAGTAACTCCTCTGAATCCATCCACGAATTTCAGACTACTATGCTACTCATCCGCGACTGGATGAATAGCAATCACTTAAAACTTAATCCTGACAAGACGGAAGTGATCCTAATGGGGGGGATCACTGAACCCTTGGAGTCCTCTCTTTTGGCCAAAGGAACTAGGACAGCCTCCCACCCCCTCCTTCTCTGTCAAAACCTTGGGGGTAACAATTAACAGCGATCTCACTATGAAGACCCAAATTGGCTCTGTGATCTCAACGTGCTTCTTCCAGTTGATGAAAATAAGAAAAATCAGTAGATTCCTCACACAGGAAGCTAAAATACAGGTAGTCTTAGCTGTGGTAATATCCCACATAGACTACGCCAATTCTCTATACTTTGGCATTCCAGCCTACCTAATCTATCGACTACAATTGGTACAGAACCAGGCACCAAGACTGATTTTTCAGCAAAACCGGCGTCAACATGTAACGCCCCTTATGAGGAAGTTGCACTGGCTCCCTATAACTCAGAGATGCGCCTTCAAGGTGGGATGTATCATCTTTAAATCCCTGAATGGCAGGAGCCCTAAATTTGTTGACAGTCTCATTCAAAGGCACAATCCTACGCGCAATCTGCGATCTGCTCACATGCATCTTTTCTCTACTTCCTCTTTTAAACTGAAGCGCTACGGTGGAACGAGGTTAGCCGTACTAGGCCCCAGATACTGGAACTCCCTGCCTCTCGAAATTAGATCCTGTACAGATCTTATGAGCTTTAGGAGGCTCCTTAAGACATGGCTGTTTAGACAGGCATACGAGTAAATTCCCAGGACTCTGCACCCCTTCGAGTAGCGCCATGAAACCAACTCGGTGTAGGTGCGCTTTATAAGCAATATTTAACATAACATTCCATATGATTACAAAAACATTTTTAGGGTACAATTTCCTTAAATTTATGCTGCCAGATATACTGAGCAGCTACCAATCCAGCCCTCTAGTGGGCAAGCGAACTCAATTATGTTACTGGTTTTTATCCCTTATATTGGAACAAATGCATTTTATCATTTTAGATGACACTTGAGCAATTTCATTCGGTATGCATGATGACAGTTGTGATTGGTGATTCACCTAATTGATGTGCAACTTTGCTTATAATTTATCAAATTGAACCCATGCAGGGCCTTGCCTGTGACTTGAGACCACCTATACGTGACAAAATTATGTATAATAGCGAATAATAATGAAAAAATATGGTGGAGAAGTATGTGTATACATAGTGAAAGTTACTCTATTTACAAAAGGGAGAATGCAATATGTGCTTTTAGTAGGTCAGAGGGAAATGCAGAATCCCTATTTACAAATGTGAATACATTTCTTCGTCTTGATTAAGTCCGTTCGGAGTTAATGTACGAAAGGCTAAAATATGACGTGACTCTTTCTGTCTTAAAATCCTTTCCCTGTCGCCACCTCTTACATGTCGTTCCACTGCTTCTACTGCGTAGAATTTAAGTTCTTTCCAGTTGCCACCATGTTCTTTCTCAATATGTTTTGCAACTGCGTTGCTCCGATCTGTATTTATCGTTGCCCTTACATGTTCCAAAATTCGCTTCTTGAGCTCACATATTGTGCTGCCCACATATTTCAGAGAGCATGGGCATTCAATTATGTAGATTACAAATTGGCTCTTACAATTAATCAATTGTTGGATTTTCCAGATTTTTTTGTTTGCCATTACAATCTCCTTTGTATTTTTCGCAACTGCACAGACCTTGCAATTTGTACATTTGTAGAAGCCTTTTGGTTTTAGACAAGTGTCCTGTTTATTTTTATTTACAAAGTGACTGTGAACCAATTGATCTTTTAGGTTCCTTGCTCTACGAAATGTTAAGCTTGGATGATCTCCTACTATCTTTGAAACTGTAGGGTCTAAATGTAATATATGCCAGTTTTTGCAGAGAATTCTCATGATTTGTTTGTTTTCAGTGGAATATGTCGTGATCAGGCGTATTTTTTGGTCAGTTCCTTCTGTATTAGACATTGGATTCGTCTTTATTAATTCAGATCTGGGTAAGATAGCTGTTTTTTGTAGGCAGGCTGTTACCACTTTCTTGTTATAGTTACGTTTCCTAAATCTTGTAGTAGTTAGGAGGCTGTTTTTTTGCCATTCTTCTTCCTGAGAGCAAATTCTCCTTATCCTCAAAAATTCCCCATACGGGATGTTATTGATCAGGCTTGGTTGGTGAAAACTGCCGGCATAGAGAGTAGCATTTGTTGCTGTGATTTTACGATGTAACGTTGTGTGTACTTGATTGTTGTGGATGTAAATTTCAGTATCCAAAAAAATAACTCTCTCTTCCCTGATGTTGTACGTGAATTTTAAATTTGCTTCCGTGTCGTTTCGAATCCTGAAGTATTCCTCAAATTCCTCATTGGAACCATCCCAGATTATGACAAGATCGTCGATGTACCTTAGCCACATGACGATTTTATTCACATAGTAGTCATTATTGGGATTCCAGGCTAGGTTGCATTCCCACCACCCCATAGTTAAACAAGCATAGCTGGGGCTAAATGAAAAACCCATCGCGGTTCCTTTAACCTGGCGATAGATTTCATCACTGAACAAGAATATATTTTGTGTGAGGCATAGCTTTATCATCTCCAACAGCATCTTGTTATGGTGGGATATTGGATGTTACGTTCTTGTAAAAAGTATTCACATGCCATTATTCCGATGTCATTCCTTATGTTGGTATAAAGCGATATTACGTCCATCGTAACCAATTTATAAGATGTTACCCAAGGAATTTTCTGTATGTGTCGTAAAAGATCACTTGTGTCTTGTAGGTACGATGTCAAGCTTTTTACATATGGTAATAAGTATACATCCACATAGTTTGCTATGGGTTCCAACAAAGCTCCCTTTGTCGAAATGATCGGTCTTCCCGGTGGTCTAGTGGGGCGTTTGTGAATTTTTGGAAGAAAGTAAATAGTCGCTGTTTTGAGATGTTCCGTTGTAAGATATTTAATTTCATCCTCATCAAGTAAGTCATTTTCCATCCAAGATGCTAATTTTTGATCTAATTCTTGTTTGAATTTTGAAATTGGATTTTCTTTTAACTTCTCATAGTATTCCTTATTTCTTAGTTGTGAATGTGCTTCTCGCATATAAAATTCCTTGTCCAGAATGATAATGTTTCCACCTTTATCTGCCATTTTTATCTCGATGTTATCATGTTTATGTTTATGGGTTTTATAGAGCGCATAGCTGCCCGTGGGCTTCCCAGCGCTGCGGAACAGGAGTAAATGCGGACGGTTCTCAGCCTGGGAATAGCCAGGTCTTTAGTTTCTTTCTGAAGGTTTGTTCCTCGGAGATCACTCTTAGCTCTGATGGCATTGAGTTCCATAGTTTCGGTGCCAGATATGTGAAGGATCTTCCCCCCCCATCTGGATCTCCTTATTCTGGTGGTTTGGGCAAGATGTTCCGAGGAGGATCTCAGAGTTCTATCTGGTGAGTATGGAGTGATCAAGGTTTTCAGTAAGGTTGGACCTTTCCCCTTTAGGGCCCTGTGTGCTATACATAGTGTTTTAAACTTGATCCTTGCCTGCACGGGCAGCCAATGTAGTGATTTCAGGGCCGGCTTGGTGGATTCATGTCGTGGTATCTTTCTGAGAAGTCTTGCTGCCGGGTTTTGTACCACCTGCAGTCTGTTGAGCACATATTTAGGTGACCCCAGGAAGAGAACGTTTCCGTAGTCCAGGCGTGACACCACCAAAGCTTGTACCACGGTTCTCTGAGCCTTCTCTGGGATGAGGTCCATGATTTTTCGGAGCATCCTCAGGATTCCGAAACAGGTGGCAGCTAATTTGCTGGCTTGGGTTTCCATTTTGAGGTTATGATCTAACCATACTCCTAAGTTTTTTATGGAGTTCTTATGTCCTGGTGGTTGCCCTAGTTCTTTTGGCCAATTCAGGTCCATATATGGTTTTATTTTGTTGCCCAGCAACATGAGTTCTGTCTTGTCCCCATTAAGTTTTAGCCTGCTGTGGGTCATCCAGCTGGCTATTTATTCCATGCATGGGGCTACAGAAATGTTTTTCGCTTCGGCGTCCTTTGCAACAGAAATTACCAATTGGGTGTCATCTGCGTAAGTTATAATTGACAACCCAAATTCCTGGACAATGTCGGCTAGCGGCTGCATATACAAGTTAAACAGTGTGGGGCTCAGGGATGAGCCCTGTGGAATCCCACATGTGACTTTGAAGTTATCTGATAGAAATCCTCCTTCGGTGGTTTGGAAGGATCGATCGTTCAGAAAAGATACGATCCATTTTAGGGCCTGGCATCCCTGCTCTTTCTAACCTGCTCATCTTTTTTGAGGTTCATTAGCACTTCACGTTTATTTAAAGTGAAGTTGTCTGTGCTTTTTGTTTGTTTCAGTTGGTATAGATCTTTAATTACGGCCTCATGAAAGGTATCAATTTTGTTGCCTTGTGGGTAAAATTTCGATTCTGATTTTGTACCACTGGTCCCTGCTCCAAGTTGTGGGCAGTATGTATCCAGTTCCTTGCTTTGAGAATTTGAATCTTGATCTAGTTCCTTCAATGTCACAAAATCCCTAGAGTCTTTTACTGCTAATTCCATACTTGGTATAGCTGTCTTTTGTCTATGATCCACCATTTTTTGGTTTTCTGAAAACAGCTTTGCTAATTTCACTTTGCGAATATATTTGTACAGGTCTATTCTGATTTGTGCCAAATCAGTGGTATTGGTCGGACAGAAGTTTAAGCCACGTTTCAGAAGTTTGATTTCCATGTCTGTGAGGGTTTTCTTTGATAGGTTAATCACCTCAAGTTCTTGTGAGGGAGGTTCTAACTCCATTTCTGTTTCATCATTCTCGTCGTTGTACCGACTCTTTTGGGGTCTGCTGGTCCGCTTGCCTCTTCTTGTCAGTTTATTCGGGTGCGTTCCCGCCCCCTGCCTCTTCCTCGGTTTATTCCTGACTGGACCCCCATGTTTTTCTCCCAATTCCTTTGCTGGAGTGCCAGTCTCATTTCCCCTAAAAAGGTACATTTAGTACGTCCCTCACTTTGTTCTATTTCACTCTCATTTGCGTCTGTAGATGTTAAAGACGATATGCTGCCAGTTACATTAGTGGCTGAGTCAAATTTATCTTGTTGTTTTAGCCTGTCAAATTTTCTTGCATATGTGAATATGCGACCTTCCATATAATCTTCCATATCCCGTTGAAATTTTGTTTGTTTCCTTGTTTGTACTGTTTCTTCATGTCTCTCTATGTGGTTTTCCAATTCTTCCTTAAATTTGGTTAGCTCAGGATTAAGTTCCATTGAAGCTAATTCCCTTTCAATTTCTTTCACTTGTGCCGTTGTTTTTTCTAGCGCTATTTCAATATGTTTGACTAGTATTTCCATGAGCCTTAATGATGAGTTAAGTATGTATTCTCCCCATTTATGGAGTAGTTCATTGCTTGTTTCTTGATGGTTAGGCATTAGATTTATCCGTAAGCCACGTGGCACTCGTTTGACTTCCAAGTATTTTTTAAGTGATGTAACTTCCCACCATTTGTTAATTTCTTTTTTTGATAGTTTTTCCCATGATCTCAATTTGTTTTTGCCGGTTGTTGTGTTTTTTTCCCCGTGAACAAGGTTTCTGGAGAGACTGAGACGCGTTGGGTATTACTGGCATGCTACAATAAACTGCTAATGAACCAATAACCGACTGGACTATTGAATTATTCGTGAGTGCCAGTGGAATTCCTGATGGGAAATCGCACCGCCTGAGATCGTCCGCAAGTGTCAGAAATGGTGCCATGATGAAGGAATATATATATATATATATATATATATATATTAGATGAATCCTTGTGTAAACATTAGTACACAAAAGAGAAGCCAGCACTCCAGGGATTCTTAAACACCGCTTCAATTTATTGTGACGGCTGACGCATTTCGACCCTGCAGTCTTCGTCAAAGCCTCAATCCGATTGAGGCTTTGAATATATATATATATCTATATATATATCTATATATATATCTATATATATCTATATATATCTATATATCTATATATATATATATATATATATATATAGATATATAGATATATAGATATATATATATATATAGATATATATAGATATATATCTCACACATGCCTGTGAGATACAACGCAAATGTAAGAATTTCACAGTAGAAAGCCTTTTTATATATATAAATACATATATCTATATATATTTTACCTTATCGACCCCGAACTCCTAAACTCAGCGACCACTAAACCCTAAATATACCCTTGCCACCCAAATACCCTTACCCTCCCTAAGCCCTAAACATACCCTACCCACCCAATACCCTCACCCACCTCTAAATCACCTTACCCTGATATATGTATAAATGACTATATTATATGTACTATACACACACATACATTTAGGTGGGTGCCCTGGAGCCAACCTAAGGCACGTACTCCATCCTTGAGGGCTTCGGGTGAGCCCCTTCGGCCCCAGCCGGCTCCCGCCTCTAGCGGGAGCCGCATTGTTCCCGCCTGCAGAGAGCAATATTTTCATCTGTTTCCCTGCCTGCTTCCGAGCAGACAGGGAAACCAATTTAAACCATGGTCTTTATTTAAAGGGGTGACGATTTAAAGCAATTTCTGGCCCGGGGTGTGGGGCCCCCAGGGCTGAAATCGACCCGGGAGTAGTGCCTCGCGTCCGGCCTCCCCGTGTGGTACATCGGCTGGGCTGTGGGGATGGGATCCACGGGGGTCAGAATCGGACTCTGAAGGGGGTCGCGTGGCCCCCCTCCACTTTTGATTTTGATGCGTGTGCCCCCCGGGTGATGGGGTCGCCAGGGCTGAAAGCAGTCCAGGGAGGGGGCAGTGTGCTGCGCGTCCCCCCCATTATTTAATAATATAGTCCCCCCAAGGACCTGGCCTGGGGGGCTAGTGAAAACAAGTGCAGAAAACCACCCTTGTTTGTTTTTGTTTTTTAATTTTCCTGTGGATCCGCTGGATAATATATATATTTTTAAAATATTTTGCCCCTGGTGGAGTCTTTGTGCCCCACTACCAGGCCTAGGGGGACAGGGTATTCCCACCCTGCCCCCTTCTGCGTTTTGTTTGGGACTCAGGCTGAGTCCCAAGATGGCTGCCAACACTTCTTAGTTGAAGTGCTGTCAGCCAATCGGATTTTACCATGAGATCTGTCAGATCCGCTGAGGATTATTGTCCCAGATATATGTAAATCTTTTTTTTTTACTAAATCCAAAACTACTAAACAGATTTATACCAAATTACGAAAAGAGATCTTTCTGGACCAAGATCTAGCTTTTTGCCAAATTTGGGGTAATTCTTTTAAGTGGTTCGGGCTGTAGTCCTTTTCAAAATCCCTATGGAAAATTGCATAGGAAAATCGCTTTTTGGGACCCTTCCCCTTTTTCTCGGCCCCCACTTGACGAATCACCCCGAAACTTTCCAAACAGCAGCTGAAGTGAGTGGCAAACTAGTTTTGAATTTTTTGAATTAGCAAAACAAAAAATGCTTTCACCGGGCCTTGGGTGCCCCCTTCAACTGACTCCATGTTCCTCCTTGGGACTGATGGAGGAACTGGGAGACCCCGTGCCAAACTAATTCTCATTGGGGTGGCCTGCCTAGTGGCCAAAAGAGACGTGGCCCTTGCATGAAAGCGGCCAACACCCCCCTCGCTCCAATGCTGGTGCAGGGGGATAGATTGGTGTTCGCAACAAGAGCCTTTCTACACTGCCTGTGGCTGCCCTCATAAACATGAAAAGGTGTGGCGGAAATGGTGTTCCTTCTATGGTTTGTCAATGTAATGTATTTGATTCCACTTGCCGAGATTATGACATGTCCTTGGTATGTTTCTCAATGCACAGTTCTTATTATCAATGATGTGGAACATACTTGCTGTGTAATAAAGATGGTTATGAAAAAAAATAATAGTTTTATAGTGCTACATGGTTGTTCGAGCGCTTCAGATATATTTTCAAACTCCGTTTGGGATACAAGCGTATTTTCTTTACTCTAAATGCCTGATACCTATTTCCATAATATTATAGATAAATGGAGAGAAGAAGGATGTCATGGAGAAAAATGAGAAACTTAATGGTAAGTTATGTTAAAGTATATATTTCCTTTTTATTTTGTTTGAATTAGTGGAGGGAAATTTTGTTTAGTTTAGTCATGTAGTTGTAAGAAGTTGCAGAAGTAAGCGATGTGTTGGTTTGGAAAATTAACAAAATGCTTGCTGCCCTTCTACTTATCCTATCCACTGCTTCCACCCATACAATGCATCTAAATGTAAAAATGTTAACCTATGTTCAGATTCACAATCTTACAGAGAAATTTAGAAACTTCATCCACGCTCTAGTCACACTTAAGCCTTTGTCTGATTTACTAAAGAATGTCCCTCTGTTACATATGTAAAATATACAGTGCCCTAAATGCTCAAGCAAATGTAAGTGATTTTAACCACATGGGATGCTGCAAGTTATCAGACAGGTAAAAAAATGTTGCACCAACATTTGCAAAAGAGCATATATATATATATATATATATATGTATGTACAAATCCTTCAGTCAGACAACAGAAGGCAAAGTCGCACTCAGGATACTTTTCAGAAGCAAAAGTTTATTGACTGACGCGTTTCAACCTCACGGTCTTTGTCAATATATATATATTTCACAGCACATTTTGTTGCATTGGAGAACACATCGAGGCCTGACCGGCCCACATATAAATGCAAAACAATAATCGACACAAGTCTCGATAATAGCAGTAATTTGGAAAAAGAAAGAAAACAGGCACAGTCATTTCCACACCGGCCCCCACCCCCCCCCCAGAGCCCACATGTCGTCAACAAGCTCTCAATCGAATATATTAGTAGATTGGAGTTCACGTCCTCAAGGCCCAGCCCTTTATGATTGTAATTCAGTGTTAATTTGGGCCGTGGCAGTTTGCACGGGTGCCAGAATTATACCCCGATAATCTCGCTGCCATACCTTTGAATGTTTTTGGGGACAGCCCCTTGCCTGCAAGACAGCAATCTCCAATCCCATACTGTGATCCATTGCTTTCTTCCATACCCCTACCAATGGTGGCGTATCTGCTTTCCACTTTTGGGCAATGTCCCTTTTGTCCAGCGTAAGCCACAAAAATAGAAGATGTTGCTTATAGTGGTTTCTGCCAATCGCCTCAGTGCTGTGCAGAAGGATCAACTTAGGGTCAAACGAGATCTCCCAACAGAGAACCCATGCGAGATAGGAAGTCACCCCCGCAAAAACCCTGTAGCGATTCACAACTCCACACAGTATGGAGAAGAGTTCCTTCTGCCACGCCACATCGAAGACACATGGGAGAAGCAATAACACCCATCTGCCACAGATGGTGTCTGGTGTAATATGCCCTGTGGAAGTATTTAAATTGAATAAATCGGAGGCTCCGCCCACGAATGCCTCAGTCCAGTCCTCCTCAAAAAAGAGCATACTTTTTGATCAATGAGGAGTTATTATTTTTAAGAAAGTAATAGTAGAAAATCACTATTGAATACTTACATTTACAGATGTAAAGTAAGATAGGTTGAAACAGGGGTACTCCTATGACCTGTCCCTTCTACCCTTTCATGAAGACATAAGGGACGCCCAAGCCAAAGTGAACTTGTAAATGCTCAAAAGATTTTCGCATGAGCAAATCTACACATGCACATTTGCTCATGCTAAAATGCAGTTCACATATATTTTCTAGAAGTAAGATTTCCTGGCCCAAATGTTTCTGAATTAATTAAAGCTGTAAATCTGCACTAATGCAAGGATATATACAGTGGGTGCACCTTTGTGTCTTTCTTTAAGAATTGGGCCTCTAATTAGGTCTGGCGTTAAGCAAGACCTTTTGTTTTTTTAAATATTCCATCTCTCTATCGATCAGCTGGCTTCACTGTGAATGACCGTATTCTGCTCTTTCTCAAGGAGCATAGCAGCACACAAAGTGGTATTGTTCAGTGCCAGGGACTACTGTGGCAATGTGTGCTTTTTGAGACGAAAACATATTTTTGCTTTTTGCCAATGTTTGTTATAATGGCGGGGGCACGGCAGCTTCCACAACAATAGCGTTTTATAAAAAGAATGTCAAAACAAGACACACCATTAAGGCTTTGCCAATGCTTGTTTATTTTCATATTTCCCATAATCTTGTTGAATTAAGCTACACTTATTTTCCATTATGATGTTTTTTGGGAAATACTAGCATGCATCAACACATTAAACTAAGTGATGCTTCAAAAGAAATAGTACTTAAAATTTCACAGTAATTCAGCAAAATGTTTTTTCCTAGTTTAATTTACGTTCTTGCTTTCAAACTTCTGTGAATATTTCCATCCAAGCAGAAAGCATTCTGGGATACGTAGTCTCCTATTGTTAAACTTTGCAAACATGTGTACACATTTTTATACTGGAATCGCTGACAGTAGTGCAGTCCGAACTTATAACATTTCCCTTGGAGTCCGGAGCCTAATAATAACGTTTTTGGCATTAATGAACCATAAACACTCCAAACAATGCCCTTTCCTGATCCATAATGTGGACTGTAACTGGCAGCCAAAGTGTTTGTGCTGCAAGGGGTTTGGCCTACTTGTCCCAAAGACGAAATAAACATGAAAACTTGTTGTCCTGGACCTCAAGCAATATGTCCTGGGCGTCGGGCTATAGAAATTCAACATCACTGTTTCTTAAGCAATTGGAACATGCACCAGAAGGGCCCCCCTACCCCCCCTTGCTTGCCAGTTCTATGCCTTAGTCAATTTCATCTGCTTGAGGCGACTGGTAATGGCTACACAGCTTATGGTTGTACAAGTACTCTTTGTGATCTTCATTAGTATGAACTCTCCAGCTTTATCCCCCCCTCCAATTATGACTGCTGGATTCTAATAAGGATGTTTGTCCATATTCTCCTTTCCTGAAGCTAATTTTCAAGTTTTGGTTCCTTCAGTGCCTCCATGACCAAGCATGCTGACCTGACTGTGTGGTGTGTTCCTCTCTCATTTTGGATTTAACAGTGAAACTTTCAGGAGTACATATCTTGTATAAAGAGATTGCAGACCAGCTGACTGGGTGGCTTGTTCTTAATGACTCTGGCTTCCACTCCAACTCTGCCAGCATACGGACATAGAAGAGATTTCCACAGTTACATCCTTCTAGAGGATTTTGGATAATATCATTGTTGCCATGCAGTGGAAGTAAACTACTCCCCATCTGTAAGTGAAGACTCTTCTAAAAAAACAAACAAAAAAAAAAAAAAACCTGGGGAGGCCTTAAATATGGAATGCTGAAGGTGGCTGAAATCTGGCAAAAGCCAAATCCTGAGTGATGAGCAAGAGTAAATTTGACAACAAGCCTAGGAATGGGACCTGCAAGAACCTTGCTACGGTCAACCATCTTACAAAGTCATTCAAGGTTGCTGCACCCGTGCACTGACAGCTGGAGCAAAAAAACGATGGATTTAGCCCAGATCTCTGTACTAGGGTGAATGTATGACATTGTTCTGCATTCTGTCCATCAATTGTTCTTTTTGCATTTGTCACCCCGAGTGGGACGGGTATGCCCAGACGTGGGTCCCGTGCTCTCCATGCCACTAGATTCAAGCTATCTTGGCTGATGAAGGGTGAAACCCCGAAACCGGTCCTAGGATGCTTGTTTCCAGTCCAGGGAGGACCTAGCCTGGTAGTTCGGGCTGGACTGTTCACATTGGGCGCAGGGTCAAGACTGATTTGCATATGGCTGGGTTCAAACTGGAATGGCATGGGGTGCAAAAAAATGATGGATTTAGGCCAGATCTCTGTACTGGGGTGAATGAATGACATTGTTCTGCATTCTGTTCATCAGTTGTTCTTTTTGCATTTGTCACCCCTTACCCAGGGCAAAACCCACTGACAGCTGCTGCAAACTTAAACACAAGGCTTTACGTTGTTTGTCATGTTTGAACTACTCTGTAACAGTGCTTGGTCAGTGTAGAAACTATTCTATTGGGAAGCAACTACAAGATGGGAAGGTCTCTAAATTCCTTCCAAGTCGTCCATCCTGAAGCCTAGAACACAGAATTTCTGGCAACCTCAAACAAGGGTACTATTTTCATAATTAGCAGGTTTGTCATATTCATTTTGTTTGTTTGTTTTAGGCCTCCTTTTTGCAAGCACAAATATTTTATTTACTTTTTCTGTATAGGCTGTAACATATAAGGTTTCTTGGCACTATCAAAACTGGAAATAATACCATACAAAACTGTGATCAGTCATATTTTATTAACAGCTTGTTTTTTATTTATAGTATTTAATTCCACCTTTTAGAGATTGTGAAGTCCTGATAATAACTGGCTTGGTTGGCCTTACTGAGATTCAAATGTTTGACTCTCTGAAAGCAAGCCATCACCTGTCTTGCATATGTATTATTGCGAAGCTGTTGCAGACAAGGTGTATTTTTATAAACTGATATTTGAGGTTTGATGTTTGCACAATGCGGGGGTGGACCACTGGTACCTCCAGTTATCCGCTCAGCCAGCATACTGTGTCAACTTCTTATTCTGAGCCCTGTTAAGCAGCAATAACTAGTCAGATTGTATAACAAGACCCTACATTTATTAGGTCAGATTGAGCACATACGGGGTTTTCAGACTTGAGTGTGGGGATCATTTCTATAGGTAAAATTGAGTACGGGTGCTTGTGATGAGGAGATTGGAAAGGAATGGGAAGTATGTGGAGAAGGTGATGCACCAAGGAGGGTCATTTTAGAGACAAAGTAGGTAACACGCTAAATCGAGTTGCAGTGCTGAAGGAACAACAATTGTGTGGGATGTCCTTCCTGGTCTGTCTAAGAGAGCTGAAGACGTTTCCTCCAGTGGCAAAGGTGAGAGTATTCAGAGAACAGATGTTGGTGATGGTGATGGTGACTTCCCTTCCCAAAGATGGCTTTAGTCTGACTGGACACGCTTCCACATTTATGGCTTGATCCACCAGGAGCCACCTCCACCGTAAGCTATATTATTTTGATTTCTAAAGCGCAACTGCTACCTTTCAGGGGTGTCCTGGTGTTGAAAGCAGAGTCTATTCCTGAGTCGGAGAGAAATCAAACCGCTCTTTTAAAAAGCCAGGTTTGAAGTTGTTTCTTGATAAGTTGAGAACTGGAGAGTTGCCACGGAAAAAGAGGAAGATTATGCTGATTCTTTGCTACCAGATATGAGAATGAACATTCACCAGTTCTGATACGACAGTTGTGAAGTATGGCAGTGTAATTAAGGTTGGCCGACCAAGCGCAGAGCATGTGTAGGATGGTAAAAGGAAAGCTTCTTGTTTAAGTGGAGAAGACGTGCTTTGAACAAAGTAGAGAGTCTTGAACAGGGCTCTCTTCTGTCACGAGTGCCACCTCCTCCTGTCTTTCTTTGTCCCAAGCATCACATCTCTGTTGGGAAGCGGTCTCACAGTTTGCCACGGAGCACCATTTGTGTGCTCAAACCTCTAGCAGGATAATCGGCATAGAATATAGATGAGTCCACCTTTCTTGCATTTTAAAGTTTAAGACAGCCCTAATAACAGTGTCTCGTTTAAGGGAACTAAAATGCATTACAACTGGACCTTACAGTGTGGTCTTATGTTCCAACATCCAGGCAACAATGGAGTCTTAGTTTCTGCAAAATCTGAAATTCTAAGCTCTTGTAATGTTTTGCTATTTAAAATCTGAAAATCTAAGCTTTTTTCATCTTTCGCTATGGTCTTAGGGTTTGATATGTCAAAAAATAGTTGGAGCGCCAAGGCAACATTTCTTCTAGACTCATTGCCTGTGCTTTATCAGGTTTGGCGCCTATGGGCACCTATAACCCAGTGAAATCCTAAATGTGCCTAACATTTTCATACAAAATATCTAGAAAAATCAATATATAGGGTAAGCTCCCCTACTCATGTTCCGATGCGCGAGGGCATGAAGAGAAATAAATCTTTTTCTTAAAATTTCTTGACAAGAGATCCCAGTTTTCTACAAGCTGCCTGGGCCACATAATCAGTTGCTATCAACAACTTCCTTAGGGTTTACAGGATTAGAAATTATAAAGTGTTCTATTCTTTCTATTCTTCTGTGTTTATTGATACCAGATGAAGCAGATTTGGGTGTTATCTTTTCCACAGAAACAGACCCCATAACCTGTGATACAGAACTTTGTGGGTCAAATGAAGAAGTGAAACTAGTTATTCTTAGGCTTAATCATAAGTTTTTTTCTTCCCAGGGTCCCTCCATTTATTTAATTCTGTACTTTTACTGCTTACGGGAGAGTTTTTTCCTACGTTTGAATCAACTTAGTCTTCTTAGGTTTCTTGTATCTTCATTTGGGGCTACAAGAAAACTTGTAGATCATTGCTTTAGTGCGTTATGAAGGATGGCCCCTGCCAGATCTCATGCCTTATTTTGGGCTTCTATGGACTTCAGATTATCACAGCTGCTAGATATTAGTAAAGAAAAATGGTCCTTCAGGAATCTCAACGCAGGTAGCACCAGAGTCTCTCTTTTTTTTTTTTACCTTCATGCTGTAAATGAATGCCAGCTCCCAACGAGAGAAAAAGTCTCCTTGGTTTAACGCCAAGTTGCTGGCTCTTAAAAAGAACTGTATACGTCTTGAACTATGCTGGAGAAAAACATATAATGAAGTCAACAAAGCTAATTATAAGAGCACAGTGAGAATTTATCATGTGGAAATAAAAGCTGCTTATTTCTTTTAAAAAAAATTGAGGAATCCGACAACTCCCATAAGGAGATCTTACAGATCATTAAGGTCTTAACAGAACCTAAATCATCCAGCTCCGTTCTCGAAGCCTCGGCTGAGCGCAGTAATACCCTGGCCCTTTTCTTCCACACAAAAATCTTAGATATTTATTCCTCCTTTCCTGCTGGCCCAACAGTTGAGCTCTCAGGAGGTGGATCCCTTTTCGTACTGCCCGAAGCAATGCTCTTGGCCTTTCCTGATCTCACATTGTCTACTTTTAGACCTTTTAAATGCAGTAAAATCTGGTTTACCCCTCGACCCTGCACCTCTTTATATTCTGCGCCAAGCGTTCGATTGCATTGCCCCTACTGTGGTGGAGTTATTGAATCTATCCCTCACGTGTGGGCAAGTCCCCCCCACAATGGAAGCATGTGGTGATCAAGCCCCTTTTTAAAAAGCCTGGATTGGACTCCCTCCGTCTGAGCAATTACATGCCAATTTCTCTGACTCCCTCCGTCTGAGCAATTACATGCCAATTTCTCTGTTACCCGGCCTCTCACAGCTCCTTGAGGAGCATGTTAAAATCATCTCTCTGACTTCCTGGAATCCAACAATGTTGTTCACCCCCACACAAATGGGGTTAAGACCACAGCACAGAAACAGCTTTGCTGGCTGTGGTCGAGGAACTCCAATCCTTTTTGGACAAATGAGGCTCAGCGGCTATTATTCTTCTGGATCTAAATGCTGCCTTTGACATGGTAGACCACTCCACACTTATCCATAGGATATCTGGAGCAGGCATCGGCGGATGTGCTCAGACTCAGCTCTCCTCTTTTCTGATCGATAGAACCCTTCAGATGCTTGATCACTCCTGGTACTCCGACAACTTTTCCCTTCATTGCGGGATACCACAGGGGTCTTCTCACAGCCCCACCCGTTTTAACCTTTATCTGTGCCCTCCGGCTGAGATCGTCCACTCATTTGGGTTGTCATTGGTTTCATATGCCGACAACACCCAGCTGGTGATCTCAATCTCCCCAGACCCTAGCTCCAGCCACCTCAGCCTGGCCCCTTGCCTTCATGAGGTGACAAAATGGATGGCCAACTCTAAGTTGAAGTTCAATGAAGAAAAGACTGAGGTGATGATACTGGGCAACAATCTTAATAAAAAGCTCCCACCCTTTGTGCCAGATTGTCTGTTGAGTCTCCCCAGTCCTAAGGCAGTGATCAAGAGCTTTGGAATGTGGCTAGACGCCAATCTCACCATAGACTGCCAGGCAAAGAAATTTGCAGCTACCTTCTTTTGCATCCTGAGAATGCTTAGAAAGGTGTTAAGTCTGCTATCGTTCCTAGCTTGAAGATAAATTGTCCAGGCTCTTATCTACCGCCTCGACTATGGCAATGTCCTCTATCTAGGTTTGCCTAGCTACATTACAAAGAGACTGCAGACTACGCAGAACACTGTTGCCCGGCTTCTTCTGAATGTTCAGAGCTGCCAATCTGTAAAAAGAGCCTTAAAGGACCTCCACTGGCTCTCAATTGAGCAGAGTGTCCAGTTTAAGACTCTCTGCATCCTGCACAGATTGCTTCATGCGAAAGGTCCCGTTTTACTAAGACCATTAGCCATTCCCTATTCCCCTGGCTACTCAGATCTTCCTCAGCTCATCTACTGCAGGTCCCTAAGTTTAGCAGATTCCTTTGGGGTGGCTGTTCTTTCTCTTACCTGGCCCCAAACTTTGGAACACTCTTCCTTTGGAACTACATTTGCTCTCCAACGAACTTACATTTCGTAAGGCCCTGAAAACATGACTATATAGCGGTAAACATCGTTCAGCGCGAAAACCTTTCCCCGCAGGGAATTACAACGCGGTCGTTACAACGACCGCGTTGTAACTCACGCATACCATTACTCCGCAAGTCAGAACAACGACTTGCGGAGGGGACAGAAGGTGTTGGATTTAAAATCCAACACCTTCCCTACATTCCGCACAGACTGGAGTTGGAATAGTAAATTATACTATTCCAACATCCAGCGCCCCCCCTCTGCAAGTCGTTGTTACGACTTGCGGGTTAATGGTATGCGTGGTTACAACGCAGTCGTTGTAACGACCGCATTGTAATTCCCTGCGGGGAAAAAGCATGCGTTAAAAAGCGGTATATTCCTATATAGCAATTAGCCCTGCTGAGTGCTGGCTAACATGACATTTTAGATATTTTCTGACTGTTCTAGGGCTGGGAGGACTCCAGGTAGCTACGTGCTATATAAGACCTATAGAATAGAATAGAATAAAATAGTATGCAATTGTAGACAACAGACCTTTGACTGTTTTAACAATGGTTAAAACTTTTTAAAATCACCAAATATACCAGATACGCTCAAATGCGGACTGCAGAGACTCTGTTTGAGATTTGTAGGGATTCACGAACAAGAGCCTGACACCAATCTGGAATATGCATTTCTGATGGATACATCTGCCTGTGGATTCCTCACCTTCTGAATTACCCTTGCGCCACGGAAACGTTTTCCCCTAGCTCTCCCACGTCGACGAGGACGTCACAATAAGACGACTCGGTTCGCAACTTCGCGTGATGTTATTGGAGCCATAAGAAGACCTCGTTGGCGGGCTGACTTCAGTTCCCTTTTTACCGCGCCGTTGACGCGTAACGTTTTTTTCCTAGGTCTCTCCATTTCTTTTTAGCTACCTTGTTGCAGTTGTCCAGAGACTGTTTCTTTGATATGGCTACTGAGGAGAAGCCTGACTTTAAACCCTGTAGGGAATGTGGGGGCCATATGTCAGTTACAGACCCCCATGAAGACTGACTTTGGTGTTTGTCATCAGACCATGACGTCGAAGAGTGTTCTTCGTGCCGTCGGATGAATCCGAAGGCGCTTAAGGAAAGGCAGGCGAAGTTGTTCATGGCCCGACCGAAGAAGAAGAGGGGTGGGAAAAGGACCAAGTCGAGGTCGAAGTCGCCGACTCTGCACACTTCGAGGTTGTCTAAGAAGCATAAGAAAAAGAGGCGTCACGGATCCAATCATTGTTCTTTGAAAGAGAAGTCGTCGAAGTCGGTGTCTCCGGTCCGACGTTGCCATAGGAAGGATGACGTCTCTCCTTCGCCTCAAGTGTCTCCTGTGCACACTCCGACACGAGGGGCTCTGCGACGCCAAGGGACTCTGAGGCCCAGGAGAGAGTCGCCTGGGCCCATGGACGCTCCGATCCCGGATCTGGCGTCTCTGGCATCGCAAGCAGAGCCCGTTCTATGACCTCGTTCTGTCTCAGGTCAGACGGTCCCGGATCCATTTCCACCTTTCCAGGCTCCAGGTGCGGATCCATCGCATTTCCTTAATACGATGTATGGCATGTTTGCCAGGGCAGCTAACCCATCTGGCCTGCCAGCTGGCCGAGTGGGTCCGCTATCTTATAATTTGGGCGTTCCCCAGCATCATGCCCAGGCACCATTCATGCTGTTTATGCCAATGACTCCGTCTTAGCCTCTACAGACGCAGAGGTTTTCGACGCCGATTCCTTCTTAGGAGGGAAGGATGGACTATTCTCTGGTGCCGTCGGGCTCCGTTCCGTGGCCGTCTCAACTTAAGTCAGCGCTGTTGCCCGCTTCTGAAGGTCCTCCGTCGACGCTGGCTCGGAGGTCTCCGGCACCGCGTTTGACGCCACCGACTCCGAAAATTCGATCGAGGAGAGTGGCTCAGAGGCTCCTTGAAGAGGAGGAATTGCAGGAGCAGGCTGAGGAAGGGGACATTTTAGACCTCATGGATGATTTTGCAGGACTGCAAGAAGCCAGTGGGCTTGACACTTAGCCGTAATGGGAGCTCATTTCTCCAAAGGATCTTCCATCTCAAGATGTGGCCTCATACCATTCGGTCATTAGGAAGGCTGCTGACCTTCTGGACTTAAAGTTACTAACGGCAGGGGGTCAAGTCTAATATTTTAACAGAGGTGCTGCACTCACCTTCTGCGGTGGAGCCTTTGCTTCCCTTCAACAAGGCTCTGACGGATCCTATTTTGGATGTATGGCAGAAGCCAATGTCTGCCCCTGCTGTTTCAAGGTCAGTAGCAAGGCGCTATAAGGTAGCCCCGGGGGATCCGGCACTTTTATCATCACATCTATCTCCTGAGAGCCTTGTGGTCCAAGCGTCATGTTCCTCAAGACAGTCTGCTGGTTCCTTTCCTTCTACTCCTGGAGATAGAGACTCCAAGAAGTTGGAACAATCCGCAAAGAAGGTGTTCTCGTCGGCCAGCATGGCCTTGAAATCGACCAATGCCACGTCTTTGATGGGGCGTTAAATCCATGCATTGATGGATTCGGCCAAGAAAGTGATTCCTAAGTTGCCTGAGGATATCCAGGGTCACTTCGCCGAGTTGTTGTCGGACACACAAGCTGCAGCCCGTCATCCAGTCCGGCCTTGATACGGCTGACTCCGTTTGCCAGTGTGATGGGCTCTCCGGTGGTGACTAGGAGACATGCCTGGTTGAAAGGGTCTGGATTTTCTCCGGACGTCCAAGCCATGTTGTTGGACCTTCCCTTTGACGGATCAAGGCTCTTTGGAACCAAGGCTGATTCTGCTTTACAGCGGTTTAAGGATAGTAGAGCTACTGCTAGGTCCTTAGGCTTGCAATCACAGCCTAGGGGTTTTGGTTTCCGGACGTTCCGGGGCTTTGGGAAGGTGGTTCCTTTTTGTTGCTGACAGCAACAGCAGCAACAGAACCTGCTCTATCCATCATACAGAGGGAAAGGAAGAGGCCGTCTGCGAGGGGCAGCTCGCCAACAGGTCTCCTCCTCTTCTTCTTCCTCCCCTGTCCCCATCACTGGTTCTGCAGGGAAGCAGCCCTAGATCCCTCATCTTGGAGCATGTGGGTCCTGTGGGAGGTCGGGTGGCCCATTTTCTACAATATTGGAAATATGTTACGTCAGATCTTTGGGTTTTGAATCTTGTAGAAAATGGGTACGCCCTTCCCTTCCCGGAGTTTCCCCCTCCTTACCCTCCTCGCCAGGGCTGGTGTTCAGAGAACCATCTGTTGCTTTTGCAACAAGAGGTCCAATCCCTGTTACAAAAGGGTGCAATAGAAATTGTCCCGGAGCAGGAAAGGGGTCATGGATGCTACTCCCGGTATTTCCTGATTCCCAAGAAGGACTGTCGTTTGCGGCCGATCCTAGACCTCAGGGTCTTGAATCTTTATCTCAAACAGGAGAAGTTCAAGATGTTAACCCTTGCTCAGGTTCTTCTGGCGCTGCAGAAGGAAGACTGGATGGTGTCGATCGATTTACAGGATGAGTATTTTAACATTCCCATCCTGAAGTCACATCGGAGGTATCTCCGTTTTACGGTGGGATCTCCGCATTATCAGTTTGCGGTCCTTCCCTTCGGTCTTACTTCCGCACCTCGGGTCTTCACGAAGGTGATGGTGGTGGTGGCAGCTCATCTCAGAAGGTCGGGATTCCTGTATACCCTATCTGGTCGACTGGCTGCTCAAAGCAAATTCGCCAGAGATGGTTCTGCATCATCTGCAAGTAGCAACACAGCTGTTGTTTTACTTGGGTTTCTCGATAAATGTGCCCAAATCTCACCTGGTGCCCTCACAGCGCAACCTGTTCATAGGGGCAGTACTGGACATTACTCTGAGCCGTGCTTTCCCGCCTTCTCAGAGGATTTCAGACATTCAGGATATGATCCCTATGTTTCAGGATGAGGCGGCTGTTCCAGTCGTAAAGGTCTTACGCCTGCTCGGTCTGTTCGCTTCCTGCATACTGATGGTCAACCATGCACGCTGGCACATGAGGACGCTCCAGTGGTGCCTCCGCAGGCATTGGTTTCAACACAATGGAGATCTCAGGGAGGTGATCAGAATCTCCAGTGACAATGCAGTGGAGCTGTTAAGGTGGAGTGTTCCAGGCAACCTGTCTAAGGGGAAGCCTTTTTAACCACCTCCTGCAGTGGCCACAGTGATAACTGATGCCTCCACTCTAGGGTGGGGAGCTCATCTGGGGGATCTGGAGATCAAGGGTCTTTGGTCTCCAGAGGAGACATTGCTTCACATCAATCTTCTGCAATTGCGGGCAATACGTTTGGCTCTCAAGACCTTTCTTCCATCCCTTCACGGTCAGTCGGTTCTGGTCCTGACGGACAACACTACTGCGATGTGGTACATCAACAGGCAGGGAGGAGTAGGGTCGAATCGTCTCTGTAGAGAGGCTCTGCGACTCTGGTCCTGGGCTCAGGACCATCAGATTTGCGTAATTGCAAATCATCTGGCTGGGGTGCTGAATGTGAGTGTGGACAATCTCAGTCGGCAATACTTGGCCGATCACGAGTGGCGTCTTCATCCGGAGGTAGACCATCACATTTTCAGGATCTGGGGATTTCGTCGTTTGGACCTGTTTGCCACTCACGAGAACTCGCACTGCCCGTCGTTCTGCAGTCTCCAGTATCCGATGCGGGGAGCACTGGGGGACGCGTTTCAGTTAGATTGGGGCTCACAGTTTCTTTACGTATTCCCTCCCATACCCTTGATTCCTTGGGTTCTGAGGAAGATTTGCCAAGACCGGGCCCAAGTCATATTGATCGCCCCGGATTGGTCAAGAAGGGTGTGGTAAACTGACCTTCACCTCTCATCGCACCCTCCGCTCTATCTCCATCTCAGGGCAGACCTCCTCTCGCAATCGCAGGAGCAGGTTCTACACCGCCACCTCCAGAGCCTGCACCTTCATGCCTGGAGATTGAATGGGGCAACCTGAGTTCTTTTTCTCTCCCTCCGGATGTGGTGGATGTTATTTTATCGTCCAGAAGACACTCCACCAAATCGGTCTATTCCAGTGGGTGGGCCAGATTTGTTAGGTGGTGTGGAGAGACTTTTATTGATCCCTTGAGGGCCCATTTGTCTGACGTCCTTAGTTTTTCCCTTTCCTTAGCCCAGCAGGGTTGTGCTGCGGCGACTGTTAAGAGCTATTTGTCGGCTTTATCAGCCTTCCTTTGTTTGCCAGACCAACCTTCACTGTTTAAGTCTCCCATTGTTATGAGGTTCATTAAAGGTCTCACTAATACATTTCCTCCCACTCCTTTTATTTTGCCTCAGTGGGACTTAAATTTGGCTCTCCCTTCGAGCCCCCTCATAGTTGTCCGTTGAGACTTCTTACTTTTTTAATCAGTTTTCCTGATTGCTATTACTTCTGCCAGGAGGGTAAGTGAGCTTCAGGCTCTTAGTTCTAAGCCTCCCTTTACCACCATTAATGCAGTTATGATGGTTCTCAGGACCAGAGCTGCTTTCCTGCCTAAAGTGGTTACTCTTTTCCACTTGGGACAGTCGATCACCTTGCCTACTTTCTATCCTCCCCCTCACCCTTCCAAGGAGGAGGAGAGACTTCACCGCCTGGACCCAAGGAGGGTGGGCAGTTTTTACCTGGACAGGACCGAGGACTTGAGACTGGACGACCAGCTCATCATAAGTTATGTGGGAAGAATGAAGGGCAAAGCTGTCCACAAGCGAACGCTTTCCAGGTGGATCATCTTGTGCATCAAGATCTACTACGCCTTGGCCAAGGAGGAGCCTCCTGAAGGTATTAGAACTCATTCTACTAGAGCTAAGTCTTCTTCTTCAGCTTTGGCTAGAGGTGTCCCTGTGGTAGACAACTGTAAAGCGGCAACTTGGTCCTCCCTACACACTTTCGCGAAGCATTATTGCTTGGATTAAGAGGTGAGATTTTTTGGTATAGATAGGCGGACACCCTCCTCCGGGAGCGGGACTGCTTGGGGATTCAATTCAAAAGGTGAGGAATTCACAGGCAGATGTATCCATCAGAAGAACAAGTTACTTACCTTTGGTAATGCTTTTTCCGGTGGATACAGTATCTGCCTGTGGATTCCTCACTGACCCACCTGCCTCCCCTTTGTCTGCATCCCTATACCAAAAATAATTTTGAGTTCACATGACTAGTATTTCTTTGTCTTTTGAAATGATATGTAGCTTGTTGCTATGAAATGTGTAGTATTTTCAGTCTCTTTTCTTTCTTGAAAGATATACTGTGAATATGGAAAGGTATATTGTGTAGATGGGTGTTTATATTGTACACTGTGTATATTTGCGAAATGTTGTTGGTTCACCCGTTTGCCTCGAAGGCACGGAAAAAATGGGTGGAACGGACGTCAGCACGCTGACTAGATCTTCTTATGGCTCCGATGACGTCACACTGAGTCGCGAGCGTAGTTGTGCTATTGTGACGTCCTCGTTGTAGTGGGAGAGCTAGGGGAAAACGTTTCCATGGAATGCTGCCGCAAGGGTAATTCAAAAGGTGAGGAATCCACAGACAGATACTGTATCCACCAGAAAAAGCGTTACCGAAGGTAAGTAACTTGTTCATTGGGTCAATGTTGTATCAACTCACTATGGTCTTTTTACGGTGTCTCTGCGCTTGCATGCACACACCCACCACCCATTTGTGTGCCTCACCACTCTCGATAGATCGCAGCCGCCAGTGGTGACTGACCTATCGCCCACGAAAGGACAGGCTGCCTAAGACATAAACAAAGATCAAGATTGCCTTGCAAATTGACTAATTGTGGCGATGTGGGTAGCTGTGATATTTAGGCCAGAGCTCAGTCGGCACTGAGGGAATCCTTCTAGGCCCAGACATTTCTGAGAACAAGATACCTAGTGAAGTCTGGGCTGGTGTAGTTTTGTGGATCTCAATACTTTTTCTTAACCGGAATGCCCTGCAAACACCAACCTTTAGCTAAATCACAGATTATCCTCATATTTCTGTGAAGGGAAGTTCCGGAATCTGTGAGGATCCATAAAATTCCTGCCATCCAGCATTTCCACACTTCTCTCAATAAAACCAATACCCCAAACGTTCACCAAATAATATGTATTTAGTACATTAATTACATAGGATCTCATAACAGCAATTTATTTGCTATGGCCATAAATTAGATAAAGATCAAGTAGAATTTAAAAGGAGTCAATACATTTCAAAAAGCAGAGTCATACTACACATATCTTAAATTACAATTTAGAAAAATCTGAAAATGTTAGTTGATGTTCTGCGGAGATGTCTAGAGAGGTCAATTATAATACAAATTCTTTCAGCCTCAAGTGCCCTGATTATGGCAGTAGATGTATTCTCAGTGTGTTGACCCTGGCAGAGTTCACTAGATATTAATTCATTTTTGAAAGATAGTCTATTATAGCAGCCCTTTGTGACATGGTAGGCTATATTGGGTCATTTCAGTTTCACACTACTTCAAGTTAGAGCATCCCTCTGCAGCATGCACATTAACCCAACAAACTATCTGACTCCTGCAAACAAAATCACAATCTGTAGAGCAGATACATTAACTCACCCGGCTATATTTCACAATAGGCCAGTGAAGGCTGGAGCGATGTCAGTCAAATATAAATCGTATCTGGCTTGTGATATCTCTGCCCCAGCACAAGAGGCTAATCAAAGCACCATACCATATTGTAATATGGAGTTTCCTGATTGAACATTGCTTCTGAATGACTGGTAGGTTTGGGTAGTGGCAACCACTTATGTATCAGGAATAGGAAATGTCATGAAAGTTGCTGGCTTAAGAACAGCATGACTCAATGTACTTTACAGTTGTGCAGTCCCTTCACACAGACAATTCTTGTTTGACACACCATATGTGAAAAAGGAGTTCAGCTAATGCCCATTGAATTCTTTGCCTCTCATCTGTAACAGCGAACTAGTGTTGATGCATCTTTCATATCAGCTCCTCACACCCAACACTGTGGCGTCCCACAGGGGTCCATCATATCCCCTCTACTATTCAACATCTACCTAACTTAGTTACCAAACCTGAGTAAATCATTCAACCTCACCTGTTACAACTGTGGCGTTCAAGCATTTATACCGTTCCGCCACCACACGCCAAGAAGTTTTTATTGTTTTAATGAATTCTATTTATAACTGTATTTTATATTGCAACAATTTTAATTAATCTAACAATAACTTTTTTACTTACTTACCTGTTACAACTATGTAGATGATAACCCAAACATTTTTTTAAATGGATGGTCAGGAAGACCTCTACGGGTTAAAACTTGATGACTGACTTCAGGCCATAAACACATGGCTGATGAATAACCGTCTAAAGCTAATACCTCTAAAACAGAGCTTATGACCTGCAGACAAGGACAAAAATACCAGTCTACTGCCATATGACGCGAGGACCATGAAGTCCCTCCAACAATATCAAGAGAGTCATAAACCTAGGAGTAACAATCGATTCAGACCTATATTTGATACCATATTTTAACAACATAAAACATAGTGCCTTCTACACAATGAACATTTGGTTGCCTCCTTGGATATCAACAGAGACTGCATGCATTATCTCACTCGTAATCTCCAAGCTTGACTATGCCAACAGCCTATACCTTGGCGTACCCTTATTCATAATACGCAAAATAAAACTCATCCAAAATGTTGCTGAAATATGTCTTCTCTACCTTCACCCAAAAGAACACATACACATGACTCCCGTCTTGCAATCACTCCACTAGCTACCTGTAGCATAAAGGACAATGTCAAGGCACTTTACATTGTTCACAAAGCCTCCAAGGAAAAGGACAGATATTAACCACAAGCTGGTTTCAAGCAATACAAACAAATCAGGACACTGCGCTCCAGGCTTGCACCACTAAGAAATCCATAGGACACACTGCCTTCTCAGTACAAGCCACCAAGCTCTGAAACACACTACGAGCCAGCATTAGAAGCATTCAGGAGCCTATACACTTCAGAAGACAGTTAAAAACATTGCTATTACGAAGACAACTACACCATCACACATCCTGGCAACAGAAACCTCGAAAGACTGTCGCAGCCTCAAGCTCAATCTTTAGCTTACAATATACAGATTGGAAACAACCCCAACCAGCAAACTACTTTTGATAAATAGGTAAGTTAAGGAGTGCTGACCTATAATTTTGGTGCATTCCCAGATTTACTAAAGCTAGTAAACCTGGGAATGCGTCAAACTTCTACGCATTCACAATGAGAAGAAATATCTTTATTTCTCATTATGTGCTGCATTATGCAACACACATAGAAGAAGGAATATGCCTCTAAGAATAGTTTTTGAGCAGGAAGTTGCCCCTTTATGCACAAAAACAACCCTGCTTGTACCACAGACACCATTGCGCCTTGGTGCAAGGGTGCCTGTGTTGGCGCTAGGAGACAGGAGAAATGTGCCATATCATTGTAAATATGGCGAATATTTGCCCTCTGCCTTTCACGAAATGCAGTGCAGCAAGTTGCCTTGCAGAGTTGCTTGAAATGTAAGTAAATCTGCCCCAAAACCCAGTGCAGTAACCAGCTAAGCAGACTACAATCCTAAAAAATACCATAAGCGGGGCCTGCGGAGCTGTTCAAAGCTGCCAGTGACTAAAAAAACCATAAACGATAGTTTATGCGTGTTTGTCTCTCACACCTTATCATCCACCACACTGCTACATGCCGCAACCCATAACACCTAGGCGGTCATCATGCACAACATGAAAACCCTTCCTACATTGGATCACAAAACAAAGATAACACACACCACCCTATAGGGTGTAGCTTGCTTCCAATGTAGGTAAGCACTTCAGTGCCACACATAGGGGTAGTAAGCTCTATACAAATGGGCAATACAATACAATATTCATCACTTTCATCACCAAGATTTGATTTAATCCTGCTAAAATCTTTGTGTTCGAGGCAGGTGTGCTGTAGATACACATGCTTTGCATACTCCTGCCATCTAGTGTTGGGTCCGGATGATTGCAAGCTGTTTTTCTTCGAAGAAGTCTTTTCCAGTCACAAGGCAAGGTGACTCCTCTTTTCGGTGATAGTGCGCATGGGCATCAGCTCCATTGTTAGATTGTTTTTTTCAGACATCGGGTTCGGACGTGTATTGCTGCACTCCGATTCTAAACCGTCAACCGGGATCCCTTCGGTTCGCAATTCACTCTACCCTCGTCGGTATTGTTTTCGATCGCGTTACCATCTTCTGAGTGTCAAAGAACTTCTGAAAACGTTCGTTATCCATACAAAACCCTAACCGAGGCCTTCGGGCCTAGCTCCTCTTCTGTTTCCACATCGAGTCTTCCGCTGATGGAACGGACACCATTCCACTTTTGTCCTAGGTGCCATTTCAAATACCCGCCCACCGATCTTTATAAGGTCTGTAACCTTTGTCTCTCTCCGAGCATAAAGAAGTAGACTATGATGTGTGTCGGTCGTTCCGTTCCAAATAGACTCTTAGAGACTGGCGTGCCGGACGCAGAGACATGCAGCAACAGACTATCGAGGAGAATCCTGATATCTTCGGCGACGATGTCGAACAAGAAGAGATGGAGGCGTCGGAAGAGGAAGAGGCCTTTTCCATCCAGTACTCCGATTCAGAGTTGGAGATCGAGCTCGAATCCCACTATGTTCCATTTGGACAAGGTGCCAGGAGTAATAAAGACCCTTTGCCCACCAAACCCACTCTGACCAAGCCAAAGGCTATTGGGCCACCACTGCCATCAGGCCATGGGTAGGCCCCGAGACTCTGATTCCAACGCCCCGCCTTCAGGCTCGGCACCGAAACAGAAAGCCAAGCCTTCCGGTTCGTGCTCGAACCGAGATGATACCCCCTCGATTCCGAAACATTCGGTATCGAAAGAGAAAAAGGACAAATCCAGCTCGGTGCCGAAAGTTTCGGTACCGAAAGAAATCAATGCTCCTTTGAAGCCACCGGAGCTGATTCTGGAGAAAATGCAGCAGAAACTGGATCCCAAACAAAAGACAAATTATATTAACCCTCAAACTGGACACATTACCACTATGCCAGTGGTACCACCTCCCAAAAGGAAAATAGACACTGATTATAGAATGCCTCGGAAGAAGAAAAAGGACATAGCTACTAGTCCTATTAACATTCCTCCAGCTACTCCACCCTCTTCACCATTACTTGTCATACCAGCTTTAGACCCTTCACATATTACAGCTCCAGTGTCTCCTGATATAGATCCAGATATAGCTGATGAGGATAATGATAATCCGATACCTGACCCATGAGATGACTATAACATAGATCCACCAGGGGACACAGATCCTGATCTATATCCAGCCAAACCTTCCCCTCTTGATGATAATAATGCATATCAAGAGTTAATTTCTATACCAGCCACTTATCACGGGGTCACCTTAGATAAAGAAGACCTAGAAGAGGATTTCCTTTTTGAAACTTTAGCGAATACACACAGAACATCTCAATCTTTGCCTATGTTAAAGTGTATGATGAGGCGTGCAGACAAAATTATTAAGCTTCCTGTTAGGTCACGTATACTAACACCTTGAGTCGATAAAAAATATAATGCCCCTCCATCTGGCCCTGTCTTTATTAAGGGTCAATTACCTTTGGATTCCTTAGTAGTTTCAAACGCACGTAAACGAGCAAATTCACAAAGCTCAGGAGAAGCACCTTCTCCTGATAAGGAATCAAAATTAATAGATGAATCTGGAAAAAGAGTAGCTGCTCAATCAGCCAACCATTGGCGCATAGCCAACACTCGAGGGCTGTTAGCTAGATATGATAGGGCACATTGGGATGGAAGAATTATTACACTATTTTCCAGAAGAACACAGGAAAAAAAAGCCAGGAAATGGTGCAAGAAGGCAAGCTTATTTCCAATTCATCCATTAGATGTGCTTTAGATGCTGCAGATACTGCAGCTAGAGGACTCAACATCAGCATTTTACTAAGGAGACATGAATGGCTCAGAATTTCTGGTTTCAAACCGGAGGTTCAACAAACTATACTCAACGCACCATTCGACAAAGAACACCTCAAATAGACCAATCGTTAGAGAAAATGAAGAAGGACACACAAGTGGCAAAATCAATGGGCGCCCTTCAGTCTTCGTCTAATAGAGGTTCCTTTCGTCGCTCCTTCAACAGAGGGGGCTCCAAAAATAATACCACAGATGCCAACACATCTACATCTAAAGCACAGTCTTCCTCCTCTAGAAGATTTTATAGAGGTGGATACAGAGGTAACAGCTTCAAAGGAAGAGGTAGACGTACACCATCACGTACCTCACCCTCTACTAACAAACAGTGACTTGATATCAGTTTCCCCCAAACATTCATCACCTGTAGGGGGAAGATTACATCAGTTTTTACCCATTTGTCAGTCAATAACAACAGACAAATTGGTGTCGGATATTATCCAACATGGTTATTGCCCGGAACTCACAAGCAACCCTCCAAACATCCCCCCTCGTATTCACAAACTGTCTTTGGAACACAAATATCTACTCAAACAAGAGGTACAGTCTCTTCTAACAAAAGGAGCTGTAGAACTCATCCCATTACAACAACAAGGAACAGGAGTATATTCACTATACTTCCAAATTCCCACTAAAGACAGTTTGTTAAGACCAATATTGGATCTCAGACCTTTAAACCTATACATATTATCAGAACACTTACACATGGTCTCTCTACAACAAGTACTTCCACTTTTGCAGCAAGGAGACTTTATATCAATACTAGACTTAAAGGGCGCATACTTCCATATACCCATTCACCCAGCACATCGCAAATACCTCAGATTTGTGATAGGAAAAAATCATTGTCAGTTCAAAGTGCTTCCATTCGGAATAACAACTCCACCCAGAGTGTTCAACAAGTGCCTAGCAGTAGTAGCAGCACATCTGAGACGCCAACAAAAACATGCCTTCCCATACTTAGACGATTGGCTCATAAAAGCCAACACACATCTCAAGTGTGTGTATCACACTCAAATTCCCTTAAATTTTCTACATCAGTTGGGATTCACAGTCAATATACAAAATTCCCATCTTCAACCCAATCTAACACAACCTTATCTAGGAGCCTTTCTAAACACTCACATGGCTCTAGCATTTCCAATGCAGCCAGGATTCAGAGTTTACAGACACTGTTAATACAGTTTCAAGTCAACCAGTATCTCTCAGCCAGAACATTCATGCAGTTACTAGGGATGATGGCCTCATGCATTGCTATAGTGCCTCATGCAAGACTAAACATGCACCCTCTACAAGAATGCTAAGCACATCAGACGAATCAATCACAGGGTCAGCTAACAGATCTAGTGTTAGTAGACAGCCGCACTCATCGCTCTCTGCAGTGGTGAACCACACAAAATTTGTCAAAAGGGCAGCCGTTCATGGATCCTATTCCACAAGTCTTGCTCACAACAGACACATCTCTGACTGGGTGCGAGGCACACTTACAACAGTTAAGAGTTCAGGGTCTTTGGAACTCCAAACAACAGAACAATCACATTAACTACCTAGACCTGCAAGCAGTTCAGCTAGCGTTGAAAGCATTTCTACCTCACCTGGTAAAAAAAGTTGTCTTAATCCAGACGGAAAATATGATAACAATATATTATATACAAAAACAGGGGGGACACACTCTCTACAACTGTCACGCTTCTTTCAGACCATTTGGCGTTGGGCAATTCATCACAAAATCCATCTACTAGCAGAACACCTTCCAGGCACAGATAACATCTTTGCCGATCTCCTCAACAGAAAGAAACAACAAATACACAAATGGGAACTTCACCCACAAGTTCCCCTTCCGTACTTTCAAAAATGGGGATTTCCACAAATAGACCTCTTTGCCAAAGCACAGATCTCAAAATGCCCAGACTTCGCCTCTATCCAAAGGCAATGCCCTGTGGATGAACTGGTAAGGGATATTTGCTTACGCTTTTCCGCCTCTCCCTCCATTTCTGGTTTGGAAACTCAGGCAGACATCTCTCACACTGATTCTCATAGCTCCCACATGGGCTCGTCAGCCTTGGTTCACAACACTGTTGGAATTGTCAGTGGTTCCACATCAGAAGCTTCACATAACGTCAAATTTTCTCACACAGACCATGGAGAAATCAGACATCCAAATCCCAAAGACCTAAACCTTGCGATTTGGCTCCTGAAGTCAGAGTTTGGTTATCTAAACCTACCACCAGATTGCATGACAATTCTTAAAGAAGCAAGAAAACCTACCACTAGAGCACATTATGCAGCAAAGTTGAAAAGATTTGTCATTTATTGTAACAATAACTCAATTGATCTGCTAGATGCATCTATACAAAATATTATTTGTTATCTTTTGAATCTACAATGCTCAAGTTTAGCCAACACATCTATTCGACTACACCTTGCAGCAGTAGCTGCATACCTTCAAAACATGCAACATTTATCTTTATTAAAAGTACCTGTGATCAAAGCCTTTATGGAAGGCCTTAAAAGAATAATACCACCCAGGGTACCACCTGCACCTGTCTGGAACCTTAACGTTGTTCTTACAAGACTTTTGGGCCCACCTTTTGAACCATTACACAATTGTGCAATACTATTTCTTTCATGGAAGTTTGCCTTTTTAATAGCTATCGCTTCACTAAGACGCGTTGGTGAGTTACAGGCATTAACCTTAAAAGAACCCTTCTTTCAGCTTCATAAAGATAGGATAGTTCTTCTTACAAATCCAACATTTCTTCCAAAGGTTGTCTCTGCTTTTCATATTAACCAGTCAGTTGAGTTACCTTTGTTCTTTCCTCAACCTGATTCAGTAGCAGAAAGAGCTCTACACACACTTGATGTCAAAAGAGCATTATTATACTACATTGATAGGACAAAAGATTTCCGCAAAACAACTTTTTGCTTTTGCTCCACCTCATAAAGGGAAACCTATTTAAAAATCTGGTATTTCAAGATGGATTGTCAAATGCATTCAAACTTGCTATGTTAAAGCTAAAAGAACTTTAACTGTACTTCCTAGAGCACATTCTACTTGCAAAATAGGAGCCTCTATGGCCTTTTTAGGTAACATTCCCATAGCTGACATATGTAAGGCAGCTACGTGGTCCACACCACACACATTTAGCAAACATTATTGTGTGGATGTATTAGCACGTCAACAAGCTAATGTAGGACAAGCAGTGCTAAAACACTTTTTCAAACAACTGCAACGTCCACTGGTTAGCCACTGCTTTGGGAGAACTACTACTATACAGTCTAAGCAAAGCACGTGCATCTACAGCACATATGCCTCGAACGGATTATGTTACATACCCTGTGCGCATCTGTTCTTTGCATGTAGAGCTGTAGATTCACATGCACCCTCCCTCCTCCCCGGACACCTATGGTTGTTGCAGTTCTCGTTATTCACATTATATACACATGGACATCTCTATACTACAAAAAACAGAAAAGCAAACAACGGCCGACCAAGGTTGAGCACTTCAATTCCACTAGTTTCATATATCACAAAAGGTGCAGCTACTCCCGGCATCCGCCGTTGATGGATGTCAATTTTGTTAGAGAGTTCACGAAGAGGGAAGGTGCACTCTGATAGAAGTCAGTCAGAAATCACAAGTATTAGTCCATAAATCTTCTTTATTATTTAAAGTTATTTTTAAAACCGGCACACAGCCAACGCATTTCGTTCCCTAGTGCCACGGGAACTTCGTCAGGGCTTACACATCAAGTGAGAATAGTATATATGACCAACAGTGACAAGAGAGTTCTCCTCGAGACGTATGTCAATTCAAAATAGTTCCAAGATTAGCTCCCAAGTGAGGAGAAAACAGGTATAAATAAACCCTGCTACGAATTTCTTCACGACGGCCAAAGTATAGCAGACAGCATGATAACCGGCATGGACACTTACTCCATTCTCACCCTCTTGCGGGAAAACAATCTAACAATGGAGTTGATGCCCATGCACACTATCACCAAAAGGAGGAGTCACCTTGCCTCGTGACTTGTAAAGACTTCTTCGGAGAAAAACAACTTCCAAACATCCAGACCCAACACTAGTTGGCAGGAGTATGCAAAGCATGTGTATCTACAGCTCTACATGCCAAGAACAGATGCTTACAGGGTAAGTAACATAATCCTCCCATCTCACTTCAGAATTAATAAACCAAGTGTACTGCTGGTATATGTTGAAATATGTGTACAGTTCATTTACAGGTATATTATGTTTTTTGTGAATTTTGGATATAGGATTATTATGTCAAGATGGCAAAGTAGAATAAATTGTATTGTTTTTAATTAAATATGAATGCATTTTATTCATTTATGGGTGCATAATGATCATCTAATATAACACATCCCAGGATATTATAATTAATATAATGTGTTATCTTATTGTATTTGTATCGTCTTTTTCTAATTAAATTAAAGAATTTTTTAAAATTATATTTGCCCCGTGCAAACACTTATTGGGCAGTGGTGCACTAGCTAATAGTCCACAGTGTGGTAGAAAAAACACAAGTTATATTATATGGGTTAGCCTAGGAGAGAAATATTATGGAGTTATCTGATTGCGAAGCTTGAAAAAGAAATCCCTTGCCCTAGGGGTTGTATGTACTCAGACATGCTTAGTTGAAGACTGTTGTTATATTTAGGTTTTCATAGCTTCGTACGTTTTTGGTAAAATAACTGAGCCCTCTATGTATGGATAAGTGAATTGTGAAGCCTCCCCTTGCCCGAACTACTTTCAACATGAGTGTCCCTATTTTTAAACTTGAAGGGGATATTTCTTTCCTAAATGGCCTAGGAAGCTTAGGCTGTCTGTGATTCTCTATTGAGTTGTATTACAAATTGATATGTTTTTGCAGGTTCACCAGCAAATATGGCCCAGTTTTAGACACCACAGACACTGGCAAGTGCAGGCTCAGTCCAGTTTACCAATTTGAGCCAGGGTATCAGGCGAACTGTAGCTCACATGCCTCCCGCGAGCTCCTTGGGAGTGCGCCTAGGGTAATGACCAGTCCCGTGAAACTACAGATTTATTTACCAGTTATTAGTGATATCCAGAGCCGATTTTCCACATGGATGAACTCGCACAAGAAATCCATTCTATGTGTTTAAAAGGCTTTATTATTAATTAATGCCCTAATCTAGTGGCGATTATATGAATAAGTATTGTAACAATAAAAAGTATAGTGGTTACAATAGAAGAGATGATAAAACAATATATTAACAAGCATTTGCAATGCAATAGGTCTCGCATTTGTTAAAGTTAAATGTTTTTTACTTTTGTTTTTTTATTTGCAGTGGAGTTATTATATTTGCATAGCACTATTGCCAATGGTATAATAAAGCAAAAGTAAAAGCATTGTCCTTTTCAACGCCAACAGCTCTGACTTTAACAAATGCGAGACCTATTGCATTGTCGGAGTTGGAGTTATTGGCATTATAAATGCCAATGTGTTTTACCTAGCCATGTTGCAGGGTGCAGTACCATATGTGGCCAAAAAAGGGTCCCATGGGACCTCTTTTGGTTACATATGGTATTGCACCCTGCAGAAGATATGGTAAATCCACCCTACCCATAATGCATTACATGCAAGACAATACCACAAATTCATTCAAATAGCTATGTCCATATATACTATTAGTAGCTTTGAAATGTGATAAAAGAATTATTATATTAATTCCGGGTTAGGTTGTACTCTATGTGGAGCTGATTAAGGGAATTTTATTTAAGGTCTCATATAAATGTGAGATTTGCTAGTGAGTAAAGTAACCACTGCCAGCCTTGCTTAGGACTGAGCGTGTGTTCTGCCTGCAGCCCTTTAAGAAAATAGTGCTCTGAGGCTGTAATTTAAAAACTAGGGAGTAACAACACGTATAACAGGGGGTATCCTCATGGGAGGTTACAAGAAGAGACAAGGTGGTACTAAGGAGGGACTACTAAGCCTATTGATCAATGAAAAGCCACCATTTACAATGGACAGGGACAGGAGCCAATTAAAAAGATGGGCGGAAAGTGGCCAGAGCTTTATGCCCATATCCTGAATACAGCATGTCTCAAAGAGACAATGCAAGCGCTGCCTAGCGACATCTAAAAAGAGTCACAGAATAGCAGGTCAAGTTTAGATGGTGTTCATTAAATCAAAGCATTAATTAATGAAACCAAGCTATGGGTAAAAACCCTTTGTTTATAGCCTCTGGCAAAATCTTTCTTGGAGCCAAAATGCCCTTACGGGTTTCCCGTATGGCCTCTGACACAAATCTTTAGGACATAATAAAGTTGTTTCCAATCAGCTAGTGTGCTTTGAGAAGGTCATAGCTTGAATCTATTATGGTATTCCGAGCTGTGAAAAGCACAGTTAAGGTTGGCTGTGTCAGCATGTGGCCTTGTAGCTAAGATGTATGTAGCATATAGCTTTTTTGAAGCTCCCAGGAAAAGCTGACAGTTGTCTCTCTCCGAAGACGCCTCTACATACAACTGAAATACTCTTTTTGGTGTTATTATGAAATAGTCAGACCTCCTGATTAGTGATGTAAAGTGCTAAAACAACCATACAAATTCTGTTGCACATTTACTGATACCTGCAACACACTACAGTTCAAGAAATAGATAATATATTAGCAGTTGTTGCAATAGCCACCTATAATAAGGCTAAACATCTGACAAACCTGCAATTAATACTAAATCTAACACACGTTATTAAATGAACAATGTGCATACGTACACATAAACAAATGAAATGCAACTAAATGAGAAGCGCATAAATAAGAAAACATAAAGCGTGCAAAACCCCCAGAGTGATAGGGCAACAGTTCTAGTGAACCTATGTTTATAAAAGTATGTGCATTGATAAATGAAGAAGCTAGGCAAAAGCCTTGTGTCTAATTCGACTATGCAATGTGGTACAAAAACCAAACTTTTATCCAAGAAGAAATTAAAATCTAAAATGGCTGTCTAAAGACAGCTATACAGGTAAACAGCAGCAGCTACTGATCAACAGTTTAATGAGTTAATTTCATTTTGAAACTGATGGCACTTCAAAAGGAGAGACTTCTAATAAAACTGCTGTGTCTAAGAGAGAATCCATATGGGAAGGTGATAAGCAAAGGCAGATACTCACTTAATTTGATTTCATAAGCTATCATTAAGTAGCCTGAACTTCTGGTGCTAGTCCAATGTTCAGAATTACTCAGTCTGAGCTAAGTTGGGAGTAAAAGTTTGTCTGTACATTTTTCTATTCTATCTCATGATGATTGTTAGTTCTGATAGAGTCTAGAAGGAATTTCTCATAAGCAAAGGCAGATACTCACTTAATTTGATTTCATTCTGTGGCTGCAGTGACTGGGCCAAGAGTTTTATCAGATAATATTGATACCACATGTTGTAAGGGTTGTTGTCATTGTCCCCAAAGCCTAGACTCCAGATTAATAGACTTTACAATGGTACCATTTATAATCCATTCACTCCAAAATGGTATTTATAAAGTCCTGTTTTTCCAAAATTTCTTGGCCTATAGGAGCTGTCTAAGTGGTCAAGCCCCAAGTTTGGGTAGAGAGCCCACTGTTTAGCAGATTAATGAAGATGAAGATTTTGGGATTCAGTGTGAGCTGTAGAGGCATTTGATTCCAACTCTGCTCTGCTGCTACTCGAAATACCCTATCACTGATTCTGACTGTTCTTGGGATATTTTTTGTAAGGTAATGATGTGATTGAAGCATTATGAAGGCAGGTAGATTTTGAAATTGCATGCAATAAAGTTGGAGTTGTTTTGTAGAGAACGTTATGTACCATGCATAGAGACTTAAACTAACACATGGAGTCACTAAGAGTCACCAGAATCCAATGTGAGATGGCCAAGGCTGCCATTATACATGGTACTTACTTTGACATGCACAGCTCTAGGTGTCTCATTCTGAATCAGTTGAAGACATCATGGAAGGCATTTTGGCAGTCCAAGTTACAGACTATCACCCTAATCCAGGCTAGATTGGATATCTGCATTTGTTATCTCGATATGCTTAGGTGGCTCAAAATATGTGAAGATATGTTTATTGTTCTTCAGATCGTAAGGATTTTTTTTTATACTGCAGTGATCTTGATTTGGCTTTCCATAAATATTGAGAACAACCATTTTTCTAGCTTTGGCTAACAAAATACGACTAGATCCCATAAAGAATGGCCAAAGACTGGCCTCTTGTAGTTGAGAGCCTATCGTAGTGCAGAGCACCTGTTTTAGCAGTTATTAGTTTTACTGTTTTTTAAATTGCTAATGATCAACCAGCATTTCATTACTAAACAATTGGCTATAGTGACTAGGGATGGTGGTCTATCACTGACAAGGGGATTTATGGCTTGGGTGTATCCCAGAGCAAGAAAAATCACAATTTATGTGGCACTTCAGCCAACAGAAGTTTAATAAGTTTGAATAATAAGGATAGGAGAGCCGAGCGTGGAGGATTATCCCACTGTACTTGTCTTTGACTACACACTTGAATGGAAGGGTGGTGATAGATTGTGGTCGAAATCAAAAATGATTTAATCCAACTCATAGCTGCATCTCTGATACTCCAATGGGAGATTCTTTGAAGGAGCAAGGAGTGCTGAACAGCGTGTTGAAAAATGCTGATAATTCCAAAGCGTTCAGGACTTCGACACTGCCGTCATCAGCCTCAACTTTTAGTTTGCTGAAGATTGACAGAAAAACCTATTCTGTTCTTTTTTTTTTTTTATTACGTATTGTATTGCTCTTACAATATTACAGCATTCTTATGCAACAAATAACAGTACCCTGCCTCCCCAACCCCACCCACTGAGGTCAGCAGCTTGGAATCTGTGCCCCCCCGGCCCCTTATCTCGAAGGCCGGCCCCACCCCACCCTCTCAGTCAGGCACGATACGTCTGCCCTTCATCCCCTTCCAGTGCAGCCATGTACAGGTCTTCCCCCCTCATTCCTGTCACGCTGTTCACAGCAGGCTTCTCTAGTCCTCACTCGCCCAGCCGTTCCAAATCTTGTCAAAGTTTTTGGGGCATCCTCTCCCCTTATAGGTCACCTTTTCATGTTCGTAAAAAACATCCATTTCCTGACAATCTCTCACCACCGGTACCACTGAGGAGCCCCATTTGCGTGCCACTTCTCTCTTAGCCAGAAGGAAGCCCAGATTAAATAGAGGCAGCCGGTAGGAAGATGCATCTGATCCACTCCATATCCCCAACAATACTAGCTGTGCCCCTGGGTCCACTTAAGTGTCAGCGGCCCCCTCTAATCTATGGGTCACCCCTTCCCAGTACTCCAGGCGATGCGGACAATCCCATAGTGTATGTAGGAATGCACCCCGCAGCCTTGCAAGCACGTCTCATCCGGCGCTCTACCTATTTTATGGTGGAGGACCATGGTGTAGTATACGCAATGTAAGATCTTGAGCTGTATCAATCTGTAGCGGGCCTTAACCACTACCAGTCTGGGGAACTGCAGCACATATCCCCAACCCTCGTCTTCCAATTCTCTTACATCCCACTGCCATCTAATCCGCAGGAGTTCTAACTCCTCCTGCGTGTTTCTCATCAGTCTGATAGGTGAGCGAGATCACTTTCCTAAGCACTGGCCCATCCATCAATCTTTACTCCAGTGGTGAGGTCTCCATAACGTCCTCAGCTGGTGGGATCCTCGCCCTTAGCGCATGCCGCAATTGGAGGTATTGAAACACTTGGGAGGGCGGCAACTCATATTCCACCCTAAGATGCTCAAATGGTACCACCCCATTCACCTCCCACATGTCAGACAGTGTACTGATCCCTATTGTGTCCCATTTTCAGAAGCCACAAAGATCTGACACCTCCATCAACCATGTACGAAGCCACTGTGGGGTCCTCGTGTGAGGCGCCCATGCCAACAATGTCTCTATTCAGCCTATGTCGAATTGCGAAAACCATTTTCTTTGCTCGGGGGACAGCCTTAGACACACTCCCACCATACAGAACATGTGAGTACCCTTTTCCCCCGATCGCATCTCTATCCAAATGAAAAGCCAGATCCTCTACCTGTGGATATGTCCAGCCATTGATCACACTTATCTGTGCCACCTCATAGTAGCGCTTAACATTAAGTAGCACTATGCCCTACTCATACGTGGAACGCTGAAGAGTGGACAACAATATCCTCGAGGAGCCCCGCTGCAGCAGTGCATAGACTGCCTAAAAGAATCCTTTGAACGTGCGAATGAGCTGTTTTGAAGTATAAACGTAAAGCGAGGCAAGGCCCCCATTTTAAACGGCTCCGCTCTACCCATCAAGGAAAGAGGCAGTACTCCCCAGCGCCCAACATTTGACTCCAGTCTCCACACAATGGGAGTCGTTATCCCTGGATATCACAAATATTTAAAATACCCCTTTCAATCGTGAGCGTCATGGAGAGGCTGCTCCCCGCCTTCCACGTTCCCACGGGGAGATCAGACACCTCCCCAGTTAATCTGCTTCCCTGAGTACTTCCCATATTACCTATTAACGCTATCAGACAACCGACCAAGAAATTTAGAACATCACAGCTGCATGACATCAATATAAATAATATATACGCTGGTACATTTTGTAGTGCTTTAAGTAACATTGCGTAACTATCAAAAAAGGCTTGGGTCCTATCACTATCTGGCCTAGACCACTCTAGTATCAGAAACAAACAAATGACCAGATAGGGTACTCAACAATTACTGAACTGTACCTAAACCAATGATTTTAGGTACATGTGATTTATTTCACATTCATTTTAAATATATTTCACAATTTTTTTGAAAAAATATTATATCATGTCATACAAAAAACACACCAACTTTTTCAGTGTAACACAGATTTGAACACCATGAATTACATACAAATCCAACATAAAGAATTAAACTGACCTCAATATGACGATGTGTACAACATAAACACCATGAATACTATTATTGTCCTCCTAAAATTTGAAGGGCACCAGTCCATATATAAAACAACAGAAACAAGCGGACTATACACAATTCACAAAGTCCTGCCTGTATACAAGGCTGAAGAAAGCAAATTAATCAGCAAGCTAGTTGGCTTCAGCCGCAATGCCGACGCGTTTCAAACCCTGCTGTGTTCTAGGGTTATCCTCAGGGCGTGGACTGGAGGTATCTTAGCTACAAACAATATGAAAAAATAATAAAACGTGGTGTCATTAAACTTTGAAAAGACCCCCTATATATAGTTACATGTATACTTGAATTGAGCATCAGAATGCAATACCTGATTTTAAAAGAGGCTCCCATGAAGTGTATTAGGTTCCATGGTGTAGCCGGTCTTTGGCGTTAATTGGGCTGAAAAGAGTGAACACAAAGTTATGTAAACGAGCATTTAAAGATTTATATTTCGTAAGTATCCGATTAAAAGAGCAGTTCAATCCTACCTTCGGTCACTGATTGTGTTGAAAGTCTGTAAGTCTATATACGGGTGTTGTCGTTGTTGACTGTAGCGATTCAATGATCTTTATCCTATTAAAAAGAAAACGTGTCCTGAATCAGTTGCTAGTATGGTATGAAGCGCTTCGTTTTGTTTAAACACTGATGTCGTGTACTACATAACTCTATCAGCATTAGAGAAGTGCGAGGATTTAACAATTCAGCTCGACAATTTGCTGGAAAAGACCACTCGCTTGTTATTAACGCTTCTCCACGTTCAGCACACAAGACTTGCAAGGTTTGAGCTATACTTAAATAAAATATTAGTATTAAATATATATGATCCATTTGCATACTGGTATGCTCGAGCAATGTGGTGTCTCTGGTGTCTAGAAAGTGTTGTATAGCAGACATTCCTTCAGACTTAGGAATGCTCATGTACAGCGAGCAAACATCTAAAGTGACCAGTGTGTTGCCCTCGGTCCACTCGAAATCTGATATTTTGCTCAAAAGATCTTTAGTGTCCTTAATGTAGGAAGGAAGGTTATGGACAAAAGGCTGTAATAACACTGGGGGCACTTCGTTGTTTGTACTCACCTTTCACAGTTTATTGCTATTTCTCATAAGTGCTTGATCACGTAGCACGATCGCGGCTGTGATACACTCTAGTAACGAACATTGCACATGGGTCTTCTCTGTACCCTCTTTCTCAGCATGATCCTATATCATGTGTGCTTGGGATTTTGTAAATGCAGGAAATGGTTAGCGTGTAGCTTTCACACTTGGGTTCTCTATCCTTGCCTATAACAGTATACTTAAGGTAGTTAATACAATGGGTATTTGTTCTTTGCAGACTTGAGAAAGTCGGAACACGTGTCGGCTGCCTTTGTTTTCTGATACTGCATACTTTTTCAATACAAGCAATGAATATGAAGAATAAAAAATTGAACAACGCCCCATTGGGCTCTTTAAATGTGATATTGACTCTAAGTATAGCAATTTATGAACTTCATTTTCTGTGCTCCGGTATTCTTTCATGTTCTGCAACTCCTTGGCCTGAAGCTTCTTTGGGCCGAACTCCTAGACTCCAGGTCGTGGGGTTCACATACTGAGAGAGCACCAGTCCGCAGAAAGGACCCTGTCTATTTACACACCTCTCCCCTGACATTTTCAAGGGTTATGTAGATGTGCGAACGTGGTAGCATAGCCATCACCTTATGTTGTTTATGTTGGGTCAGTATCTGACATGATTACGATATAGGAAGCATGAAGGAGCTAATTAGGATGTCGGTTGGAAAGCCTCTGACCGACATCCCTGGTTTGACTTCCGACAGCCGTATTACAATTATGGCGGTTGGAATTCAAACCGGCCAGTCAATCTGGCTGATTTACGACGGGCTTGAGGGGCCAGTCGGAAGGGCCGCATAATCCTGTGAGGAAGGCGTTTCCACCTTCGGGATTATGATGGCACTTTCCAAGAGCAAATCCATGTCGGCCTTTCTGACATAGATCTGCTGTTGGAAAGTGCCTTTCGGGGCCCCTAGCACTAGACTAGTCAGTTAGGCTCTTGGACATCTAGCTTGCCACTTGCTTGTGGCCTCAAGTGCCTGCTTGTTCCAGACTGATCCAGTGACACCTCAGCTGCCCAGGGTTTTCCTCTGGGGTTTTCCTATTCACCGTTCTTCCTGCCAACAGAAGCCCCGCCCACCCCAGGGCCTACTTAATGCAGGCCGCAGTGCGACCACATCAGTAGGCACCTGGATACCTAGTTTGCCACTTGCCTGTGGCTTCCAGTTCCTGCTTGTTCCAGACTGATTCAGTGACACTGCAGCTGCCTGGGTTTTTCCCACTCACCGTTTTTCTCACCACCAAAGCCCCTGCCCACCCCAGGACCTACCTAATGTAGGCCACAGTGCGACCGCACCCCTGGCGAACCAAAGGCAAGCCCGTTTGTGCCCGTCCATGCCTGGACCGCGCCCAGTGCCAGGAACCATGGCCCTCCCACACCCGAAGATGCACCATTGCCGAGCTCTGTACCCTCAACCCCAGATGGCGCAGCAAACACCGTCACTGCGCCGACCCATGCTTCACGGTAGGACCTGTCACCTGCAACCACTGCCACTTCACCTGCCACTGCACACACAGTAACCCACCCCACCCCAAACACACCACAGACACCACCTGAGCAAAATAAACAACTCACATGTGCCCTTCTCAACACACGCTCACTATGCAAGCATTCCACTGAATTATGGGACCTAATCGCCACCCTTGCACCCAACATAGTCTTCCTCACTGAGACCTCGCTCAACATCAACATCCGCACCCTACACAGTGATCCACCACAGATATAAAATCACTCACCAGGGCTTCACCAACAAGCTGGGAGGAGGAACAGCTAGCCATCATCCACAAAGAGACCATACTGTGTACCACCACCACCACCACCACCGACAACACCACCACCCCCATGGAACATCTCAACTTCAAGCTCCACACAGACGACAAGACAACCATCAGAAGCACCCTTGCATACCGACCCCCCCAACCCCCGGGCCGCGCTCCAGCTTCAGCAGCACCATTGCAGACTTCATTGTACCCCTAGCGTTAGACCCCAAGGACGACTTCTTCCTCAGCGACCTAAATTTCCACATTTATGACCCCAATGACAAAAACACCGCACACCTCCTCGACAGTATGAGCAGCCTCGGATTGACCCAGATAGTCCACGACCCTGCACACACCGCAGGACACATGCTGGACCCAATTTTCACCTCCAGAAACTGCGTCAAATACAGCCATGTCACAGAAATCACATGGACCGATCACTCCATTGTCCACTTCAGCATCTCCAGCCCCCGCACCGCCACCCCCAAGATGACCAACACCCCCCCACAGGAGGTGGAACAAAATCTCAGAGACCAGCAGGGCAAACACCTCCACCCTGCCACCAACCTCGAATAAGGATTGAAAAACTTCAGTGCCTGGCTCACCAATTGTGCAGACAGCATCGTCCCTATCAAGATTAAGATCGGGAGAAAATCCTCCAAAAAGGCAAGCTAGTACACCCAAGAACTCAGAACGGGACAGCAAACAGTTGCCCGCCTGCTGAGGGCAACAAAGAAAATAGCAATTGCTGCATGCATCGTAACCAGCGCCAACAACACCAAGGAACTTTTCAACATCGTTAAGGAATTCTCCAACCCGGCTACCAGCGCAAACAACATTACACCCTCACAGGAGCTGTGTGACAACCTTGCCCACTTCTTCCACAACAAGATCGTAACCATATACAGAAACTTCGAACCCCAACCCATACCTACGGACTTCCTCGACAGATACGCCCCACACCATAACCGACACGAACCACACACTGATCACCTGGAACGTCCTCTCCACCCAGGACACCCCCTCTACCATGAAAGCCAGCAATTGGGGAGCTCCCACAGACCCATGCCAGCACCACATCTTCAACCTCGGAAACCAAAGAATCGACCAGTAACTCACCACTCTATTCAACACATCTATCACCACTGCAACATTTCCCAACGCCTGGAAACATGCCGAAGTCAGACCACTGCTAAAATAAACCCTCTGCAAACTCAAAACTACCTGCCAAACTCCCTGAGTTCATTCCCAGCGAAGGTACTGGAAAAGATCATCAACAATTAACTCATGACACACCTGGATCAGAACCAGCTATTCGACGCCTCCCAATCCGGCTTCCGCAGCAATCAAAGCACCGAAACCACCCTGATCGCAGCTACCGATGACATCTGAACCCTCCTCGACCGAGGTGAAACAGCAGCTTTGATCCTCCTCGACCTCTCTGCAGCCTTCGACACCGTATCCCACCACACGCTGATCGAAAGACTCCACCACATCGGCATTCGAGAGGATGCTCTCAGATGGATCACCTCCTTCCTCACTGGAAAAACACAGAGGATCAATCTCTCACCTTTCACCTCACCTTTTTGTGTTTCATGGTCGCCATGAAAGAACTTTGACTTTGTAATGGCTTCGAGGCTGTCCACGTATATACCTTTGTTTTCGATGGTGTAAGACAGGGCACTGGAGACAGTTCATGGTACTTTTTGACTGGCATGATGTTTATCAACGCACCACTATCTATGACAAACGCTATGTAGCAACCATTAACCGTTAATTTTATTTTGGGACAATGTCCAAATTAATTTCGTGATTTCACTTGTCGATCCTTTTCTGACTGTCTTCTTTGCAAGAAACTAAACCTACGTGCTCACGTCTTTCAATAGTCAGCATTGACATCGCATACCCATCTTCTCTGCAAAGAATTAGATGCCAATCGGCATCTTTAAATTTCTACTTGCCTTAACTGATTGTGCCGTTTACTTTGGTGGGTGTGACTGGAACACTTCTGGAACTTTCTGGCAGCCATTTTATCTTCACGACGTGACACACTGGCAGCCACTTTGTCTTCGCGACGTGACACGCTCACTTTCTTGCCTTGAAAACTGTACAAAATGGTTCTCTTTCCCGCAGCCTTTACATATCTGTCCAATGGCAGGATATTTACCTTCTTGCGGAATGGAAAATCCACATCAATAACACAACAACTTTTTCTTTGGAGATATCACTTTGTGTCCTTCTACCTTGTGCTTTTTCTTGCTCTTCACATTCAACGCTGATTCACTCTGGGCCCCTCTGGTCTCCATGTCAGTGGCTTGTTTGTCGGCAGGATCTTCAACTCTGGCCACCATGAGCACCCGCTCCAGACTGAGCGTTTCTCTCAGCATTTGGTTTCTGAAGGAATTGGAAAGGCACCCATCTGTGACTCTGAGACGCATGGCTTATTCGTCATCGAAATCATTGAACGTGGAAGTGTTTGAGTATTTCAAGTCTTTCAACAAATTCATCCATCGTTTCACCATCTCTTTGTCTTTCCTGATTGAAGATGTATCTTTCATAAACAATGTTTGGCATCGGATTGAACTTGAAGTTCAAGGCCATGTATATATGTATATATATATGTGTGTGTATTTGTGTGTGTATATATGTGTGTGTATTTGTGTGTGTGTATATATATATATATGTGTGTATATGTATATATATGTATGTGTGTATATGTATATATATGTATGTGTGTATATATATATTCACTGAAAAAACCATAAGGTTTTAGGGACAGTTATAGTTAGTTGGACATTGCACTCGTACAAAACCCGTGAAATTCCCCCGTTATAGTTAGTTCAGCTAACTATAACTCGCGCCCCCGCAATGCACTGCTGATGACGTCACATATTACATCACTCATGACATGGTCAGTGACATCACTGATGACATCTCAAATGACATCACTGATGACATCATCCAGTGACTGTGTGTTTCTGTAAAGTTTAAATATTTTTAAAATATATAGGAAAAGACGTATTGAAGAATGAGTGGGTGTAGAAGCGCCTGAATGGATGATTTAGTAGGTGCGTGACTGAGTCTATAAGTGAGTGATTAAACGTATCTTACTGGATGCATGGGTGAGTGACTAAACTGGGTGTATGTCTGTATCCGTCTGTCTGTTGTTGTGTAAGCAACTGCATGGGTTTCTGACTAGCTAAATGAGTGTCTATATGGGTTATGGATTGGTTCTCTGAGTATCTGTATGGGTGCCTCAGTGTTTGTGTGGGTGGGGTGTGTGTGACTCTGTGCATAGATGTGTGAGTGGGTGATTCACTGGGTGCATGGTTTCAAGAGTGCGTCTGTGATGGACTGTATGGGTGGGTGAGTGTGTGTATGGGTGTGTTAGTGATTGAATGTATATCTCAGTGGTACATGTGTGAGTAACTACATATGTGAAAGGCAGTATATATGTGTGTTGGAGTATATAAATGGCTATAAGTGAGAGTGTGTGATTGTGAGAGTGGCTATATGGATGAGTGTGTGCTTCCATCAGTGATTGCATAGGAGCGTAAGAATGTGCTAGTATTTTTATGAGTAAGTGAGCTGGTGTGTATAACTGTATAGGTGAGTAAATTGGAGTGTGATTAATTATTTGCATGACTGTCTAGGTGTGTGAGTACCTCTATGGATGAGTTGCGTTGTGTGAGTGTTTATATAGGTGTATGAGTGCATATGATAGTCCTGTACTGAGTGACTGTAAGTATGAGTGACTGTACGGGTGAGTGAGTAGATGTGTGTGTGTGAGTAGACCTAAGAATCAGTGAGTGGGTATGTACTTATTGGTATTGGAGTGTGTATGGTTTTGAGAATGGCAGTCTGTAATTTAGAGTGGGTGTATCAAAACTTATATTAGGGTGTGAGAAGATGCATTAAATTCTCACATGGATGTCATCAGTGATGTCATCAGTGATGTCATTTGAGATGTCATCAGTGATGTCATCAGTGATGTCACTGACCATGTCATGAGTGATGTAATATGTGACGTCATCAGCAGTGCATTGCGGGCGCGAGTTATAGTTAGCTGAACTAACTATAACGGGGAATTTCACGGGTTTTGTACGAGTGCAATGTCCAACTAACTATAACTGTCCCTAAAACCTTATGGTTTTTTCAGTGAATTTCTAAGGTTTTTTAAATGCTAATTTCTAACTATAACGTGCCTGAAACCTATGGTTTTTTCAGTGAATTTCAAAGGTTTTTTAAATGCTAATTTCTAACTATAATGTGTCTGAAACCTATGGTTTTTTCAGTGAATTTCAAAGGTTTTTTAAATGCTAATTCCTAACTATAACATGTCTGAAACCTACGGTTTTTTCAGTGAATTTCAAAGGTTTTGTAAATGACAATTTTTAAATGTATTAATTGTTATATTTATTTTTTTCATACTAATTTACTACATTTTTAGAAACAATTTTTTTTTACATATTTTATTTTTTAAATTACATTGTAATTACATTATACATTACAAAAAATACTTTCTCAGAATGAATTACTTTAGTTTAAATACTTTGCACATAGGCAATAGACTTTTAAGTACTGTAGTTACAGTTGTTGCAATGGGCAACACATTTTCAAACACAATGCAACATTCAGCTCAATGTGAATTTCTAGTTAAATGCAATTAGTTACTTTATGGATTACTTTTCTAACCACAGGACTGGATCCTAGATTCAGTCCTGGGACATCTCCTGTAAACAGTTGAAAGAATGCGTTTAAGTCATACAGGCGATTTTTAAGGAATATTTGTAGTTTGTGAAAATCGACACAAACTTTTCTGCTGAAAACCAGACAATGGATTCCTATGGAAGAAAATATAAGTTACTGGTAAGTACGGTTAAAATTACTTTTCAGGGTCAGTGCTGGGCTAAAAGATGCAGCACTGAGGTCTCTCCTGATAACAGGTGAGTAAATCGGAATTCGTATTTCGGCTGATTTTAGAGGAATATTTTAAAGTTCCAAAACTCCACACTTAGAAGAATTTCCAAGTGAAACCAGTCAATGTTAGCCTATGGAAGGAAATTCAAGTTACTGGTAAGTACGATTAAAATTACTTTTCAGGACCAGTACTGGGCTGAAAGATACAGCACTGAGGTCTCTCCTGATAACAGGTGAGTAAATCGGAATTCGTATTTCGGCTCATTTTAGAGGAATATTTGTATGTTTCAAAAATCAACACTTAGAAACTTTTTCAGCAAAAAGCAGGCAATGATATCCTATGGAAGGAAATTCAAGTTACTGGTAAGTACGGTTAAAATTACTTTTCAGGATCAGTACTGGGCTGAAAGATGCAGCACTGAGGTCTCTCCTGATAACAGGTGAGTAAATCGGAATTCGTATTTCGGCTGATTTTAGAGGAATATTTGCACAATGGTGAAGGGAGGGGCGGGGCCTGAGGTGACATCTGTGCAAACGCGCCCGTGGCGCGTTTTAAGTTGGGGGATTAAGTCCCCTTGAATCATGAGGGTCCCTGGGGGCCAACTAGACCACCAGGAACCTCCAGTATGCGCCAGGGGCTGCATTGCAGAGACGTGTACAGAGGCCACACCCCTTTTTACACCTCTCTGCAAGGCAGCTCTGTGGCGCTTTTTGGAAGTACATGGTGGGCTAGTTGGACTCCAGGGACTCCTGGCGCGTTTGTAGAGGGGGAACGAATTCCCCTTGAATACTGGGGGTCCCTGGGGGCCAACTAGCCCACCAGGAACCTCCAGTATGCGCCAGGGGGCTGCGTTGCACAGAGGTGGACAGAGGCCACGCCCCTTTTTACACCTCTCTGCAACGCAGCTCTGTGGCGCATTTTGGATATACCTGTTGGGCTAGTTGGCCCCCAGGGACCCTCAGGATTCAAGGGGACTTAATCCCCCAACTTAAAACACGCCACGGGCCTGTTTGCACACATGTCACCTGAAGCCCCGCCCCCTCCCTTCACCACTGTGCAAACGCGCCCCGTGGCGCGTTTTAAGTCGGGGATTAACTCCCCTTGAATCCTGAGGGTCCCTGGGGGCCAACTAGCCCAACAGGTATATCCAAAATGCGCCACAGAGCTGCGTTGCAGAGAGGTGTAAAAGGGGCGTGGCCTCTGTCCACCTCTGTGCAACGCAGCTCCCTGGCGCATACTGGAGGTTCCTGGTGGGCTAGTTGGCCCCAGGGACCCCCAGTATTCAAGGGGATCGTTCCTCCTCTGCAAACGCGCCAGGGGCGCGTTTGCAGAGTGCTGTCAAAGAGGGGCGTGGCCTCCCTCGCGATGCAGTTTTTTAATTTTTTTTTTTTTTTTAAAGGGGGCTGTGTGGCCCCCTTTTTAGTAATTTTTGAGCCCTGGGGACCCCATCCCCCAGGGCCTGTCCCCCTTTTTTAAAAAATAAAATTAAAAAAGGACTGGGAAGGGGACCGCGTGGGCCCCCTCCCGTGGCAAATTTCGACCCGGGGACCCCATCCCCCGGGCCATAGCCACCTTTTTTTTATTTGATGGAGGGGGCTGCCTGGCCCCCTCCTAAGGCCTCCTTAGGCCCCGGGGACCCCATCCCCGGGGCTGGCCCTATCCTTTTGGGGTCCGTGGGGGACCCCAACTCCCCACGGACCCTGCTGGCTCCCCGCCTCCTGCGGCATTGCTTTTCCACATGGGGAGCTGCTAATATGCAGCTCCCCATGTGGAAAAGCAATTCTGCTTTGAATTTTGGAAGCAAGAGCAGCTTTCCCTGCTCTCTCTTCCAATATCCAAAGCAGTTTGCTATGGCAGGACGGGAGCCGCGAGGC